>JANAVB010018699.1:0-457624 GCA_029216955.1 Iris pallida
ATTATATAATAATATATATAAATATAATATCTATATATTTAATATCTATATTTATATGTATATATAAATAGTGAGTTCTATATTTATTTATGTATTTGAAATTCTACCTTAACAAAATAGTTATGTAGAATTCACAAGATTATTTTATTATATATTTATGACTGTATTTTTACCACTTAAAAATATATTATTATATTTAATTCCTGTATTTTTAATTGTTATGGCCAATTGCTGTCCAAACCTAGCATGAGTTTTTGGGCCCAATTGTGTCTAATACATTCAGAGTCTGACAGTCATATTGGAGTTGATTCATGGCTCTGGGTCCTGTATCTGGTCTTCGTTTCGAATACATGGACAAAAATAGTAAGTAATAATAATATTTTCCAGAAACTGCTTGCTGTTTTGAATTTTTATATATATTTTAAATGCTGTAAAAATCTGAGAAAAATTATATTTAATACTTTGTTAATTTAGGACAATTTATTAATTTTTCCAGCATTTATTAAGTGCTGTTGGTATTTTATAAAAATAGGAAAACATAACTCATTTTCAGTATATTTATGTTTGCTGATTTTTAATAAATATTTATGAGGGTTTATAAATTCCAAAAAAATTAGTACAAATTTCTATAATTAACAAGGATCATTTTGGTTCTTTATTTTATGTAAAATGAAGCCTTTTGTCTTTCTCAAAAATTGTTAGATCATAGTGTACAGTTTGATTTAATTATGGCATAATTATGACTTACAACTTTTTGTGTTATTTTGAGTTATAGCCGTATGGAACCTCACCCCGCACTAGTGTAAAGACCCTAAAAAGTTAGTTTGAGTATTGTGTCACCCCATATTGGTCTCCTATGCTAAAGTCACCGTTTGGCTAGGTGTCCAGTTAGAAAGTATATTGTACCACTAGTGTCGTAGTGTTTAACTTAGTATAAAAACTAAGTTTATGTATTTATTTCTACATTGACGAGTTACCAGGTATCTATAGCATTTTATCGCTGCTTTGCTTTGCTAGCGGCAAGTACTTTCTATAAACTTTATATACTGTTACAACAATGAACTGCGAATCCAACCATATTAAATACTGATCATTGGGGTAGCAAGTTAAACCTTCACATGTTGTATTACTTTCAGTCACTACCATATTTAGAACAGTTTTATATCTCTAACATGATTAGAATCTAGGTATAGAGAAACTGTTAGTAGCATACGTGATCATGCCCCCTTATTCGTACGTACGTACCGAGCAAGGTTGACATTTTATGTATACCTTGTCGTAGGTGCACCAGCTGTATTTGTATGTATGTACATCTATCGCTTGTTTTACTTGTACGGAAGTACATTTTATATACTTGTACGTATGTACACCTATTGACGATCACGTACCTGCTACAGTTTTAAATATTACAAATGCATCTGTCTCTACGACATATGTGTCCTTGCCATGATAGATTATGATGTACCATGATTTCAGTTTATTTACATTCCTGTTCATTTCATGTTTCGTATATTTAGTTGCTAGAATCAGTACTTGCTCCCGTCCTGACAGAATAACTTTGTAGGTATTCTTACTGAGGAGGAGTTGCTTTGTGACTCATATTATAGAGTTACTGCCGATGACCAGGATTTGCCTTATGAGGATATACCTGCGGGAAACTTCGTCTAGTTGTCTATTTGCTTTAGACTTTTGAGAGTAGTCATGTATTAGACTATGTATTTGTAACTGGACCTGTATCCAGTTTTATATTTCAGACTTGTACTTGGACTTATTATTATATGAGATGACTTTTGTGTTTGGAGCATTTATGACTCTTTTTCACTTATAGAACTGTTAGCACATTTAGTCTTATCTTGTTATCTCTAGAGCAGCTTACTGCACTTTATCTCAAGCGTAGGCTGGACATGACTCGGCCCGGCCCAACAATTTGGGTAGCGGATCGTGACATATATATATATATATATATATATAAATATATATATATATATATATAAAGAAAAAAAAAAAAAAATATATATATATATATATATATATATATATATATATATATATATATATATATATATATATATATATATATAAACCTAGTTGGCATTAACTAAACCACCCAAAACCCAAACCAACCAAACCCTATCCTAATAAAATCCGATCCTAATAGGCAACCCAAGCCATGGTTGGCCACCCCATGAGTAGCCCCCCATGTGGCCGACCACACACAACCTAATAGTAAATCCCTATTTGCGTGTAAACCCATTAAAAAGGTATATATATATATATATATATATATATATATATATATATATATATATATATATATATATATATATATATATATATATATATATATATATATATATATATATACCGTATTTTTAAACCCTAGCAAACCTTTCCCTCTCTTGGCTGACCTCTTCCTCCTCTTCCTTACGAAAATTTCAATGCCTTCAAGCCCTAGAAACCCAACCACCATCATTTCCATTAGCAAAAGTCTTATCCTCCAATCCATAGTCATTTTCACCATTATTTTCTTCAATATCCACCAAAACTTCATAAAACTTACGTTTTCCATTAAACCCATCCAAGCACCATTTCCATCACCTTCAACCCATCAAGAAGGGAGTAGCAATCTAAGCAATGCAAAGTAAAGAAGTTGTATTCTTGGACGAGGAGGAGCACCGACAACCCATCTTGTGAAGATTTTCAAGTAACTTTTTCATCTCGAATCTCCATGATATTAATTCTGTATAAATATGAGAATTAATGACTTAAATTCCATATTTTGTCATCTTTATTTCATATTATCATCCATATAGGTTATAGGTTGAATTGTTGAAAGATCGATTTACGTTAGGAATAGTCGGAGCCATTTCGGTACAAACTTTTGAGTAATTGTTTGAATTTCTTAAAACTAAATTTAATGTTACTTTATTACTATAAATTAATTATTATAAAATTATTTTTATTATTTTATCATCCCAAATCTGAACCCTAAAAATGTGGGCCAACAGACTAGGTTTTTGACAAACTTATTGACATAGAATGGATCATAAATAGGGGCTGATTTGGTAAATAAATATAAAATTATTTTTTGATATATAATTATAACAAAATGTTTATTTAATTTTTATTTCATAGACATATTTCAAAATAATAGTTTGATAATTTTCAGGACAAGTTTCGGGTAAAACTTGTTGGCATAAAGTCGACATAACCATAATTTTTTCGTAAAATTTCAAATGTAGAATTCAAAGGTTAAATTCAATATAATTTACGTTTAAATATAATTTCATGATTTTCAGGTGATTTATATGGTTGTCCTTTATTGGGGACTTATCCTTGAATTTTGCAAGTCAAAACTAAGGAATTAGGTCTAGAAATCCTAAGAGCATGTAGACTGGTCGTTTAACTCATTTGTCCAATGTGTCATTAGAAGGCTAAAATAATTCTTAATTTATGTTTGAAATTTTATAGGATTCCATATTGCAAAGTTAGCGGGGACTTCGAAGACATGCAAGTATAACTTCAACTTGTACACTATTATGCATGTTTATTTTTACTCATCCTTGTTCATGTCTATTTCTTTCTTGTACTATCACGTGAATTATTGTACATACTTCATGATGTTTTCTTACTTGTTTTCATATATGCTACAAGTCTTTCTTTTCCATATCACATATCGGATCTATGTTATACAATACTAGTTTAGTTTATCGTGTTCTTATACGCTTGATTAGACTTGACTTGATACGAATACATGTACTTGTCTTGACTTGACTTGACCGACACGGATTGGGCTACTTGATTATTCTCGACTTGAAACCAATACAGGGTTTTGATAGAGATTATAATAGTTAGGGAGCACCACATCGGACTACTATCTATAGGACCGAGATCACCACAGGACTATGGTCATTTGATTTATTTGTAGCCATGTCTAGTATTACGTTTCTCTATGACACGCCACTATCTTAGTATTCTTGTGTCTTGGTTATTATTTCCTGTCCATTTTCTTGTATTTCCATGCATGTTATTTACTATTAAATTTAGCATGTATATTATGTATCTTGTTATATCTTCTGAGGACCTGGTATCTCTCTAGGTCTTGCTGAACTAATATTGTAGATAGATGGATGGTTGGTTACGATTGTGTTTGAAAATTTAGGTATTGTTATTAATATGATCGTACCATTCGCTAATGCTTTTTATTTCTTATTGTGATATATTCTGCATGTTAGCCTAGTGTTTGTAAACTCATGTTATTCTTTCGAGTCTATTCGGACAAGTGTAGCAAGGGTTCTACACCATGATATACGTATATTGCCCAATTTTGTATCCTATGTTACTATGGACTGAGACTAGAAATACTATTGAGTTATATAGATGGTTGGTCATTATTGTACAACTTATATGTATTCGAGCTGGGCTAGAGTTCACTTGATACATAGCCGGCATGTTTCATATCCTTATTATACATATTTTGGGACTGGAGCATTACAGGTTATGCACCTACTTATCCTACCATGTGATAGCCTACCATGTGCATATCTGGTCCATGTCCCAGGTACCATACACCAAGTTGTCATGATACAGATTTGCTATGCACACATCTGGCCCATGCAGCTGACTTACTCTACGCCTATTCGCCATGTGCCCAGTTGGTCATATGCCAGGGTACCATACGCTAGGGTTGCCATGTGCCAGACTTTCCTGTCCCGCTGTGCTTATGGAATAGGATCCTACGTTGTTCATGTGCCTAGTTTTTCTTTGCGTTTGGATGTATTCATGCACCTATTTTTTTCTCTCTAGATTTGAATTGCTCATGCGCCTAGCCTGACTATACGCTTGGGATTCCAATGAGCCTAGTGCTAAAAGACATTTATGATTACCTGATTTGGCTATGTCCCTGACTTGACCAAGTTCCTGACTTGATTACATGTATCTATGCTAGTACCCTCCTATGTATGTACTAAGGTATAATTCATGTGTGTACTGAGGTATAATCCATGGGTGCACTGATGTGCCATTCTACGTGCTATGTGATCCTACGCATTATATGGTAAATGGTCAGTATTTTCCATTACAAGTGTTCGGGATAAACTTTATATATAATCACAAACAGAACATAGCAAAATGTAGGATCTCGTTGGGATCCTAGGAGTACACTTTTATTTTTATCTTGAAACCGTGGCGATGGACCGTGTGGTAATTCTTTGACTTTATTGACGATCTGACGATGATCTCGAACTCTCTGAAGGTCTGAGTTGCTTTGGAACATGCATGGAATTGAAGAGGATTAAAAATCTTACAAGTGCCCTGGATACTGAAGAGGTTGAAAAAGTTGGAGAGATAAAGAGGTTGAATGAATAAATAATCCTTCTATTTATAGGCAGTAGAATGATCTGCTTATGTGCGCATATGCAATGCACGCACAAACATTTTATACATAGGGACGCCACATGTTTGACTTTATTGGCCACATGGACGATGCGTCGGAGAGCTGGAACTGAATCTGTTTGACGACACTATGGGCTTTAGAGGAGCTGACATGTGGCAGTTGCTAAGATTTAGTTGTTGCTGAAAGCTGGGTGGTTGGCACCTATTCGTAGGCAGAACTGAGTCAAAGACACGTGGCACGTGTCCATTACTCAAAGAGCTTTACAGGTTGATTTGAGTAGATTTCCCTAGGATCTGGCATATGAGGAGACTTGGCTTCTGACAAGAGCAAGGCTGGGCACATGGCTTTTGAGGCGTATGCAGAGTTTGAGCGCATGTCTGCAGGGGCGTATGCAAGTGATCAGTTGGCCATGTGGCAGCCATAACCGATAAAAGAGTGATGATTGCGTCTCTTTGTCTTCTCTAAAAGCTGACTGCTCAGACTTTGAGACGCTTGTTGTTGTCATTTCGGTTACTTTAGCATTAAATGTTTTGATGGGTGGAAAGCTTTTAAGTGGGCGCATCAGATGTGCAACGTGGAACTGACGAGCGCATAAGATGTGTGGCGCATTTGCATTGGTCAGCTTTGTTGAGTCTTTCGAGGCATTTATGACTCTTTGACTTAGCTGAGTTTGAATTGGCAGATTCATCATCATTAATGCAAGTTCATCACACTGATTTCGGAGGAGTTGCCATTTGGCGCATGGGTTTGATTTGTCCTGGCCTATAAATAGCAGTATAGAGAGTTTGCTCATTCATTTCATCCAAACTTCTCATTTGAGATGAACTCGATCGATCCTCCTCCTTAGCAAGATGTTGCACTGCAGATTGTGGATCTCCTCGTTCAAAGAAACTTTGATTTTGACGAAGAACTCTTTTAGAAGACTGAGATGTGCCGAAAGAGTTATGGATGCAACAACTTATGTTGGAGCCTCTGGTTGGCAGTGTTCTTCTACGAGACGGTAATGGGTGCCTGTTGCATCCAAAGATCGTGGTCGTCGTGCCCCGATTTTCGTTATGCTGGAAGAGCCACCGATTTTGGATTGATTGCCAACCCGCGTTCTGCTCAATAAATGCTTCATTAGCCGAAGCACTCGTACATTTGATGAGAAAATGATTCGCTCTTGTCACTACCACATTCTTGAATAAGGGTATTTTGGTAATTTGTAATTTTTATGATTATTTTAAATATTATTAATTAATATATTTTGTTAGTATCATTATTTGATAAAACAATAGAGCCACTCTAACTAGATCTTAGTCGTAACTAAGGAGGACTAGTTAGTGAGATTAGACAAACCTTAAATTCAATCCTAATTAGTTAGTGAGACTCTAATCAAGCTAGAAAACCATTTAGAATCCATTTATTGACTTAAACATTAAGTTAGTTTTGACTTTTACCAAAGAGGCCATGACATGACAAGTTAGGTAGGCCTTTTAGGCATTTCCCCATGAACCAACCCTAGCTAAACACCACGGCCGGCCACATTAGGCTTTCCCCTTGGCTATATATAGTATAGCTCCTCCTTCTTTCCCCTTTCATTGAAAACCCTAACCCTAATTTATGTTCTTCCCCAAATTTCCTCCATCTCCCAAATTGAGTCGAAATTCCCTCAAACCAATTACAAACTCTTTCCCTTGAAGAGAGGAAGTCTCTATTGACTAGCTTGGGAGAATTTGGAGCAATTTGGACATTGGAGCTTGGTGGAGATCTAGATCTCGAATTTGTTCCTTGGAAATCCATCTCCCAAGTGGTAAGAGCCCTCTAAACCTTCTAATTTTCTTTCATTTTGTATAGATACATTCATTTAGGATCCCCCTCTACATTAGGAATAGCTTGGGTCATTTTTGGATCCATTTGGGATATGTATATCACGGGCGTATCGCACCGTATCGAATACGCACACCAAGTGTTCGATGAAATGACTGTAAGAGCATTTAATGCTTAGATTTCAGTTTGAAGCATGCTTCTATTGAGGCAATGACCTGAGTTATCAATATTAAGTGTTGTCTTGTGATATTAGATTGGTTTAGATAGGATAAATGGATATGGGGACTTTGGTACATGGTGTTCTGTCACTGTTCATCTATTCTGTCCCTTTGCAACATTTGGTAGTGCAGCCCAATTATGGTTCAGTGATGTCATGAGCTGCACCCGAATATTCGTGTACGAGCACGTGGGCCATGCCCAGCCTACATCGCAGTATTGACGGTAGAATGCTGTCAAGTACCCAATAAATATCTACAACATCTAGGTGATCCATAAGAACAATGTACTCAAATCACATCATAATCATCTAAGGAAGATATGAATAGAAAATATATCAATAATACTAAATCAAATAGAGTCTACAAATGAATATATAAGACCAGAAAGTATCAGAGACAAATCTGATAACGAAGCATAAATCAAAATACAACGGCCTATAACTCCCGGAAGTAACTCACGATGAAAAGAACAACGAGATCCATCTCAGCTAGCATCATCCTGTAGTTCAATAATGTGGGGCAGAACAATTCCTAAAACTGTGGTTATCCAGTCAGGATTGGAGCGAAGTACATAACCCTAAAAGCAGTTCTAAAGCATGGTAGAAAATATAGAACTAGCAATAGAATAAGATACATGACATGCTGTAAAGAAAATACAGAAAAATAGAGAAATAGCATCTTGAAGATATAAGTAAACTGTGTACATGGATAAAATGGAGGACATAGTAAACTGTAATAAATTTAAGTAATTTAGTAAAGTACAGGTAGGCAACTCTAGAGGGGGTGAATAGAGTTTATAAAGAAAATGATCAATTAAAAACTTAAACTCTTTTCACCAACAAAATAATCAGAGTACAATAAATGCAAAAATAAAATAGTTGAGAGCAAGCACAAACACAGCAAGATTTTTTACCTGGTTTTCCTCGTGGAGGACTAGTCCAGGTCTGAGAACTCTAGCTCAGGATTGAAATCCACTATTTGACAAATATGGTTACAACTACGTGCCTTTTCACAGAAGAGCACGCCAAACTTCTTTCAATGATCGCTGTGGCGAAACTTGGACTTTTCCAAGTGACTTACAACTTCTTGCACTTCAAACTTTTAGCTGAATCATACCGAGCAACTTGGACGGTTGGAAAGTTTGAAAGCTAAGTTGGATGGGAAGGTGAAGCTCTTTAATATGTAGGCTATGTAAGAGAAGAAGGAGAGAAGATTGGATGGTTTGAAATGAGAAAATTCAAGGCCTATTTATAGGGTTCGGGGTAGGCAGAATTCGGCCAGAATTCTGTGTCTAGAATTCAAATTTTTGGCCGTTGGACAACTAGCAGTGATCAAGCCCTAAAAATTAGCTTCCTGTAATTTAGGGGGCAGAGTTCGGCCCGAACTCTGTGTGGAGGCAGAGTTCGGCCCGAACTCTGTCTCTTATGGACAGAAAGTTCTTAAAGGGCTTCAGGATGAAATGGTCTGATTAGGATATTGGCTAAGTAAACCTATAAGGCTATGTCTAGCCCAAAGTTGCTTAGTATGACCCAACGTACAATATCCTATACTCAAAGAAAATAAAATGTACAGACTCCAGAATACACAAAGTAGTAAATCTTCAAGCAGCTGTAGTCTTGAACTGATGAGCGGAGTTGATTGATTTCGAGCTTGATGTGTCAAATTGAACTATGACAAATATTGTTTTATTAATTTTCAAGATTAGGTTGACTGTGATCCGATTTGGGTCAACAATCTCCCCCATTTTGATAATTGACAAAACATGATATTTGCATGTCTCAATATTCATACCTGGACACATTATGGCTCCCCCGTACTTGAACAATTTTGTTCCCCCGTAAAATGATATTTCCTGTGACAAGTGCTCATCCAAGTATACATAATTCATAATGCTAGGGCAAATATCAAGTGATCTCCCCCTTTTGACAAACATCAAAATGATACCAATATAGAGAAGCAATATAGATACCATCCAGATAATGAAAGATAACATGCTAGCAGCAGTTTTAAATAAGTACAAACAGAGCCATAGAGTTTAAAAACATAAAAACATAATCAAAAGAAACATAGTACCAAAATAAAAAATGGTCTTAAGCATCAGTGGCAATACAAAAGCCATATCCATCAAGGAGCATGTGAAGGCCCCGCACCATCGGAACTAATACGACGAGGATCAACAAATGCAGAGGTCGGATCAAGGTAGCGACGAACCCAAGAATCGTCAATGCGATAACCGCCGTGAGATGGATCACGCATCATCGGAATCGGCATCGTCGGATGGAAGGCCATGGAGTACTGGATGTCATGGATGGAGTTACTGAGCGCACTCATCTTCAGTGTGGTGGATAGTCCATCTGTGTCCAGCGGTCATCCATCTCAGCCCAGCGTTCGTCCTCCAAACAGAAATGATCGTGAAGCATAGTCTGAATAGAGTCCAGTGTGGCAGTGGACTCGGGAGCTGGGGAATCAGGAGCAGCAAAGGGTACAGGAGAGTCAGGCTCCTCAGCGGCATCAGACTCAGAGGAGGCCGCAGCAGCAACAGTTCTCCATGCCTTGGTCAGATAGGCGGGAGGGGACAAGGACTGACACTGAACTAATGGGACATAAAAGGCATGCATAGAAAGATACATGGTATAAACCAAATACTTTGGTTTAGGCCTAGCACGAATCATCAAATCCATCATCGTGCGAGGAAAGTTGAAAGGAACGCAAAAATGTAGAAAGAAAAGAGCAGTAATCTCAAAGTAAGTGACTTCATCAGTCGATCAAGCTTTTGGCAAGACCGAGGAAAAGATAATACGATGAAGTTCATAAAAATGATTATTGAGATGTTTAGCCATAAGTTTTCGAGGATGGGGTTTTGGAGCGCAAAGATCATCCTTGAAACTTTCCAAAGTGGTCTCACCGGGGAAGACAAAATCCGGGGCATCATCAAACTCAAAATCATCAAATAATATGTCTATACCGGCGACACGGGAGTAGATACGGTCTCGATCATAAGTTATGTTACAATAGAACATTTGAATGGCATTCACATAGATAGGTTCACGAGTTACAACAAGTTCATCGAGACATAAGTCACGAAAGTTAGGAAGATAGTCGAAAAACACCGTGAACTTAATGGGGTGTCCGGCAAACACACTACGATGACAAAAGTCAGCGAACAATGCGTTAGAGGCATCTAACAACACAAAAATACGGTCATCGTATGTGTCAGAGTTGAGGGGTGGAGGTGGATTGAAAAGAGGGTGTATCATGTTAGAAGAAGGAGGAGGAATCGATTGTGGTTGCGGATTAGGTTGCGGGTTTGGTTGAGGATTAGTAGAGGATTCACCAATACTTCTCCTTTGTCTCTTTCCTCTACCAAGCAACCTAGGTGCCATAAAAAAAATTGAGAGAAAGAAAAGAAAACGAAGATATACCTCAACAAGAAAGACCTAAGATGGAGGAGAATGAGCCCAAGAGTGATCTCCTTAAGTTTGGAGAGAGATTTCCCAAAGATTAGTGACTTCTAGGATTAGGGTTTCGAAAGAAATATGTTTGGAGAAGACAATGGAGAGGAGAGAGAGAGACAATCCCGAGTTTAAGAGTACTTGGTCAGCTGGTCGGGTGAAATAGGAACTATTGGATCATAAACAGATCAACGGCTGAGGGCATCCCGAGGTTCTAGAACAAGGAGGCCGAACTCGGCCCGAACTCTGTATGGGGGCAGAGTTCGGCCCGAGTTCTGGTCCCTTGGGCCAGAACTTCAAGCAGGAAATAAAAACAAGATAGGAAGAAAATTACGAATAAATGGTCAAAATGAAATTAGGAAATGAAGTTAGAAATTTCAAATGGGGCAGGCTATAAATAAGAATTAACCATATAATAAATAAGGAGTCATGACATAAATCAATATGGTGAAACTGCTATGGGGTAGCTGCAGGGGCCGGATCCCAGCTAGCGGTAGTCCGAAGACTAGTGCACCGTTTCGCTTAGACTTTTACGCAAGGACTCTTTCGTCTTGTACCCATAGAAAAGTCAGCATAGAGAATCGTGACATAATCGATATTTACGTAGGCCAATTTAATGAATAATCGTTTCATCTAAAATTTCTAATTCACGACAAAGAAAATTGAATCGCTCCTCGGATAATGGTTTTGTAAAGAAATCGGCCAACTGATGATCAGTGTCAATAAATTCTAAATTGATAGTGCCATTCTGTTGGTGATCACGCAAAAAGTGGTGACAAATTTCAATGTGTTTCGTGCGTGAGTGACATATGGGGTTCTTAGTGAGGTTGATAGCACTAGTGTTATCACAGAATATAGGAATGTGCATCAAAAGATAGGTTGTAGTCTGCTAGGGTTTGCTTCATCTACAGAATTTGTGCACAACAACGACCAGCTGTGATATATTCAGCTTTTGTTGTGGATAGTGTGACAGAATTCTGCTTCTTGCTAAACCAAGAGACTAGAGCATTGCCTAATAAATGACACATGCCGCTAGTACTTTTACGGTCGACTTTGCATCCTACGAAATCAGCATCGGAGTAACCAATAAGGTCAAAAGATGTTGATTTGGGATACCATAAGCCCATTGTAACCGTACCCTTAAGGTATCGAAAGATACGCTTAACGACGGACATGTGTGATTCCTTAGGATTAGCTTGATAGCGAGCACACAGGCAAACACTAAACATAATATCAGGGCGACTAGCAGTTAAATAAAGTAGACTGCCTATCATACCTCGATGCTTACGTTGATCAACAGGTTTGCCGCTTTCATCTGGTTCTAGTTTGGTTGTAGTAGCCATTGGAGTGCCAATTGGTTTGACGTTGTCAAGGTCAAATTTCTTCAGCATGTCCTTTGTATAATTTGATTGACAGATGAAAGTTCCATGCGATGTTTGTTTGACTTGTAGTCCAAGGAAGTAAGTGAGCTCCTCCATCATGCTCATCTCAAACTCGTTTTGTATATATTTAGCAAAATCTTGACAGAGAGTTTCATCAGTAGAACCGAATATGATATCATCAACATAAATTTGTACTAAAAAATAGTGTCTTTGAAAGATTTTATAAAGAGTGGTGTCAATTTTCCCTTTTGAGAAACCTTTATCTAATAAGAAAGTACTTAGACGTTCATACAAGGCTCTGGGAGCTTGTTTGAGGCCGTAAAGTGCTTTCTTGAGTTTGAAAACATGGTCAAAAAATTTGTGATTTTCAAAACCAGGGGGTTGTTTTACAAAAACTTTCTCCTTAATAAAACCATTCAAAAAGGCACTTTTGACATTTATTTGAAACAATTTAAAATTTTGAAAGTTGGCAAACGCACAAAGCATCCGAATGGATTCCAATCTTGCAACAGAAGCATACGTCTCATCGTAGTCGATACCTTCCTCTTGGTTGTATCCTTGAGCTACTAGACGAGCTTTGTTGCGTGTAACTGATCCATCCTCATTTACTTTGTTGCAAAAAACCCATTTCGTACCAATAATCGAATGAATAGCAGGCCTAGGAACAAGTTCCCAGACCTGGCTCCTCTAGAATTGGTTGAGTTCTTCTTGCATGGTGGAAATCCAAAACTCATTATTAAAAGCTTCTAAAATATTTTTAGGCTCAATTTATGAAATGAAGGCAGTGCTAGCAATGGAGTCTCTTAATGATGATCGAATACTTACTCCGTGTGATACCTCACCTATTACCAAGATCTCTGGATGTGACAGCTTGAATGCGAATTTCTTCGGCAAGCCCTCCAGAGAATTGGTTTCAGTGGTGGTATTCATCGGCGTAGAAGTTGATGGCTCAACGTCATCGTCAGGAGTAGCTGCTGCACTATTATCCTCATTAAAAGTCACATTTGTATACTCTTCTACTATCAATGAGTCTTTGTTGAACACTCTATATCCCTTGCTCTTGGCAGCATAGCCAAGAAAAATACCATCGTCAGCTTTGGCATCAAATTTGCCTAAGTTGTCTTTGGTGTTAAGGATAAAACATCGACAACCAAAAACTCTAAAATATGAAACATTTGGAGTTCTACCAAACCAAAGCTCATCGGGTGTTTTCTTCGTAATAGGTCGAATAAGCACCCTATTTAAAATATGGCAAGTTGTACTGACAGCTTCAGCCCAAAAATATTTCGAAAGCGAAAATTTATTCAACATGACTAGCCAAATCACCAAGAGTCCTATTCTTTCGCTCCATAACACCATTTTGTTGAGGAGTTCTAGGACAAGAAAACTCATGATCAAAACCATTTGAATCACAAAACTTTTCAAAATCTGAATTTTCGAATTTGCCTCCATGATCACTTCGGATTCGAGTAATTATGTAACCTTTTTCGTTTTGAACCTTTTTAGCAAAAATTTTGAAAACAGAAATTGCATCACCTTTGTTTGAAAGAAAGAAAACCCAAGTGAATCTAGAAAAATCATCTACTATAACAAAAGTATAGAGTTTTCCACCAAGACTGGCTACTCAACTAGGACCAAATAAGTCCATGTGAAGTAATTGCAAGGGTCTAGTAGTGCTTGCAGTGTTTATTAAATGAAAAGAAGACTTGGTTGCCATATTCAGCTCACATTCGGCAGATACCGTGTCCTTTTTGAATGTGATGTCGGGCAAGCCTCTCACTAGATTCTTTATCGATAGACTGAATATTGTATCCATATTGGCATGACCAAGACGCTGGTGCCACAACAATCTCTCATCCTTGTGGGCGTATAGGCATTTCCCTGTACTGTTAGTATTTCTAGATAGATAAAAAATGTAAATGTTATCCTCTCTTATCCCTTCAAAAGTGAAATCTCCCGTTGACCTATCATAAATATAACATTATTTTGTCCAATGTTAATATCATATCCATGATTAGCAAGGTGACTTATGCTGAGCAGGTTATGCTTTAACTCGGTCACTAGGCAGACATCCTTTATTACAGCCGAAGGATACATACCCTTTCCTTTTCATCGATAGTAATGCAAAAAGATTTACGTCTTCCGTCATGTGTCGCGAGCATCCACTATCGAGAATCTACTTGCTTTTAGTTGAGGGAGGAAGGTCCACCTACAACAAGAGTAGATGTGACCTTTGGTACCCAAGTTCTTGTGGGTCCTGAAATGTTAGTCTTTGGTACCCATGCATATAGATTTATATCTACTAATCTCCTAATTCTACATTGTGGTGAGATGTGTCCATGTAGTACACAGTAGGTGCAAGTAGCATGCCTATTTATGTTGGGAGCAGGTTGATAATTATGTCTATATGTAGCATGGTGAGAGTTGTGTAGAACAGCAGGATAATGGTTATGTCTATATACAGCATGGTGATGGTTATATCTATGTGCAGCATGGTGATGATTAGCAGGACTGTGTGTAGCAGTAGAATAATAGTTATAAGAATAATGTCTATGTGCACGTAGTTTATGAGCTGCATGGGAATATGTGTACATGTAAACATGTTTACATGCAGCATGTGGGTGACGTGTTTAACTATTTTGACTAGTCTTGTGCTTTGTGTGTCTCTTATATTGGGTTTGAGGTGGAGCAACATGTTTTCCCAATCTAATCTCTAATTTCTTAGAGGCAGCATGCAGTTCATTATACTTAGCATTTAAACCATCAATTTTAGCAATAGAGATCTTGTGTCTATTTTATTCTTCAGCAAGCTCAGTGTTGAGTGCTGTGATCTCGCGTGTTTGCTTTTCAACAAGTGCTTCGGCATCATGAAGGCTAAGCTTAAGCTTGGACACCTCATTAGTGATTTTCGTGGGTGGAGTGTCTCTAACATTATTAAGCAAGGAAGAAAGGTTTTGAATCTCTATTTTATAGCTTTTGATCTTCTTCTTGGCATGCTTATATTTACTAATGACTTTCTTCTGGTCATTTAGTAAATCGTTGAACGCATCGCCAAGTTCATCAAAAGTGAAGTCATCGAGAGTTTCGTTAGTTACCTTATCGGATGTTGCCATTAGGCAGACATTGGCGGTGTCTTGAGGAGAGTCCTTTTCTTCCTCGAAATCACTTGCTTCACTTTCATGACAAATGCTAGTGTTGCACATTTTTTTGAAGAGGACTTCTTGCAGGGCTTCTCATATCGGTTGCCTTTCTTTACGAATGGACAGTCTTTTCGGACGTATCCAGTCTTCTTGCAGCCGTAGCACGTTGGCTCTTCGTCGTCATCTTCTTGTTGTTCCTTCTTTCTTCGATTAAAACGAAGGAACTTCTTGAAGTTGCGGACTAGAAGAGCTTGATCATCACCTTCAGAATTATTATCGTCAGTCTCTTCAGGATCAGCTCTTCGACGATGAGCCTTTAGGGCAGTCTCTTTAGCCTTTGGAGCAGGTTCTTCGAAGTCTTTGAGGTCAAGCTCATGGGTCATCAGCTTTCCCATCAAAGTCTCCATAGACATTGTGGTGAGATCATTCCCTTCTATGATAGTTGTTACCTTAGGGTTCCAAATCTTTGGTAGCCCCCTAAGTAACTTATGGACCTCCTCGTGATTTGTATATTGTTTGCCAAGGGATGACAAGGGGTTGATGACGTCAAGGAATCTTGTAATCATTCCTGTGATTGTCTCATTAGGCTTCATCTTGAACGCCTCATATTTTTGAGTGAGACGACTGATTTTTGACTCCTTGACTTGGGTGGTTCCTTCTTGCGTCACTTCTAAAAGTTTCCATACTTTGTACGAGGTGGTGCATGTCGAGACCCTGTTAAACTCATTCCTGTCTATTGCACAAAATAAAGCATTAATAGCTCTAGCGTCTAGACTCGCCTGTTTCTTTTTCTCGTCGGAATATTTGTCATTGGGTTTCTCGACGAGATCTCCATTGACAACTATTCTGACAGGCTTTTTGTAACCATCGGTGACATTGGTCTACAGGTCGAAGTCTAGAGACTTGAGATAAAAACTCATCCTTATTTTTCAATATGTGTAGTTTGTTCCATCAAATAGGGGTGGCCAATGAGTGGACTGCCCTTCACCATGATTGGAAAATATAGGTTGTGTGGTTGCCATGGATCAGCTCTAGGATGTTAGTCCTTGTTGAGAAAATATAGCTCTGATACCAATTGAAGTACAGGTAGGCAACTCTAGAGGGGGGTGAATAGAGTTTATAACGAAAATAATCAATTAAAAACTTAAACTCTTTTCACCAACAAAATAATCAGAGTAAAATAAATGCGAAAATAAAATAGTTGAGAGCAAGCACAAACACAGCAAGATTTTTAACCTGGTTTCCCTCGTGGAGGACTAGTCCAGGCCTGAGAACTCTAGCTCAGGATTGAAATCCACTATTTATGAAATAGGGTTACAACCACATGCCTTTTCACAGAAGAGCACGCCAAACTTCTTTCAATGATCGCTGTGGCGAAACTTGGACATTTCTAAGTGACTTACAACTTCTTGCACTTCAAACTTCTAGCTGAATCGTATCGAGCAACTTGGACGGTTGGAAAGTTTGAAAGCTAAGTTGGATGGGAAGGTGAAGCTCTTTAATATGTAGGCTATGTAAGAGAAGAAGAGAAGATTGGATGGTTTGAAATGAGAAAATTCAAGGCCTATTTATACGATTCGGGGTAGGCGGAATTCGGCCAGAATTCTGTGTCTAGAATTCAAATTTTTGGCCGTAGGACAACTAGCAGTGATCAAGCCCTAAAAATTAGCTTCCTGTAATTTAGGGGCAGAGTTCGGCCCGAACTCTGTGTGGAGGCAGAGTTCGGCCCGAACTGTCTCCTATGGACAGAAAGTTCTTAATGGGTTTCAGGATGAAGTGGTCTGATTAGGATATTGGCTAAGTAAACCAATAAGGCTATGTCTAGCCCAAAGTTGCTCAGTATGACCCAACGTACAATACCTATACTCAAAGAAAATAAAATATACAGACTCCAGAATACACAAAGAAGTAAATCTTCAGGCACTTGTAGTCTTGAACTGGTGAGTGGAGTTGATTGATTTCGAGCTTGATGTGTTAAATTGAACTATGACAAATATTGTTTTGTTAATTTTTAAGATTAGGTTGACTGTGATCCGGTTTGGGTCAACATTTAGAGCACAAGACAGTAATATGATTGGTTTATGTTGCACACGAGTATTCTACGGTAACTCGATTAAAGAAATTTTGTCTTCGAAATTAAGATTGTCAGAGGAGTCAAAACATGATAGAGAGTTTAGTCTGTGCCTTAGACACGATCATAGAACGACGACTTAGCACGATTAAGAAATCAATTCAAAATTATTTAGGCACGACTAATGATTTGGCACGATCGAATCATAGTATGAATAACATTGTTTAGACACACTTTGTAAATAAATTCAGGTTATGATCGGACTCAAAGTCGCATAGGTACGATCAAAATCGGACTTAAAGTCGCATAGGTACAATCAAAATCATACTTAGTTATGATTTAGCAGTTTAGTTTTGGAAATAAATTCAGGTTATGGCTAGGAGAATCAAAAATAAAATTGAAATTCTAATATGGAATGATTTAGCAGTTTAGTTTTGAGGAAAATCGGACTCAAAGTCGCATAGGTACGATCAAAATCAAACTTAGTTATGATCGAAATAAAATTTTAGGCAGAATCAAGATTTGTAGTCAAGGTCTTATAGGCACGATCGAAAATTTAATGAGTATGATTAATTAAGTCATGAAATACAATCTGAGTTTGGACGTGATTAAAATTTGGAAGTGCTAAGTTCACTTGGCATGACCTAGGATACGACTACAAAATTAAAACTTAGGCATGTTTTTGGAATGGAACCTAAGCACGGGTATCTACTGAATCGAATTTCGGCAGGAATAAAAAATTGTTCAGACACAATCAAAGTCCAAATTCTTGCACGACTAATAAATCATATAGTCGTGACCGAGGATCAAGGCTTTAGACAAATTTAGAAATAATATTCAAGTTGTTTAAGCGCGAAGCCCCGACTAAAAAAAAATCAAAATTGTTCAATTACGATCAAGTTAGAATCAGGTCTAACTATAGAATAATCAATATGATATAGGCTCGATAAGGTATTCAAGACTATATAGGCACGTTCAAATACGAAAATGATGCGATTGGGCATCGTTAGGAATAATCAAAAGTTTGGCACGATCAATGACTAAAAATCAAGGCTTAAGAATTTTGGAACGACTAGAATGACTTGGGCACGATTTAGGATGGAGCGACAAAATTTTAAATCCTAGTCATGATTACGAACGAAGTTTGAGCACGGGTGACTAGAGAATCAAAATTTAGGTATGACAGAAGATTTATTCCGACATAGTCGTGATTAAAGATCAAGAGTTTTAGGCACAATTTGTGGGTTAAGGTTAACACGTATAGTCACGATTATTAGAATCATGTTTGTAAAAATCAAAGTCGTATAGTCATGCCAAGTCATCTATCAAGAGAATTTCGAATATAACCAGGAATTCAAATCATGGTCAGAAAAGAGTTTAGACACGAGCGTTAAAATCCAAACAAAATCATAATCGAATTTGGACATGATCATAGATAAGGTTAGTCTAACCTTGGTAAAACAGTATTTAGATATGATAAAAATTGTAATCGAAGTTTATGCACGAGCAATAAAGAATTTAAATCCAAGAATCTAAATCCAAGTCATGATCGATTTTAAGTCACTTGGATATAGTCAATAATCAAGATCCTTGGCACGATAAAGAAGTTGACCAAAAATCAACAGGTCACGCTCAATAGGATCAGAGATTTAGTGATATTAAAATTGAAGGAACGGATTCAGGATAGAAAAGTCAATCTATTTTACTAGGATAGGAAAATCAAAGATAGTATTACAGAAGGAAGTCAAATCATCTCAATCTATTTAACTACTACTAGATTATCTGGTCGTAATTTTCTAATTTTGTCTTTATCTTACAAGTCCAGACATACCGCTACAAAATCATGATCTCCAATTATAAAATTACCCCTTCATACGACTACTACCAGAAATCAAATCTTCGATCATGAAGATTAAACCTTTCCATAAACACTACAGGCTTGACCTTTATTACAAGGAAGTGTGCATGAAGCATCTTTTTAGAACTCCTTATTTTTTTTGATTTCGTAATCCACTATCAAATTAGTCATCTTGAAATTCAAGTTCCTCCACCTTGTCCTAAATTGGATCTAAAATCTCTAAATTAGGCTTATGAAATATCCTTGAACATCCGTTCAAGTTATACCCCTCATATTACTCAAATATAATGCCACCTACTATACAAAATTTATTATTCATTATTTCAATTATCAGCCTTTAAAATTTCCTTCAATAATGTTATCTTTTCTTTAGTTAGAATAATCTCCACAAAATCTCTAATTTTTTTCTATAACTCAAAAATTTTATGTTCTTCCGATTCCTAATCATTCTTACCAATCTTTGTTCAATTTCATGTTGTCACTGCATATAGTCATAAGCTTCCTTCCATATATTTGAATTCCAAATTTTGGTGTTCTTGTCTTAATTTCCTAAGATAATATTCTAAGAATTAGTAACAACAAGCATCTAAATTCTCAAGAAATAATGCCCTCGAATATCCTTATTAGTTCTAAAAGTTTAACTACAAAATATTGCAGTCCTCACCATTAATGTGCATTCTACTGTTATTCTTACTCGAAATCCTCCTACTTTCTCTCCAAAATAATCCTTAATCGAAATATTCCTCTAAGTGTAATTGTTTCCAATTTCAGTCATATTCTTATACCACAATTTTATCTAAATGCCAAATATTTTATATTCCTACCAAGATTATCGCATGATTATAATTTTTGCCCCTTTCAAGCTAGATGTCTACAACACTTCCTCGGCCTTCCCAAAGTAGAGAGATATGAGAATGCAAAAAGATTTCAAAGTGAAGCCGACAGAAGAAGATAAGAGGTAGTTAATCGATATAATTAGGACATGGTTAATTAAGATAAAGGTATAATGGTAAGATAAGGAAATAATGGTAAGACAAAAAAAATAATGATAGAAATTGTTCTTGTTGATCTGGTCATAAAGAAGTAAACCGATGTAAGATATGATCTGATAACCATACACGTCTTCCTGAAATCATATTGCCAAAATATTCAGCATGCCAGTAAGCTTAGATGCAATTAACGATAGAGTCCATAACTAAGGTATATACCCTATAATCATGTTATCTAGAATTCTTTCTACACTAACGGTATGGCTGCAAAAAAAATCTAAATTCCATAACTAAGATAACTATACCCAAAACCAGGCTCTACTTTTTTGTCATACAAGTTAATATGGTTGTGATAAATTTTAAACTCCATAACTAAAACAGATATTTACCTTTCTCACTGTCCTCATAAAATATGTTATCAGAATGTACCTTAATTCAATCCATAAAATTTATCTAAATACAAAATTAAGGGCAACAATGAATACCAGGAATCAAATTCAACAACGAATCAAGGAAAAGTAAATAAAAGCAAGTGGAAACAGAATCCGAGGTAGGTTTAGAAGGAGATTCTCAGCGGTTGTCCTTTGAATCTATCAAGAGTTTCCTAACATGTGATTGAGTATCAAAATCCTAAAAGATTCCATGACTCAAATCCTCCTAAGGTAGGCTCGCAGCAGTAAAGATAAGCTCAAGTACTACCACGACTTTACATTAATAGCAAAGATGGACCTGCATGGGCCACCATAAAAATGTATCACGACCGCACCCGGATATTCGGGCACGAGTATGTGGGCCACGCCCAGCCTATACCGCAGTATCGATGGTAGAACGCTGTCAAGTACCCAATAAATATCTATAACATCTAGGTGATCCATAATAACAATGTACTTAAATCACATCATAATCAGCTAAGGAAGATATGAATAGGAAAGATATGAAGAACACTGAATCAAACAGTGTCTACAATGGCACAGAACTCCCAGAAGACAACTCACGATGAAAAGAACAACGAGATTCGTCTCAGCTAGCATCATCCTGTAGTCCAATAATATGGGGCATAATAATTTCTAAAAGTGTGGTTATCCAGTCAGGATTGGAGCGAAGTACATAATCCTAAAAGCAGCTCCAAAATATGGTAGGAAATATAGAACTAACAATAGAATAAGATATACGACATACTGTAAAGGAAATACAGGAAAATAGAAAAATAGCATCATGAAGATATAAGTAAACTATGTACATGGATAGAATGGAGGACATGGTAAACTATAATAAATATAAGTGATTTAGAGCATAAGACAGTTGTGTGATTGGTTTAGGTTGTACATGAGTATTCTTAGGTAATTAGATTATGCATGAAGGCATAATCGACATATATATGAGTACACTAGAGGGATTTAATCATATAACCACTTTTATTCCCCCTACCCCAATCAATATACAAGGATCCGATCACGTTACGTTACGTACATGATTGTTAGTTTAAACATGAAGCGCACGTGGGCACATGAGAGTACTTGAGAGCACATGAGAGCACATGAGAGTATATAAATAATACAAATGTAAGGAGTACACAATGTGCATGATAAAGTACATGAACATGAAATACTCGATGTACCCGATCAGGGGATAACATCGCATGACAAGATCCATATAGTACCAATCCGTATTAACAATGTGTCAGCATCAAGTAAAGTAGTATAGAGCAGACAATATAGATACTATTATGATAAAAATGATCATAGAATGTACTCGCCTGAAATGGTTGGAGTCGACGTGCGCAACACAAACGTATCGACACGAGGTAGGTACGATGCTATGCTCCACAAGATTGTCCCGAACGATAACACAAACAATTCTATATGGTCCAGAACAGTCCAAATAGCCTAGTTTAGTATATAAAAGTCCAGAATCGGGATACAGCACGATTATCGAGACACAAAAGAAGTTCACGACTAAAGGATAGAAAATAACTATATTAGTCATGATCAAGAGTAGATTATTTAAGTCACAAAGAATTTGATTAAGAATAATATTGGTGCCAAATAATTTTTAATCATAATTAGTCAAGAAGAACCTTTAGAAAGTTTTTAGAAATATAAAATTTTAATTATTATATCAAGGCTAAATATCCATTTTAATATAGGCCCAAACTAAATATTTATCAAAATTATATTTTAGGGCCTAAAGCCCATGATTATAATAAAAGCCCAAAAATTCAATGATAAATGATAATTTATAATAATGCCCAATTAAAATATGTGGCTTAAAGTCCATTAATTCACAGCCTAAAACATTATTATAAAACTCAACAAGTTTGGTTAAATATTCCCAAAAAATATGAGTTTATTAGAGAAAAATATTTATAAAAATTTGTATTGTCTCTTGAAAACCCCAAATAACTATTAGGCCCTTGGCTAAGCCCAAAACCAAAAATAATTAGCCAAAATTATCAAAACTACTACTAGACCCTAAGCCTAGTCCAACCAACAATAATAATAAAACAGATGGCTTAATAGCCTTCCAAGCTATTGAGCTGATAGTCCAACCCAAAATAATCATCAAACAAAACAAATTTAGACAAAAGCTCTTAGGCTTGAAGTCTAAACCCAAGGAAACAATTATAACTAACCCAACTTATTAAAACTGAGCTGCAGAAAAGAAAATACTTATACACTACTATTAATAAGTTGAGGGAAGAGAGAAGTCTTTGCTCTCATTTCATTCACTCATCCCTAAATGATAATTAACACTAATCATGTTAATTAACCATAAAATAATAAAAGGGCTTGACTACTATTCACTCTTATTGATATTAATATAAAATAATACTAAAAAATAAAATTAATAGAAAACAAATCTATCAAGGTAAGGCAAGAAGGGCCCAGAGTCAACTCCACCTAAATCTCTAAATGATAAATCGAGAGAGGCGGGGTCATCTCTCCCATGAAACAAAATTCAAAACAAAATGACACTGAAGAAGGGGCGAGAAATTCTAATTTCTACTAGATTATCAGCAAGAAATAAGAGTGCTGAAAATCATTCTTCATTCATTCACTCCTTCAAACCAAATTCCCAAATAATCAAATGGGGGAAAGGAAAGGCTCACAGTGGGGTTTGCTCGGCGGTCGGCGGATGTCGCCAAGGGTGCGTAGGTGCTAGCATCGCTAGCGCTACTATCGAAGATGAAGCACGGTCGCAGATCGGGCTCACGGAGGCGGATCGATACGGGGTCGCCGGACGTTGAAGACGCGATCGACTGCGGTGATGGCAGAGTTCGAAGGAGGCGGTAGTCTATCAAGTCAGTGGAGGTGAGTAGTGGTGATCTTCTTTTTTGTTTTGGTATTTTGGTAGTGGCCGAGGGTGGTATTGGCCAAATTTTGACAATAGTGGTGGTGGCTGCTTTGACAATATGGTGTTGGCCGAATTTTGACAATGGTGGTGGTGGCTGTTTTGACAATGGTGGTATTGGTCGGATTCTGGCAATGGTGGTGGTGGCTGGTTGTTGTGAATCTATGGGGTGAGGTCGGTTGTAGTGAGGAGTAGGGGTATCGGCCATGGTTGGCTGTGCCAGTGGTGGTGGCTAAACTGGCCGAGAGGGACCAATGGTAGTATGGTGGTAGTGGCAGCGTCGGCCAGGAGTGGAGCTCAGCCGGGGATGGTGATGAAGGACTTGGCCGATTTTTGGTCGGAGGTAGTCGGGTTGGCTGTGTTGAATATGGGAGTGGCGGCTAGGAAATGTGTGTGCGAGTTTTTAGGGTTTTGAGATTTATGCAAACTCTTGGGAAGGGTGCATATTTATAGGGTAGTTTGGAGGAACCCTAATAATGTAAATGTTCATGTAATAGAATTAGAAAACTTAGTGGAAAACTGACACTAACTGCTAACTACTAACATTATTGCTCTCATATTGATCTAATTACTTAAATAATACTAATTATTCACTAATTATATATATATATATATATATATATATATATATATATATATATATATATATATATATATATAATTCATAATTCGATAAACATTTTTTTTATATAAAAACAATATTTATAACTTATTGATTTAAGAAAATGGACAGAAAAAATTCCAATAGGGTAAAATCACATAAAATATTTTTTATTTTACAAAACCAATGACCAACAAGCACCGATAGCAATTACGGTTGAAAATATTTCTCAATATTAGAATTGCACGATTTTCAAAGATTCAAAAAATTCAGAGAATTGAAAATACAAAAAATTTTGAAACATCCAAAAAATCGATTAACGGAGGCTACAAGTGATTACATTGTGCAGTAGACTCATTATTGTACTGTCTATCTTAGTTTTTCTGTGTACTGCATCCATTTGTATCTGTACTTTTGGACATTGGGTCAACACTGGATAAGTGGAGTCCAATTCGAGGAGGAGGTTATGAGGTTTAGTTCTTTTGTATTCTTATTTCAGTCCATTGTGCAGGTTTAAGAGTATTAAGAGATGAACATAGCAGCAGTACAATATGTCAGTAGCAAATAGCATATGTTTCAGTCATCTTTTTAGTCCATATTATATCATATCTGCCCATTAGGTATCTCCCTTTATATTAGTAAGGGTAGTATAGGAAGTAGAGTATGGGGGTTTCCTGTGTCATATATTGCAAGTAGGCATGTATGAGTATATACTATAATTAATGAGTGTTAAGTGACACATGTGGAGTGAAGTGTGAACTCTTAGACACTGGTTAGTGGTCTCAGATTCGAAGGGAGGAATCCTAGACATGATGGTTAGCAGTACCTATTAGTGAACAACAAGTTTTCTGTTGTAGAAGGAGGGATCCAACAGGCTTAAGAAAGGGGCAGCATGTACCTATAGGCATTGAAGTGTGTTCTGATCTAGTGCGTGTGTGTCCATAGAGAATGCAACAGAGAAAGGTAATTCCCTTAGCAGTCGTAGCAGAAGGGGTCACTTGCTATGGAGGACCAGGTATAGGAAGTGGACAGCAAACAGTAGAAGCAACATTGGCAATAGCAGGTTGTATGCATCATACATACGAGGTATCAGTTATTAAATTAGGAGGAATGCTTCTTATTGAGTTTCAGCTAACTAAGAGTATATAGGGTGCTCGAGTATAGGACTAGTAGCATCACTCATATATTAGGAAATATGCACAGATAAGGAGTGGTTTTTTGTGAAGGGAGTAAGTGTTAGAGAGGGGGGCTCCGGCTTGTGCAGGTTGCAGTAGGCAGGACTTGGGGCTCAAGTATACCAAATTCCCTTTATTACTTTTAATTAGTAAAAACACTTGTTATATAAATAAATTATAGTATATTAGATGTGTTCATTGGATTTTAGGAGGGTATCGTGGTGTTGTGTGTGTGTTTCATGAGTGTATCAAGGTATATAGTGAGTATCCTGTGAAGCACACTAAATGCTTGATAAATGGACTATAGTATTGTGTCTTATATCCTTGATTATGTATAGGAATATATATATTAGAGAGTGATGTGTGAAGAGAGAGAGTGTGATAGCAATATAAGAGTATGAAGCACGTATCAGTTGACTGAAGTCATGTTGGGGGTATATGTATATGTATTAGTTCAATTGTTTGAGGGTGTGAGTGTTAGGCCACAAGTAACTTGTGGGTACAAAGATAGTGAGGGTAGAGTGTGGAGGTAGGCAGAAAGTGAAGTGTTAAGCATGTGTGCCATTTGACAAAGTGTAGGTGGTTAAGGAGGGTGCAGGTGAGAAGGAGGAAGTATGGCAATAGTGATGGATTCACCTGGAAGCAGGACAGTAGCAGTAACATTGATATCAGTGGGAAGTAATAGGAAGGGATGTGTGTAGTCCATCTTTGGGTAAAGTAGGATATGTGGAAATAAATATTCATATAGATACATATATAGGTGCATGTGAATACATTAGATAATGAATATATGGTTGAGAGAGTGTCATATCGACACACTTGATATTGACAGTAACTAGTGAGCTAATTGAGTTTATATAGCCAAGGTCCTTGGGTTGAGTAATTTTATAAATGGGAAGGGAGGGCCAAGTCTCGAAAGCAGGTTGTTAAAAGATTAAAGTTAGACAAGTGCACTAGTGCAAGTGGGTATATCATGACTTGGATGTTATATTTATAGTAACATAGTAGTGAATATAATTGTAAGTATATATAAGCTATATATACGATTGTCTTAATAGCTTGATGAGGGTTTAGATATAGTATCCTATAGTTAGACTATAGAGTATGAAACATATAGATAGATTGGAACCTAGGTTTGAAATATGGCTTGATACCACATTACCCCTAGCACACTAAATAGCCTAAATTGGCCAATTCTTAGATTAGGACAAAATAGACCAAGATTAACCTAGAATTGACCAAGTTGACTTCATTGACCTATAAAAGGCCTAAAAGTATATAATTAGTGCATCTAAATATACTGTTTACTCTAGAACAATAAATAACCCTGTATATCTCAAATATGGGTTTATGTGACACCACTTTGGGCATCGATCCTCATTTATTGCTCTAGACAATAGGCGAGTATATCTTCTGATAGTTTCTATTTACTTGTTGATTATTATGATTCAGCTTCTAGCATAGTTCTATTTGAATCTCTATCACAACACGGATTAATATTCTGGATTCATTCACATGCGACATGTCACCCTCATTTTCCCATATTTTTCGTCTTTCGTATTTATACTCGTATCTGGATTTTGGCATGTATTTTTATTTTTCTTAACTTGTGGAATTTCGGTATTTCTCGTATTTTGGATTTTGCATGGCTCGGTTTTATTGGGTTGGTTCAGTTTGGTTGGCTTATAGGTATTGGATCACCTTAGCCTATGCTACCCCTCATCCCCACCACAACTCCCCCTCTTTATATCCCCACCTACCTCTCTCTCTCCTCATAACCACCATTTATTTCCTTCTTCTTCTTCTTCTTCTCCTTCCTCTACACAACTCTCCCAACCCTAGGCAAGTGCATCTTGCCACTACATGAGAACCCTCTTTTATTTGTCCATTTACTAGATTAGGACATGGTGATCAACATTAGAACTTGGTGTTTTGTGATTTGAAGTCTCCTTTGCTCTAGATCTAAGTTATTTCTATTTTCGGATTTTGCATGGTTTGATCTCTTTAAGTTGGATTTTCATGGGTTTTGGTGTTTCCAAGTGGAAGAGCATTCAATTCTACCCAAGTTGGAACTTTGGAAATCTGGATTTGGAGTTCGGATGGCCAAGTTATAATGCTTTGAAGCCTTGGGTTCTTGCTGTTTGGAAAAGACAGTGAGCAGTGTGCAGAGCTGTTTAGCTTACGCACCATGAGCTACGCGCTCTCTTTAGCGCTGCATACGCAGACTTAGGTACGCTTCCTGTTGGAAGCGTGTCCCTTGAGCGTGCGTGACTTTTCATGTACGCTGCTCCCTTGAGCGTGCGTGACTTTTCACGAACGCTGCTCCCTTAAGCGTGCATGACTTTTCATGTACGCCGCTCCCTTGAGCGTGCGTGACTTTTCACGAAAGCTGCTCCCTTGAGCGTACGTGACTTTTTATGTACGCTGCTCCCTTGAGCGTGCGTGACTTTTCACGAACGCTGCTCCCTTGAGCGTGCGTGACTTTTCACCTACGCTGCTCCCTGTAGCGTGCGTGACTTTTCACGTATATTGCACTCTCAGCGTGCGTGACTTTTCAACTACGCTGCTCTCTGAAGCGTGCGTGACTTTTCACCTATGCTGCTCCCTGTAGCGTGCGTGACTTTTCACGTACATTGCTCTCTCAGCGTGCGTGACTTTTCACCTACGCTGCTCTCTGTAGCGTGCGTGACTTTTCACCTACGCTGCTTCCTGTAGCGTGCGTGACTTTTCACCTACGCTGCTCTCATGCGTGCGTGACTTTTCGCGTACGCTGCTCCCCTGACCCCTTGCTTAACAGATTGGCTCTTGGAGTTTTGGTCTTATTTCTTTAAGCTTGGCTCTTCTATAGCCCTATATATTAATATTTTATTAGATGTTTTACGCCCATTTTATATCCTTACGCCTTTTGTCATGAACTTGATTTTACTAAATATGTTTGGAATGACTATTGTACATGGCACGGTATGACAAGGAACTAGCATAACACGACAGTGACCCGTAGTGGTGCACTCCTGACATGACCAACCTGACATGATAGTGGCCCGTCGTGGCGCACTCCTGACAAGTACCCTGACCTGATTTATCTTGATAATTTAACTTGACCTGCCTTGACACCGTGGGTGGTTCTTCTTGCTTGCTTGTTAAATCCACTTGTCCTGTCTTGCATCATGTCTAGGAGGGGACTCCTGAGTACCACGGTCAGGAGTACCTACTAAAATGGATTAAGGTTAATAACTAGAATAACTCAGTAGTCATGAAGAGATGACACAGCTACAGGCAATCCCGTTACCTGGGCGCTATTGGGATCTGTAGCCTGCCGTCGAGTAGGGCACATTTCCAGCACACCATCGAGTGTTGCACCCTCTAAGTCACCTAAGGGTACATTTGTCCCCCGGGCGATGTACCCACCTGAATTCAACCCCTAATTTTTGACCTGGGTAACCTGGATGGTCTGCAGGGCTTGTGGCGGTGGAACAATCTTACTGCATCTTGTTAGTAATTAGGCCTGTGATAACCCTAGTTAGTTAAAGTAGTAAGCCGTAGTATCTGCTTGGCCGTGATTGATTGAATGAGGTATAACCAGTTTAGCCATGTCTTGATCCAGTACAAGATTGCTCCCTGTCTTGATTTCTTGCATTATTATCTTGCCGATAAATGGTGGGAAACCAAGTTCTGTTCAAACGAAGGGTTATAATCCCGGTCCTTGTTTGGTTTACGGGTTGTAACCTGGCTATCGAAATAGTTCCATGGTTATCTCGTCGTATATCATCCTGCCATGTTTTCGTAATTTTAGTTTTAATATTAGATTTTCTTGTGCTGATTGCTGGCTTTTGTTCTTATTTCGTGGCCCCCTTGTGGCACTTGCTCTTTCTGGGGTTGATCCAGCTGGTTTTGTGTGGCCAAATTTCGGAGCAGCACCCGAGGATCTACCAAGCTTCCAGCCCAATGGTGGCGACTAGAAGAAACCCGGGCTACGAGTGGGTTTTCTATTTTGTTTCGCTCACTCTATTGTAAAACTATTCTTTTGAGGCGTTTAGCCGACGAGCACCTGTTAGCTCGATGCACTTTACTTACTGTCTGCCTACGGGCTGTAAACATGATTAACAAATCTAGGGTTGATCATGTATGACTTAAACTCTTGCTAGTCCTCGCATTTTGTACGACTAGCTTCATGATCAGCCGATACGTAATATTTGGGACGCCTTTTATTGTATATTTGGTGGTCAAACATCTTGTAATTATATTACTTGCTTGAGATTGAGACAATAGGCTTGACCTTAAGAGACTGTTGGCTTGTAGTAAACCCTCATATCTAGACAACCGTGACCGTATAGTTGAGATGTATTCTATTTCAATATACGTAGCTGGCTATGTCTGCCCCCGCTCTCCAGTATTCTGGTTCTGGGGCGTGACACGACACATGTATTAAACTTAACTGGCCCCTACTACTGGAACCACCTACTGGAAACACCTACTGGTACCACTTACTTTCTGGCTAGACTTGTACTTTATTTATGTGTCAGGATATGGATTTATTTATACTAGTCCGGGAAGTGAAATACTCGAGTAGACATGTAAACATTCTCAATCGTACTGGAACCACTCCTACTGGTCTAATTTGGAAAGATAGCCGTCGCACGCTTGCCAAGCGTCAGATGTGCCGTATTTACCCCCTAGCCGTTCATATATCGAACTCGGTATTTCAAAACACACTAGATTAGTGTCTTGTACTTGATTCACATTTGTCTCATGTTATACTGTTTGGACTCATATCACCTCTATACTAGTTCAATATCTCTATTTATAGTCTTTATTGCCATGATCTCCTGTTTCATTGTATTTACTTTCCTTGTTTTTTTAGATAAATTGTTGTTTTATTATATTTTCTGTCTCAAACTTTCTATGTTCACCAGGTATTACTTGTTATAACTGCTTTATAGTCTTTGTCATTTATTTGGAACTGCTAGAGGAGATGTGCTCGTTCCATCCTGATTGAATATATTTTTCAGATGATTGCTCATAAGATTTGTGTCCTACCTACTACGGATCCTATGAGAGGATAGCTACCTTGGGTGCTAGTTCTCAGGAGTGATCACCGGGAGACTTAGTACTCGATTTGGTGTTGTGTTTATTTCATTGTTAGAAATTTTGGCTTCTGTTGTAATGAATATTTTGACATTGTATTTGAGATTTGATTTTGGATATTATTTCAGTTGTTGTTGTTGAGTCTTTATAGTTATTTAGACTTTTTTGATATCTTATCGTACTTTAGATTATGATTGAGTATTTACCATATTATTATACTTGTCCTCCATTCGGAGTTGAGATCTATGACAAGTATATTATATCATTGTGTGAGTTTGATAGTTAGCAACCTAGAACATCATTCTACTGCTGATTATGTGGCATAGGTTGGGCTCTGTTACATACTCGTGCCCCTATACCGGGTGTGGGTCGTGACAGCTCTGATGAGGAAGGGTGATAAGCCTAAACTGAGATGCCAGAGTGATGCGCCTAGATTGAGACATTAAAATGATGCGCCTAGCTGTAGAGTTTAGGCTTCTTTGTAATTAGACTTTTTATTGTAATCATTTAGTCATGTAATAGATTTTTATATAAAATAAAAAAATCTGCTCTTCATGTGCTTTTTATCTTTGCCGTCTTTGAATGATGCGTTGACATTTATCCTGAGTTTTTGGCGCATGATGTAAGTGGCGCATAGAAACTTTGGTCTTCGGATGTGCCTGAAATTCTATGCTTCTACAAAACCCCCTCAAAAGTTTTCAAAATATTTTGCCAAGATTTAGAATACTTTGAACCAATAAGCATGGGCAGTAGATGTTTTGGGCGCATGGTCGTTTTGCGTATGGCTGTGTTGGCGTTTACTCTTCTCGATTTAAATGAAAGAATATAATGCCTTAAATTTTAAATGATTAATGATGATCTCTTTTGGAAGATATACAGCTATCAGTTTCACGAGGCCCGGAGAGACGTTGATGTCATATTTTTATCGGTTCACGTACGGCCTAGGCCTATAAATTGTCATCTATGGAGAGAGAAAAACTTCTTCTATTTTCTCTTCTTTGGTCCTTGGTCCTAATGATGCGACGAAGCTTTCCTTCCAACGCACATGGACTTTGGTCCTAAGGATGCGTTGTGGTGGAACTTAGTTAGTATGTATGGACTTTTTGTCCTGATGATGCGTCGCAACTTTGATGCGCAGCAGCTTGCATGTGTTGATGCTAAAACTACGCATATCCTAGGACTTTTTATAATGTAACAGGGGCAATTTTTTTTGTCTTTCTGCAGTATCTATAGTGATACTGAAAGCTGAGGTTATCGTTAAAAAGGAGATGTTGTCTTCCTTTGTCAAAGAGGAATTGATGACCATTAAGGAGGAAATAATTATAAAAATCGAAGTCGCTGTTAAGGAGGAGCCGACGCCGGAAGGTAGTTGCATCGGGAGCTCCAATCACCTAGCTTCCGTAGAGGAACTTAATCAGTTGGAGCCTTCATATGCACAGTAGTTGAGGGAGTGGTATCTTTTCCAACGTAACCATTCTCTCTAAATCTGGGGTTTCATCGACGTCCTTAAAGTCGCCATTCTCGGGGAAATGAATAAACTTTTTTTTTCTTGTCTCAAATGTTTCTTGCTTGTATTTCGATGACCTTTTGTTTGAGATGTAGCTGTTTCTTTTTGCAAATGCGGTCTATTTTCTTTTTTTGATGGAAAATAAATAAATAACTTTTATTTGGCTTATTTTTTATGAACTTGTGTTTTTTTGTGGACTTAGTATCTTTGGCGTACCTTGGTTTTAGGTACAGATGATAAGTTGAGAGAAGGAACTGACATGTTTGCTTAGAGGTAATGTGGAGTAAACATGGGGTTGGTGATAGAGTTTTCTTACTCAGAGGTGATATGGACGTGTTAAAAACGGACTCTGTAAGGATGTAGAGAACAACTCAGAGGTTTTATGGACATGGATGTTCTATAGGCATGGTGTAACAACACAAGGGTTATTTAAATGGGGTGTTTACTCAGAGGTAAGGTAGACATGGTAAATATCAATTTTAGCTTAATCTTACGGAGAATGAATATTAAGCTTTACAGGGACGCAGGAAACAACTCAGAGGTGATAAGGACATAAATGTTTTCTACTGGAGATTGATAAAAGAATCTCCTGGAACAGCTGGGTTCCAAAGATATATCACGATAAGGGGTATGAATTTAATGGTAGTTTTTCCTTACTGGGTGATGGAAGAACATGTTGAGGGGCCTCAAACGTAATACTTCTTTAGGAACTAGCCGTTAATTGGCATCATAAACAAGTCCCCGTTCGATTCGCTAGTCGATAGGTGCCGTTAGAGTATATCGTCTCTTTGATGAAAGGGCCTTCCTACTTGGATTCGAACTTCCATTGTGTCTTATGAGTCTTCACCATTGGCCTTTTGACTGATAGGACAAAGTCATCCACCTGAAAATTCCTTTGTTTGACCTTCTTGTTGAAAGCGTGTAAAATACGAGCCTGATAGAGCTCGATGCGTTGTTGAGCCAAGAGGCATTTTTCGTCCAACACCTCCAACCCTTTTAACCGGTGAAGTTAATTGTCTTCCTCCGTCAGCTGGTTTGTAATGGCCACTCCTAGTAAGGGGATTTGGATTTCAGTAGGCAGCACTGCTTCGCTCCCGTAGATTAGGGAGAACGGTGTGTTGTCCATTGAAGTCCGTATAGTTGTGCGGTAGGCCCAAAGACATTCGCTGAGCTTCTCGTCCTAGGTGCATTTATTAGATGATACAATTTTCTTGAGTAGTTTAACGATTATTTTGTTGAAAGCTTCAGCCAACCCATTTGTTGTCGGATTGTAAGCAGTTGACGCGACATTCTGGATGTGATTCTTATCACAGATCTTGCTGAATGTATGGCTGATGAATTGCTGACCGTTACAAAGATTATCCTCCGGGGTACCCCGAAACGGTAGATGAGATGATGCTTGATGAAGCTGATCACTTTCGAGTTTTTTACCGCTGTCAGAGGTATAGCCCCCGCCCACTTGGAGAAGTAGTTGGTGAATCCTAAAATAAAATGATGTCCTCTGGAAGAAAGAGGGATAATTGGTCCAACTATATACATACCACAGGCTTCAAATGGCCAGGAGACGACCGTTGGGTGTAGAAACTTCGAGGGTTGATGGATGAAGTCAGCATGCAGTGGCAGACATAACACTTTTTAGCATACTTAATAGCATTCGCCATCATGGTAGGCTAGTAATAACCCCTACGTCAGAGTCGGTCCTATAGCTTAGGACCGGGTTGATGAGCTCCATAGGTACCGTCCATGCCTCCCGAAGAGCTTCGACTACCTCCTCATTTAACAAGCACCGGAGGAGAAGCCCGTCAAAAGAACGACGATACAACATTTTTGTAGCTGTATCATAATAGAACATGAGATAGCGCCTTTTCATAGACATATCTTCCTTCGATCGTCTGGTAGGATCCTGTAGGCTGTAAAATCTATGAATAAAAATTGCCAGTCTCTGACACCAGCGTCTACAGGCATGGCATAGTTCAGACACATGCACATGTTGTTTTTGGGACACACCAGATCCCGGCCAATCACCATAACAATGTGTTGAGTCCCAAGAGGTGCTGCCAATGAGGCAGCAAGGCCAGGCAGAGCATCCGCTTCTAGATTTTGTAGTCGAGGTACATGTTCTATGAAGAACTCAGTAAAGGTTGAGATAATCTCCAAGGCTACTTTACAGGGAATCGGCTCCTGATGGTGGACCTTATATTATCCTTGGACCTGGTTGACAAAGAATTTCGAATTGCCATAGGACTCAAGACATCTTACTCCTAGTTGTCTTGCTAACTGGAGTCTCATAATGAGGGCATTGTACTCCGTCACATCGATAGAGCACGGTTCTGTGAGGGAATAGGCATGTTGGATGACTAGCTTGTCTGGAAAGATCAAGACTACCCCCACTACTATGATGATCTGACCCTTGGGGACTGTTCTTGAAGCGCCATCGAAGAATATCTGCCAGACGGAGTTTCCTTCGACAACATTGGATTCTAACACTTCATCTGGAATATTTTCATAGAGTTTCGATGACTCTGGGATTGGATGTGTAGCTAAAAACTTGGCCAGTGCTTGGCCTTTGACAGCTTTTTATGGGACGAATACAGTATCATATGGTGTTAATAGTATCTACCTTGTAGCTAATCGAGAGTTTAACACTCCAGATTTTTTTATAAAAACCCTGAGCGGAATGACCAAGAAATGACATGGATCGTCGGACCCGAGACATAATGACGAGTTTTTGAATGAAAAATACTAGAGCTAGACATTCTTTCTCGACAGGATTGTGTCAGTTTTCGGCCCCGTTCATTGTCCTACTCAAGTAGTAGATAGCTTGCTCATATCCTGCATCATTATTTTAAACCAATAAAGCGTCGAGAGAATGATCCATTGCATGGACGTAGAGCAAAAAGGGTTTGCATGTGACTGGTGCAACCAGGACTGGAAGATTCATGAGATAGGCCTTGATGTCGTCAAACACATTCTGACATTCCTCCGTGCAGTTGTAGAAGACGTCCTTTTTTATGAGTTTGGTAAAGGATTAGTACCATCCGGAAAGAACTGTTATAAACCTTCGGATGTACGCAAGATGTCCTTATAGGCCTCGAAGCTCTCTCAGGTTCTTCGGAGGATTCATGTCAAGGATGGCTTTGGTCTTCTTGGGGTCAACAAGGATACCCTTCGTAGTGATGATGTGACCCAAGAATTTGTCGCTGGAAACCCCTATGAAAGATTTGGCTGGATTCATCTTGAGCTGATGTTCCCGCATGAGACCAAAAAATGTCCTCAGATCTTGCAGGTGATCATCTCGTAGATGACTTTTGACAGCAATGTTGTCGACATAGCATTCGAATATCTTGCAGATTTGTTTACGGAAGATGGTGCTCATAGCTCGTTGGTATATGGTACCTGCATTCTTCAAGCCAAATAGCATCATTGTTAGCAGTAAACCACCTTCGGAGTCCTAAATGACATATGCTTCTCGTCATCCGAGAACATTTTGATCTGATTGTAGCCCGAATATCTGTCCATGAAGAACATGCATTCAAAGCCATAGGGGTTGTCGATCATTATATCAGTGATCAGAAGTGGGCACTCGTCTTTCGGGCGAGCGGAGTTAAGGTCCTGAAAATCGATATAGACTCGGATCTTTCCCTTATTTTTAGTAACAAAAACAATATTAGCCACCCAATCTGGATGTCGTTCCTCGCGATTAAACCCATTGTCTAAGTGTTTATCCAATTTTTTGTCAATGGCATCCATGATGTTAGGACGATTAAACCGTCACTGTTGCTGCCTAACGGGCTTAGTGTTAGGTAAGATGTTAAGCTTGTGCATTGCAACTTGTGGGTCTAAACTTGGCATGTCTTTATAGCTCCAGGCGAAGACGTCGATGTATTCTTTGACAAGTTGAACAAAATATTCGCGATCTTCTTCTGCCAAGCTTTTGTTGATGAATATGGATTTGGACGAAATTTTCGTCCCCAGGTCGATCTGCTCAACTTCATCTTTGGTAGGGGTTCTCGTAGCTCTAAGCGAGATTCTTATTATGTACCTAAGTGTTGATCCCAGGGTTCTTCCTCTATGAACTCTACTATTTGATCATCATCATCATCGTCTTCTGGAGGATGTACAGATGTTGTGTTGACTGACAATACCTTCCTAAAAATTGGGCCGATACTGATATCGGAGTTCCAAGTTGAAGCTTCAAATGAGTGAAAGTGTGTAGCCTCATTCACTTCTAAACTCTTTGAGGTTTTTGGCAGCGTGACATAGCCTACCCCTAGTCGAGTGTGATGGTAATAGTCTTGTGGCTTCCTTTTTGGAACTAGGAGTCGTAAAGAAAGACGTTGGCCTTTGCCATAGTTTAGACCCTCGTCTCTTTTTAAGTCATAATCCATCTTTTGGATGAGGTACTTTGCCTGATCGGTGTACCGATATACTCGCATTCTACTGGTACCCGATTCTGGTTCGACTGGATGGAGGTCTTAATGACGCTCGACTTTACCGAAGATGATAGGTTTCTCGTCGTGGTTTCGAGGGCAAACTATTTAACAGACTCCTCGATACGGGATGACTGGATTTATATGATTAACAGTCGTTATTTGTGTTTGCAGCGACTGTAAGGCATTACCTAGAGTATACATGGCATTCCAATGTAGAAGTCTAGATTAATTCGAAGACAGCCTTTTATTCAAAAAATAAGGGATCTTGTCCTAGAAAATTACATCATCAAGAGATGGGATGTCAATATTGGCGGATATATATTCCCCCAACTCCTCGTCGGTGAGAACCAGAGTAGCCTTGGGAGGTTCTAGGGCTTTAGGCCGAATTTTTGCCACAGAAGGGGTTGACATCTTGGCTGGCGGTGTTTTTGGAAAGCTTATTGGGAGTCTAACCCATGTTGGCTCCTGATCCTGCCCTGGAAGAGATGTTGGGGCCTTTCTCTGTAGCTTGACTATAAGGGGAGCCGACATTTGGGAAGGTTTCCCCTTGAGCCGCACTTTCAGGGGTGCCTCAGCTGGCGCCTTATAGACTGGTGCTTTTTCGCGTAGCTTAACCACGAGAGAAGCCGACACTTGGGGAGGTCTCCTCTTGAGTCGTAACTTTAAAGGAGCTTTAGTTGATGTTTTAACCAAGGAGGCTGGTGCCCTCCCACGTAGCTTAACTACGATAGGGGCAAATGCTTGGGGAGATTTCCCTTTGAGTCGCACCTTCAGAGGAGCGTCAGTCGTTATTTTTACTTTAGTGTCGGCCTATGCTTCAGGTTCTGCTTCGTTATCGTCATCGTTGGCTTTCTCGTCCAGATGAATTGATTTATACAGATCAGAATCGGTAAAAAAGGCTTCAATCCCTGTAAAGGGATCAACATCGACAAACTCTTTTCTGACTATGCCATTTTTGGACACGTATTTTATGTACTGGTGGAGAGTAGACAGCACCAGCATGTATTCGTGTATCCATGGCCACCCCAACAGGATGTTATAATTGACGTCCGCATCTACGATATAGCAAGTCACCTCCGTCTGGAGCTTGTCGATATGACATTTCAGCCGGATCTTACCTAGCGGTTCACTCTTGCTAGCATTATAGCTGTTGATTATAGGGTTGGACACAGTCAGGCGATACATCGAGATCCCTAATATTTGGAGTAGAGTCTGAGGACTAATGCTAATAGAAGACCAAGGGTCGATCTCGATTCGATCCACATTGATGGCACCGACATTCCCTATGTGATACAGTGGTCTGTTATGTCGGTTGTTCTTGAGTATCATATCTTGTTGAGTGAACATGATGTTGGAGATGATTCCCCATACTATGTTAGTATGGACATGCTATTAGATCTTCTTCAGGCTGCTTGACATGGTTGATGAAAGAATCAACATCCTTCAGTGCTTTACATAGAGCCTCACGGGTATCTTTGGATAGTCGGAGGAGCTCAAATAGTAATATTCAAGCCAGAGTACTGGCGAGCTACGCCAGTATGTCGAAAGTTATAGAATTTAATCAACCCTGAATCACTATCTTTTCAAAGTATTCTGTCGAAATGAGCCTCTTTTTATTTGTGTTTGTCGACTGCTAGAGGTTGGGATGAACCTTCCCCTTGTGCGGCTGCAGTGGTGACATGAGGCGTCACTTCGACTGGAGCCTCCTCTTATTGAATGTTCTGTTGTGAACGTGTCTGTACCGGAAGGACTTCCTCCAGGAAGGAAGTAACCATTCGACAAGACTTGGTTTTCTTACCTTTCGTTTTGGAGATAGGATGTACCCCCGGTTGAGTCATTTCCATAGCTCGATCTGGATGGACCCGCAGGATCTCTCCCCGAGATGACGTAAGTGGTACTAGTCAACCTACATTGTCACGAGTCGATGGAAGGTTGATTACTTCCACTGTCACCTTTAGGATGGGGACGATGCCATTTTGAGCCTTAGTAGGTGGCAGAGCGTCGAACTGGAGAGATACCATGTTCGTCGAGACAGCCTTTTCCTTATAGTCAAGTGAGAGGACATTCGTATTGATCATGCGTTGTATGTAGTTTTTCAAGATATAGTAGTCTCGGTTCGGGTGCCCGACGAACCGATGGTAATGGCAGTACCTCAGGTCGCAAAACCTATCCACCTCGTCCAGGCATTTTAGATTAGGCACCTTGATCTTGTCACCTTGCTTCAGTATCTTGAAGATTTGTAAGGTGTCGTTGTCATTGAAGGAGTAGACCTTTTTTTGCCTTGGTACGGCCGATGGCTTCTGGACAAGGTCGAACGCACCTTTCGAGGTATTCACTGTCAGTGCCTGTTTCCTTTTCGGCTCAGGCCCATTGTTGTTCTTGTTGACGGTGCACTTCCCCTTATCTTCGAAGGAAGGAAAGCTAATACCTAGAAGACGGACATCACGAGCTTTCAGCTCAGCGGCTTCGGCGCCAATAATGAACACAGTTCAGTCTGCATATTGGGGAGAGCCGACCCAGAGTTTGATTGCTGGCGTCATATTCTTTCGACAAAAATCCATTTGTACGGGCTCAGGGATACCGGAATGTAGCCTTAAACATGCTTGTCGAAAGCGTTCGATATAGGCTCGGACCGTTTCCTTCTCCTTTTGTGTTATCTTCTTGAAAGAAGACATAGTAATGTCTTTTCCACCATCGTAGAATCGGACAAGGAAGAGGCACTTCAAATCCTCGAAGGAGGATATGCAATTATCAGGGAGGCTGCAATACCAGTCGCAGGCTACCCCTTTTAGTGTTCCAATAAATAGACTTATGAGTAGGGCATCGTCTTTCGATAGGTCCCCCGTCATGGAGTGAAAGTAGGTCAGGTATTAACGGGGGGCCTCATGTCCATCAAATGGTATCAGTGACTGTGGTTTGTACTTGGGAGGATAAACCACATTATTTTATTCAAGAGGATAGGGTTGCCGGATCCCGAGCTTCTGGCATTCCTCCTGTTTGTTTCTTGCATCGAAACGGCTCGAACAATTCTTCGTAGAGTTAGAAGCAGGTGATTGAGGCAAGGTACGATATTTAGCTCCTGAGGGGGCTAATACCCGGGGCAAAGTGTGATGAACCGTCCCTAAAGATACCCGCTGAGGGGGTTCATTTGATTCTCCATTAGCTCCAGGATCGGGACTAGTAGATATAAGGGCCCCTGTCGACGGCTAGGCTGTCAGGGTACTCCGGACCTTGAATACTACCTGAGTTAAGAACTGCATGGTGGTGAAAAGGGTTTTAAGGCCATATTCTCGGTTGTTCATGCGTCGTACGAGATCTGGATCTGAATGTCTACTTCTTCTTTGCCACCCCTGCCATATACACATGCATGACATGGGTCAAAGTGGATGGATTTTTCGACGCTTTACATTCAACCTTGGCTTTTTGTGGAAAGGTTGGCATATGTGCTTCTTCTTCTGACCCCTCGACCAGGCTACCCCTAGTCACCTCGGTGTAAGCTTCTGGGTCGATACCCTCCTCTTCGAAGGAGGGGTTGTTGTGGGTAGTTGGGGCCTGATCACCTCCAGCTTGTGCCATTGATGTCACATTCATCCTTAACCGAGTACTCTGGAATACCCCGGTTGACGGGACTATCGCTTTGCTTCCCTTTGGTTGGCCCTTTACTGAGCCTGCCGAGGCTGGAGGGATGGAGGTGTTCACTTTTCTTCCGGGTGCAGGAGTGTTGGAGATGACATGGCACGAGGCGACCAAGGGTTCCTCCTTGTTATCAATTAGCACCGTCTTTCTGAGGCAATATCGGGCAGGTGCGGCTGGCTGCAGTTGCTGAAATACAGACTGCCTTGGTGGGGCGGCTGCTATTTTATAGCAGCAGCAGTTGATGGTGACCGTAGCACAAGTGTGTCCCGTGAGGGATGTATTGTGCATAGAGGTCATCTATCCCAATCTACTTCTATGAGTGATCATATTACACAGATCTTGTGAGGAGAGTTTTACATTCGCAACCCTTTTAGGCACATGGCAGGGCCAAGCATCCTGGTGGTCATATGAATGCTGCGTCCCCTGATCCAGTTCCAGCACATGAAATGTGTCTAGATCATTAGTGGGAGAGCAACATGTATTGCAAATTGAACACACTTCATGCGTACAACTCGTGTGGGCGCATGGGTTCAAACCCGCAAGGTTTGTCCCCTGACTTGGTTCAAGCGCATGAAATACACACTAGTGGGAGGGGGACTTTAATAGTTGACTCATTGTTGGCGCTGAAGCACCTGTGTCAACTCTGTACAGCTTTCCATCAGCTACGTGCATGACTTTCAGCGCACATTGTTGGTCTGCTGTTGGCATAGCACGTTAATAGCGCATGGCCCGTGCTGCCTTGGACTTCTTTGTACTAGCCACGAAGGCGCAGAGTACTCAGAATCCATTTTTTCCTTGCCACGACAGTAAGTGATTTTGTCAAATGCAGAAGTCTTCTCCTGCCCATCAGAGCTCATGTGCGGGAGAGCGGCTGCGCCCTTGTTCAGTCGGTGCATCTTCTTCGGCTGGAAAGAAGAAGGTTAGGAGCTGCAGTTAGCACTATGCTTCCCTAGCAGATACACTGCACTAGTAGCAATACTTTGCCTGCTGAAAACATCATCATAAAGGATTGGCTGTGCCAGTGCAGCTTCTTCAGTTGTGGTGGTTGGCGTATCGCCTTTGTGCACCTAGACTCGGCGAGTCTTCTTTGACTTTGGCAGCCGCTTCAAAAATCTCGTATTGCCTTCAGAGATAAACTCCTCGTACGCCTGTTTATCGACGTCAGACTGCGACATAACCTTCTCGTTGGAAGAAAAAGTGCTCCCCAACAGAGTCGTCAGCTTGTTTGCCATTACAAGTATTTGGGATGAACTTTATATATAATCATAAACAGAACAAAGTATAATATAGGATCTTGTTGTGAACATAAAAGTATACTTTTGTTTTTATTTGGGAACCATGGCGATGGAAAGGGCGATGATTCTTTGACTCCGTTGACGATCTGACGATGATCTCGAACTCTCTGAAGGTCTGAGTTGCTCTGGAACAGGGACTTGAAGAGGATTGAAATTCTTGCAAGAGCTCCGGATACTGAAGAGGTTGAAAAAGTTGGATAGCTGAAGAGGTTGAATGAAGGAATGGTCCTTTTATTTATAGACATCAAAATAATCTGCTTGTGTACGCATATACGATGCACGTATAGAGGTTTTGCACGTAGGGACGCCACATGCCTGACCTTATTGGGCGCATTGACACTACAACAAAAAATCCTTTTAATGACGGCTAAAAAGCATCATTAATGATGAACCATGACGTTTTTTTTTCACAGCAACCGTTATAAACACGGGTGTTATAAATGTTTTTTAAAAGCGTTATAAAAAACCATCATGAATAGTTTCTATAAAAGCGTTATGAATAGTTAATATATAGTGCACAATTCAGAATAATTTTAAAACGTTATGAAAACATAATATGTATAGGCTCAATGCAGCACATTTATAACACTTTATACTATTCAAATTAGCATATTTATAATGCTCTATACTGCACAGTATATATTATATTCCAAAAACTTAACATTATATATCACCATCTTTATTACATTTCTCAAAATAGAGTACATATCAACATCTTCATTACATTGAATATCCAAATACAGAATGTACCCAAAAAATAGGAATAAATCTCTCTTTTGCTAACCAAATTATTAGAAATATTTACTTAAGTAGATTCTGACCATGGATCTTCTCTCGGCCATCGCTTGAAGATATCGGGAGTCCCAAAGAGAAGTAGTGTCGCAGCTGAGCGACGACTTGGTGCTGCTGCAGTCGGCACCGTCGTGGGAGAGCCTCATCCTCTGATCCCTTACTCTCGCCTGAACCATCACCAGCGCCTGCATGCACCTCAGCGTCACGTTGTGCCCTTTTTGCAAAAAATCAAAAATGTAAGCTTAGCATTAGTAATCATTGCTGAAATGTGAGCCTAGCAATCAACCTGGATTTTACCAAGCCAATAAATTAAAGAAAGTTAACAAGAAATTTATATATTAGAAATTTATATAACAGAAACAAACTCAGTAAAAGACATATATTACTTACAACTAGATGCCTTCACAAAGCAATGGATGGAGTGCTTACTAAGAGAAGAGGCCAGATATCCCATTGCACTCTTCATGTTGTTATCAACACAAAGAGAAAAAAAAAATTAAGTCGCAATTGCAACATTTTGGAACAGATTTCCTCAGTAAAACCAAGTAATCATATGTACTCAAGTAATTACCATTTGGGAGGAAAGGAGATTGACTATACGGGCTTCATCATACATTTATTAATTAAGGGCATATAAGGAGAGTATTAGCTCTTCTTACCTTGACCTGAGATACTTTTTATTGTAATACTGATTTCACAACTTCGAAAAGGAAAATCAAGTATAGTATGATTTAGATCATACAAAGTGACACAATATAGGAGCTTCAATATACGTTTGTGAATTTAGGGCACACAAAGAGGCAGAGTATTGGCTCTTAACTTGATCTTAGATTTACTTGTAAAAGGAATATAAAGTATAATAGTGGTAATGCCAAAATTATGTTATAGTAAATTGTTTAATGTATGATATGCATGTCAAACTAGCATGTATTTTGTTCTTTGGTTATAATAACTTTAAAACCTTATTAAAGTTCTAGATGAATAATTTGGTAACATAGTAAGCCCTAATTGCATGTTTTATGTAACTCACTATGAAGGGAATGGATTATGCATAGCCCTTTCTCTGCATATAACCCTCATCAAATTCTTTGACTGCCGTTGATTGTTTGCATTGGGGATTTCTTAATGATTCTAGCCATTCCTTCTTCATACATTAATCTGAATATGCATCAAAATGATTGCATGCCTTCCAATTTTTTGAGTAAGCATCCAGTACTACCATATAATTTATGTGCTCATTTGAACATTTGCATGTTATGGTTCCTTAAAATCTTAAAGGGTATAATTTGAATTCATTGTTTTTATGTCTTGATGACGAAGCTTTATTAACATGTCCACGTTTTGTTGAAAATCAAATTGTAAGTTATAAATGCTTAGGCAATTAACTTGTTTTGAAGGTACTAGATGAGTATCAGAAGTCGTTTGGGGAATCATGGAGAGCTGTAGAGACAGATGTGACAGAACCATGGTCCTATTTGAATGAAGCCTTAATTAAATATCAGGTTTTTTGTCATTTTTCTGTTACTTAACTATTTTATTCATCTTTAAATGTCTTATCTTGAAAATTGATTTTTGGTTGGACAGAGAGTTTATTCTTTTCTTTTCTAAACCAACACGGTTGATTTCCTATGATATAGGAGGTTGTGCTTTGGATGCTTTTTTCCTTTTCCTTTTCTACGAGTGGATACATCCTATACTGGCAACATATTTAACCGGACAGAAGTATTAAAACAAAACAACTATTTTGACACTAATTATACATGTTCTGAAGAACTGTCTAAATATGACTCTAAACTCTGAAGTGCTTTTTTCTCCTCAAGACAAGCCAAATAAAGTTTGATGTCTAAGTTTTCCTATACTCACATTGCTTCTTCGTCAGTCTCAATTGAACTTGTTATTTATTTTTGGAATTTCATGTTCTGATGATCTATTCTTTAATACTAACTTTTTCAGTTAAATTTGCCCATAGGACCCTGTAGAGGCAGATAAGTTGCTGAGGATTCAGAGGGATTTGGATGAAACTAAAATTATTCTTGTAAGTCTTAACTATAAACTAAATATCCATATGACTTTGGAGTTTCTGGTTCATGTTATTTTCATTTTGTATATATATGGAACATTTTGGAAATTAAAGTATGCCAAATAGAGTAATTTTCAAGGGCTAATCTGCCAAAAAAAAGAAGAAATCCTAGAAGAACCTATTCTCACCTAGAGTCCAGCGCGGGAGGACCTGGAGACCGGCCTCTTCTTGTCCTTGTCCATGCTCGTAACGATCGTCTTCCCAGCAATCAGCCCCTTCCCTCCCTTTTCTGCCATCGTCTTCTTCCTGAAATCGAAGAAGAAATCCATCAGAAACCCTAGAAATCGACGAAGTATAAGAAAAATATAAGCCCTAACCGAAGAGAAATTGGAAGAAAAATTGAACCTTTGCGTAGATCTGGTGTTTGGGAGAGAAATTGGAGTCGAACCGAAAAGGAGGAGGGAAAATAAAAAGTTGAAAATTGGGGGAGAAGAGGTTTGAGGAGAAGAGATGCTGCTCGGTTAGAAAATGGATGAGAAATGAATTTTCTCTCTCCCACTGAGCTTTTATACAGTGAAGGAATTACAAGTTTGCCACCGCTCTAAAATATTAATGATGTTTTGTTTTATAAACGTCATAAAAAGCCCAGAATTAGTCCAAACTGTCATAGAAAAAAGGTATTTCTCAACTTAATAACGCTTATGCATCAGCCGTCATTAAAACTCCTTGTCGAGCGTCATTAATAGGTCTTTTTTTTGTAGTGGGACGATGCGTCTGGGAGCTAAAACTGAATCTGTTTGGATTGCACTGTTGGATGTCGGAGGAGCTGACATGTGGCAGTTGCTAAAATTTAGTTGTTGTTGAAATCTTGGGTCGTTGGCACCCATTCGTAGGGAGAATTGATTCAAAGGTACGTGGCGCGTGCCCATTACTCAAAGACCTTTGCAGGTTGATTTGAGTGGATGTTCCTAAATCTGGCACATGAGGAGACTTGGCTTCTAACAAAAGAAAGTCTGGACGTATGACTTTTAAGGCACATACAGAGTTTGAGCGCGTGGCTGCGGAGGCGCATGCAAGTGATCAGTTGGTCATATAATGGAGCACAGCTGTAGCCGACAAAAAAGTGATGATTAGAGAGCTTTTAGTGATCAGTTTGAGCGCATCGATGCGTATCTGCTGACACGTGCTGCTGTCATTTTGGTCACTTTAGCATTAATTGCTTTGATGGGTGGAGAGCTTTTAAGTGGGCGCATCAGATGTGCAGTGCATGGAGCTGACGAGCGCATAAGCTGCGTGGCGCATCTGCTTTGGTTAGCTTTGTTGAGTACTTCGAGGCATTGATGACTCTTTGACTTAGCTATGTTTGAGGTGGCAGGTTCATCGTCATTAATAGAAGTTCATTGCACTGATTTCGGAGAAGTTGCCATTTGGCGCATGGATTTGATTTGTCCTGGCCTATAAAGTGCAGTGTAGAGAGTTTGCTCATTCATTTCATCCAAACTTCTTATTTGAGATAAACTTGATCGATTCTCCTCCTTGTCAAGATGTTGTACTGTGGATTGTGGATCTCCTCGTTCAAAGAAGCTTTGATTTTGATGAAGAACTCTTTCAGAAGAATGAGATGCGCAGAAGAGTTATGGGGCAACAGCTTATGTCATGACCGGCACCCTATTTAGGGACACGAGCACGTGGGTACGTCCAGTCTATGCCACTGTGTCGGTGGTAGAACGCTATATAGGTCGTCTATAAAATCTAATATCAACAATATATATAAACCTGTCATCTCCGCACGGAGGAATATATATAACTCAATCACATGCCATCTAGGGAAGATAAGCACGATGTGATAAAGATATGATGGAAATAAAAAAGTTGAAAATAGATGCGAGTCACAGAGTCACAACAAAAAGTTCAGAGTTTAAAATATTATACAATCCCAAAAATATATATACTACAACCCAAAATAATAAGCTGAAACGCTGTCCAGTCAAACCTAACTAGTCTAGGTCAGAGCAGGCGGTGCGTCCTCAATGGACACCGGCCCCACAAGAATGTCCAGGTCGTACTCCCCATCTATGCCATACCCATGATAGGTTGAGCAGTCCGCCTCTAAATCCTCTGTAAATATCAATGGGGTTATCCTGTCAAGAAAATGAGCAAGTACAAACAACAACTGCAGTTCCATTGAATTGACAAATGCTATAAGAGACAATTATAATGGAATATAAGATAAAATATCAAGACTGGATATAAATAGGATATATAGAACATGATATCATGTTAGGGTGTAACGTATAGGAAAGTAGAACAATACAGGGATATCTGATGTACAATGTAAATATAACAAGTGCCTTGAGTATTAGAGCATTATGTGATAGGCTTGGGTCAATATCAGGCTGTTCCATTTGACCGACTATGCACAAGTAGTATAGAGGATCTGGCCAGCCAACTGGAAAGCTATACACAAGTAGTATCAGGTCAGGCTACACCCTATGTATGGTGAGGGTGGAGATATACACAAGTAGTAACAAGTGGGGGTAATGATCACATAACCTCTAATAACTCCCCATCTCCGAGTAGTATAATGGATCCAACCATGACACGTCGTGACACGGGATTTAAAGAGAAGGGGGCCAGCCCACTCCCAAATCGGTGTCTATACAAGTATAGGAAACAAGGTCGAACAATGTACTTGTAGAAGTATGGAAAATATGGTGTTTATGCGGATCACAACTGACCACATGAGTACTTTGGGCCAAATTGGTCCGCATAAAGAAGAGCCGTATGACAGACTCGACATGCCCCCTGCGGCCCATCTTCACTATTTCGAATTATATATTAAAAAGCAACCAGACTGATTTAAGTCGCAGAAGGAAGAGTTATTTATGCGGCCACGCCGATCGGCCCTTCTGATAAAGCTGACAAATTCTGTCAAAATTGACAAAACTGATAGCTCTGACACTCTGACAAAAAAAAGATAAGACGTGATCAGACAAAATATCATGTCACCAGCCTGGACATAGTCATGCGGCCAGAAGGACTGCGACCCGAGCTGCATGAATCTTATGTGGCTTAATCTATGCGCTACATGCGGCCAAGGGTGACTACAACCTGAGCCGCATGAGCTTTATGCGGCCAAGAATATAGAATCTATACGGCTCAAAAGTTCCCAAGCTACATGCGGATTAAGGGAGACTACGACCTAAGCTGCATGAGTCTTATGCGGCCTAGCATGGCCGAACACTAAAAGACCTATGCAGCTCAAAATGACTTAAGCAGATTCATCCTATCCTGCGATAGGACACGTGGCAGGCTGACCAAGTCTCAATCACCCAGATTTGCTGTAAAGAAATCTCAACAAGTCACTAGCTGGCGGACAAAGAGTGGGTCTTTGTGTGCTGTTGTAGCCACGTGGTCACATGGCCATCTATGCGTTTTAAGATATCTATCACTATAAATAGCAGGGTACCACACCCATGCAAAAGGCTGGCAAACTACGAAGGACAATTTCTTCAAGAGCAAGGATCGTGTCAGATAGTCCAAGGAGTAAGGCAGTGTTGCTATACTTTTCCGAGCCTCCATCGTCGCCCCACAGAATCAAAAACTAAACAATTGTACTTAGATTGTTTTCTAGGAATTCTTTCTAGGCTTTCTCTTGTACAAGCGAGTTTGCAATCAAGTTCAATTCATCTATAATTTTGTATTCTTGACATTTAATGGCAAACACGATGGTGACTCTGCTGGGGACTTTCTTCTCCTCTGATGAGAAGTTGGTGACGCAATCCGACGCGTCCAAACTCGGCTCTACGCAGCAAATGCTCGTGGTTCGTTTTGAGCAACGGGCATTCAAAAAATGCTCTCTGAAGGGAGCGCCAGCCCGTCGCAGAAGCGAGCCAACCCAAAGAGAACCCGCAGGACGTCGAAGCACAAAACTATTGCCCCCGACGAGGTTCTCGAAGAAGCTCCTTCCGTGGCCTAAGACGGTGATCAAAGCTCTTCCGCGACCTTGCTTTCGACCGCAGAGAACCCCACTGTCCCTAAATCCAACAAAGAAAAATATTACGATGCTGAGCTTTTGGGGGCACAAAGGAAATCAATGCGGACGAGGAAGAGGCTGCATAAGAGAGATGGGCAGATGGCCCATGCGGTAGCCAAATCTAGCCGCAGGCAGATGGCCCATGCGGCAACCAACTCTGGCCGCAGGCAGATGACCCATGCGGCAGCCAACTCTGGCTGCAGGAAGATGGCCCATGTGGCAGCCAATCCTGGCTACAGACAGGATGTCTCATGTGGCCCTGTCAGAAGCTCCGTGTTTAACCGTCTCTTATGCGGGCCCAACTCTATGCGGCCCATTGAGAATGTAGAATATTCCAATCTGGACTCTTCTTACTATGCGCCTTCAGGTGCTAAATTGAAATAGTCTAGGGCAGTACGGGCCCAACAAGCCCAGTCAACTATCCAAGCTGCTGACCGTCAGCGGGCACCGTTAACTGTTATACGGGAGCCTGATGGAAAGTTGTACAGAACCACCCACGTCCAGTCCCCAAGGGCTAACGGATAGGATGGATCTTAAAAGTCTTCCTCCAACGATCGAGAGCAAGTACTTTTACTAGTCTCGAATCAGGGAGCAAACACGATACCTACGCACCCGTGTGCTCGGGATACCCGAGTCCACAAATTGGATATGAAGGTAGACCAGTCTGCTATCGACTTACGAGAGGTGATTACTCACAAACACAAGAAGAAAGAAGCAACTTTGGCATGTGATGATCCCTTTTGGGGATGCTATTGCACCCAGGTCATCATCAACTGCTGCTGCGACAAGTCGGCAGCACCTGAAGATCGATAGTCCATTTTTCAATGACTGCACCAGCTAGCACTTGTCCGACAACCACTTTAGGAACAGGTGCAAATTCTGGGAGATGAGGAATTTTCTTTCGCCTCCTGTATTTCAACTCGGAAGGTTCTCCCCGACAAGGAAGGAAAGAAGACAGGCTCTTCCAGCCCGGTAATCTCAGCCAGCACTGCAAGGAAACTCTCATCTGGAGGATTATCGCCAACAGCCACAGGGGGTGTCTACCTAGGCACTCAATCCAGAAAGAAGCTTCCAACACCCGGGGGTGCACCCTCGACCTCCCTGGGGGTAGATAAAGCTGGAGGTAGCAGTCCCCTCAATATATGAGACAACCCGGTATTCCAAGAGCATACACAGGAGGTAGCGATCTACTGGAATTGTACAACAGACTTGGACGTCCCCGAGGATGACCGCCTTCGCCAAGACGATGCAGCTTCTTGCGCAGGGGGTGGCACCCCCTCTGATTTCGAGGAAGAGTACATTCCGACGTTCCTCGACGGTTTCTCTATACGAGGGTATGATACGAAGAGCACCTCTTCTACGATCCCTTCTACGTCTACCTACATACGGACAGTCTTTATAGCCGGCGACGACCATGAAGGACCTACTGATCGACAACGTTTAGAAGTACTTGAAGCCATGCTCCTATTCCTGGTCAAGTCAGTAGAAGAAATCAAAGCTGTCTCGCCGACTCAACCGGCAAGGTCGCCTGGACAAGCAAGCTTGGGACCCGCAGTCAATGCGAACTCCAATACGACTGCTCCTCCTTTAGGTGACAATCCTTTAGGAGCATCCATTCCTTCAGCTGTAGACGAAGATAGGGAGTTAAGGAGGAAAGTTAAGGAGCTTCGAGCAATGTTCAATGCCCGAGACTCCTCTCGGGACCTCAGAATACGGCAGCCGTATCCCGTTGCATGGAGAGACGTTCTTTTTTGCCACGGTACTAACCATTTCATATTGATTTGTATGACGGAAAGACCTCTGCTATTCAGTACATGACTTATTTTGAGGTCACAATCGACCACTTGCCGTATAGGGATGCCATCCTCATACGATTATTTATCGGAGCATTGGAGGGGATCACGTTCGACTGGTACCGCAACCTTCCGAACAACTGTATCCATTCTTTTGAAGGCTTCAAGCACATGTTCCTAGAGAGATTCTACGAAGTGGGGCAAGATGTGACAATGTCGTCTCTCATAGACGTCGCACAGGAGGAGACGGAGCAAACAAGTAACTATATCGAGCGGTTCCGCCAAACCACAATGAGATTGCCCCAAGATAATCCCAAAAGCTCCTTGATTGAAATCTGCCAGAAGAAGTTATTCCCCGCAATCAGCCTCTAGATGGGCGAAGATCAGTTTAGGGATTAGACGACCTTCATCATAAGCGCCACCAATGCTGAGGCGAAGTTAAAGAAGGCTCGCCAACTGGGATTACACATCCCGGACGGAGAGGACAAAGGCAAACGCCCCGGTACCACCCCCAGTAACAACAACAATGGCGACACCTCCAATAACCGGGACAATAAAAGAAAATAGGCCATGGTCGCTGGTGCGACCAAGAAGCCTGAACAAAAGCAGGCAGAAGCTCAGTGGCCCAAGGTGAACTACTCATTCGAAGATAGTCATGTCAAGCCTATCATCGATATGCTCCTGCAAGGGGACAGGATCCAACTCCCTCCACCAAGGCGCGAGCCTCGAACGGCGGAGATAGAAGACCCAAAATATTGCCACTTCCACCCTATGTTCATCATTCCACTCATGACTGCTTTCAACTAAAGCGATACATCCAGAGTCTTATCGACTCTAAAGCTCTGTCGCTAGATTTTGAAGAGGTTACCGTGGTGGCAAACATGGTATCAATTCAGTTCAGTGACTTTCTCCCAACAAATACTCAAGACGGGGTAATACCTGTCCCCCGGGCAACGATAGAGGTTCCTAATCTTCCTCCCTCCCGTCCGGAACCAGACGACTGGCTTGCTACCTCTTACCACTTTACGAGGAGAGGTCATGTCGGTGCACCCAGACTTAGTGCCCGAAGTTACCCAGGCGGTCTCATCTCAAGCCAACAAGAAGAAGGGCAGGAAGTCCAGATCCTGCCATACAATTTCAGCCGAAGCTGAGGAGGCGGCGGCCATTATCACCCGGTCCGAGGCACAAGTCCAGCCCTTTCTGGGTAGTTCAATTGAAGACCCTCAGCCAGCAATGATGCCTGCCACTTATATTTTGGGGCCATCTCAGCCTTCGTCGGCGGACAGGTCCAAGCCGAAAGAAACCTGCTTCGACAGGCCACTCCGTAAGGATGCACCTCAAGGATTAGAGGGACCTTACAACTTTGACATATTAGCACAACTGGCAAATACGTCGACAAAGTTGTCGTTCTACGAGCTCCTAAGGCTCTCCAAGGATCTTCGTGTCTCATTGAGCGAATCACTCCAGAATGCCGACGCCTACTTAGCCCATATCAAATCTACAGGGGAAGACTCGTTAGCAGATCTCTACGGCAGCAATTACGCAGATGTGATACCCAACATCGTATTTACCCCACATGATATGTTAATCAAAACCAACTTGCATGATCGCCCCTTGTACTACACTGGATACATAGGCGATATCAAGGTGGATCGGATGCATATCGATCCTGTATCGTCGATAAGCATCATCCCGAAAAGCTTACTTCAAGTCCTCGGCATCCCTATGCACCGTCTAGCGGCGACCAACACTGCCATTAGCGATTTCAACTCGGGAAGAAGCTACCTTTTAGGAAAGATCCGATTGAAATGTCAGATCGGCGACCTGAGGACGAAGGTTACCTGCTACGTCATAGACGCAGATACGTCCTACAATATCCTTTTGGGGCATCCGTGGATACATGACTATATGATCGTACCATCCACACTCCACCAGTGCTTCAAGTATGTCAGTAAGCACCGCTTTGTGAAGACGAAATTTGTCGACATCGATCCCTTCAAGAGGGTTGAGTCTTATTACTCTTCGGAGGCTTGTCTATATAATGAATCCAAGAAGCACATAACTGACGAACTGGAAGCCATAATAGGGTCAGAGGAACCTTTGAGAATTCATCTCAGGCGAGTAAACTGGACAAAGCTGCACCCCTTGTCACAACTTTGAATAAAGAGGTGCCCGGTTCCCCCGCCCCAGCTCCACAGTTGGAACCGATGGTCATCCGACTCCCGAGATCTAGCCATGAGCCAAAACCCGTCAGAGGGCTGATGGTGATCCGATTGCCGAAATCCAATCAAAGGCGACTGGAAGATGCAAGGCCCTCTGGGGAGCCGATGGAGATCCGATTGTCAAGATCCAGTCAAAAGCAATCAAAAGACACGAAGTACTCTGCCGAGCCGATGGTTATCCGTCTTTCCAAGATGAGCCGACAACCAAGTATTGATCCGAGACACTCAAACAAGCCAATGCCACAAGCAGAAGTGGTCAAGTTGTCCAAGACAGCGTCCCAACCTCCGGTCATGCAGGGGGTAGCTGAAGAGGAGGCAGAACTCGTAAAGTATCTTATTACAAAGGTGGATAGTCCCTCTCCTGATGATGTAACCCTATGGACAAAATTCCTTATTTCATCAATAAGAGGCTACAGTTGAACTATCCTGAGTGTAATAAACATAATCTGATGTATACTGTGGGGCACGATCGGGATATTAACCTGCACACACAGGTGACAACCGTCAATATCACAAATCGACTTACTCCTATTAGAGGTGCCTACTTTCTAGTCCTAGGCAGAAGAGAAGGGGATCACACGATCATTTTTGGCCGAAAAGAAGGTCCTCAACCTTTCATGCCTCAAGAGTTTGATCTCGAACTCGATGCTGGAAGACTACCACTCTACCTATATAGTCCTCAAGCCAAGTACTTCATGCAAAAGCAGGGGTACGACATGGAGGCTACCCCAGGTCTGAATTACGTCAACGGTCGGCGATCGCCTCTGCAGCTGTCAACCCCTGCTGGAAAACCTCGAGATTAATATGGCAAGTCCAAATGCGGCCTCAGTTGTGCTACTCCAGCAACAATGCCCGAAAGCTCCAATGAGGAATGTGAGTGGCATTCTCACACATCCGAATCACCTACATACGATTCTGATGATAGCATTAGGGATATATTCAGGCAGATATTATTTGTCAACATGGCATCCGCTAATATTGAAGAGGAAGATGAAGATTTATTCGAACCTCTTGAATTGGAGCCATGGGCCCAACAACTTGATGCACAATGAGAGAAATGCTTTAAACAAAGGGACCCTCCCACTGAAGACGAAGTTATGCAAGTTGATCTCGGTAACGAATCCTCTCCAAAGCCAATCTTCGTCAGTAAAAGCCTGACGAACGACGGGCGAGAGTCATTGTTGCAACTCATCTGAGAGTATATCGATATTTTTGCTTGGAGCTATGAAGATATGTCATGGCTAAACCCCGAGATCGTACTTCATAAGTTCAATATTCATCCGAACGCAAAACCAGTCAAGCAACAGCAATAGCAGTTCCGTCCAGACATCATGAACTCCATTGGAGCGGAAGTAAATAAGCTTATAGCTAGTGGTTTCATCTGCAAGGAGCAACACCCAGACTGGATAGCTAATATAGTACCAGTTGTCAAGAAGAACGAAAAGATCCGAATCTGCCTTGACTTTCGCAATCTGAATACGACATATCCTAAAGATGAATTCCCTCTTCCTATTATGGACATAATGATTGATAAACGTGTGGCTTCGAGTGCATGTCCTTTATGGATGGCTTTTTAGGATACAATCAAATCAAAATATCTTTTGACGATGAGAAGTATACATTATTTCGAACACCGATCGGTGTGTATTGTTACACAGTCATACCCTTCGGCCTGTAGAATGTCGGTGCTACATATCAACGAGCTATGAGCGTCATCTTCAGAGATCACTTATGCAAGATGGTGGAGTGTTACGTTGACGACATCGCCGTCAAAAGCCGCTCCAAAGATGATCACTTACATGATTTGAGGACAGTGTTCGACCTTATACGAGCGCACAATCTGAAGATGAATCCCACCAAGTCCTTTCTAGGCGTGTCCAGCGGAAAGTTCTTAGGCTTTGTCATCACTTCACAGGGTATTCACATAGACCCCGATAAAACAAAATCAATCCTGGAGATGAGTCTACCGAGGAACCTTCGTGAACTCTGCGGCCTCCAGGGAAGACTAGCCTACATCAGGAGGTTCAAATCTAACCTCTCAGGGTGATGTCAACCCTTCACACAACTCACGAACAAAGGCGTCTCTTTCGTATGTAATGAAGAATGTCAATGCTCCTTTGATGACATTAAGGAATACCTATCAAATCTGTCGGTTCTGGTAGCCCCAGTCACCGAAAAGCCCTTCCTGCTCTATGTACGGGAGATGGAACACTCCCTCGGTGCCTTGCTAGCACAGAACAATGATGCGGGATATGAACAAGCCATTTACTATCTCAGTCGGACAATGGTGGGACCAGAACATAGGTACACCGCCGTGGAGAAGGAGTGTCTTGCCCTGGTGTTCACTATTCAGAAAACACGAAACTATGTGACAGGGCAGACCATCCATGTTATCTTACGAGTTAATTCCCTCAAGGTTCTCATGACCAAGCTAGGCGCACTCAGTTCTTGCCTAGACACATGGGCGATACTATTACCCCCCTACGACATGGTCTTCTTTCCACAGAAGGATGTCAAAGGTCAAACCTTGGTCGACTTTCTAGCAGCCCATCCAGGCTCAGAAACAGCCAGAATCTATAAAAAAATCCCAGACAAAGTCGTTAACTCAAACATGACTTCACATGATGACGTTTGGTGAATGTTCTTTGATGGTGCTTCAAGAACAGGGCCACAAGGTGATATCGTCGCTGGTGTCGGGGTAGTATTAATTTCTCTCTCTGGGTTGGTAGTCAATCGGGCATATTCTTTCACAGAACCTTGTTCAAACAATGTAGCCGAATATAACGCTCTGGTCATCAGACTTCGATTCGCAAATGAGGTAGGGGTCAAATACCTTGAAGCGTATGGCGACTCATAGCTGATTGTTAATCAGATCCGAGGCTCATACGAGGTTCGCAACGAGGACCTGATTCCTTACCATCAGACAGCAATTGCCATTATTGCAACCTTGGAGGGGGTTCTTTATAGAACATTTTTCTAGGCTCCAGAATATTGAAGCCGATGCCCTAGCAGGCCGCACCGCTTCTTTGACGGTTCTAAATTATGCTCATCATCTAATCGACGTGATAGGCCATGAGTTGGTCTGTTGTCACCCCCGTTTCCCGTATTTTGTATTAATACTCGTAATTGGATTTTGGCATGCATTTTTATTTTTCTCGACTTGTGGAATTTTGGATTTTTCTCGTATTTTGTGTTTCGGCTCGGCTCGGTTTTAGTTGGCTTGGTTTTATTTCGTGGAGAAGGATTGGTTTGGTTTGGTTCAACATGCATTTGGAACACCTTAGCTAACTTCCACCCTCAACACAACATACCCTCCACCATTAAATCCTACCTAACTTTTCTCTCTCCTCTTTATTTCCATTAATTTCTCCATCTTCTTCTTTCTCCTTCCTCCACCAACACCATAGGCAAGTGCACCTTGCCACCAAATAAGCACCATATTTTATTTGTCCATTAGCTAGATTAGGATATAGAGATCAACATTAGAACTTGACATTTTTGGATTTAGAGCTTCCATTTTTCTAGATCTAGGTTTTAACCTTTTTTGGAAATTCTTGGTTTTGATCTATCAAACTTTGATTTTTGTTTGTTTTGATGCTTCCATGTGGAAGAGAATTCAATTTTACCCAAGTTAGACCTTTGAAAATCCAAATTTGGTTTTGATTTGGCCAAGATATAAAGATTTGAAGTTTTGGTGTTCTTGAGAAGTTCATCTCAGCCTTGGAGAAGAAGACCCCCCTCGGCCTGCGCTCTTTAGCGCAGGGCTGACTTGCGCACAGCCCTGTGGGCAGAACTGTGCATCCACCCATCGGCCATGCGCCATCGGCTCATGCGTACTTGGCCTTCTGCGCCATCGGCTCATGCGCACTTGGCCCTTTGCGCCATCGGCTCATGCGCACTTGACCCCTGCGCCCTTGGTCCCCGGTGCACTTGACCCCTGCTCCATTCATCCCTTGGCGCATTTGACCCCTGCGTCATCCACGCCTGCGCAACCCACTTGCCCATGATGGTTTGGTTTATTTCTTGAACTTGGCTTCTCTGTTGTGGTTTGGGTTTTGAGATCTTGTTTTACAAGCACGACTATCTTGACCCAACACGACCTGACATGATTTTTAGTATTACTATGACTAGTACAGTTTTCGTGGTTTTCTGTGATTTATGATCCTAATACTCCTGATCTCCTTGATAATGACCCGATGGGGTGCATTCTTGACTTGTAACCTGATAACTTGATAGTGGCCTGTGGCGACGCACTCTTGACTTGTAACTTGTAACTTGACTAGACTTAGCTTGTAACTTGTAACCTGACTTGACTTGATGCTGTTGCGACGGCTAACTTGACTCTTGTAGCTTGACTCTGACACCGTGGGTGTTCCTGCTTGCTTGCTTGTGAAATCTACCTGTCTTATCTTGCATCATGTCTAGGACGTGACTCCCTGGTTCCCACGGTCAGGGATTTACACTGAATATGGATTAGGCTAATGACTAGATCTAACTATAGTTCATGGAGAATTTCCAGTCACAGGCAATCTCGTTATCTGGGCGCCTTAATTGGACTTGTAGCTTGCCGACGAGTAGAGCACATTTCCAGCACACTGTCATGTGTTGCACCCTCTAAGTCACCTAAGGGTATATCGTCTCCTGGACGATGTACCCAACCATACTCTCAACCTGCGAAAGGATAACTGGATAGTCTGCAGGGCTTGGGACTGGGAAATTCTCACTTGCATCTTGTTAGTAATTAGGCTTGTGATAACCCTAGTTAGTTAAAGTAGTAAGCCATAGTAATTGCTTGGCCGCTTGTAAATGGATGTTATCTAGCCCTGTCTAAGTCTTGTCTAGTTCCAGCACCTGGTTCCTCCTAAGCATGTTTGTTTTACTTATCAGTAACAATAAATGGACAAAGACAAGTGCTATTCAGGCGAAGGATTACAACCCCGGTCCTTGTTTGGTTTACGAGTTGTAATCTGGCTCCCGGAGTAGTCCCATGTCCCTAGTCGTTTATTGTCCTGCTGTACTTTTATTACTTGTACTTTTTTCTATTTTCTTATGTTCTGATATGCTGGCTTTTGTTCTTATTTTGTGGCTTCCTTTGTGGCACTTGCTCTTTCTGGGGTTTGATCCAGCTGGTTTTGTGTGGCCAGATTTTGGGGCAGCACCCGAGGATCTACAGAACCTCCAGCCCGATGGTGGCGACTAGAAGAAATTCGGGCTACGAGTGGGTTTCCTATTTTGTTTCACTCACTCTATTGTAAAATTATTCTTTTGTGGCATTTAGCCGACGAGCACCTGTTTGCTCGATGCACATTTACTTACTGTCTGCCTACGGGCTGTAAACAAGATTAACAAATCCTAGGGTTGATCATGTATGACTTAACTCTTGCTAGTCCTCGTATTTTGTACGACTAGCTTCATGATCAGCTGAATATGTAATATTTGGGATGCCTTTTATTGTATATTTGGTGGTCTAACATCTTGTAATTATATTACTTGCTTGAGATTGAGATAATAGGCTTGACCTTAAGAGACTGTTGGCTTGTAGTAAACCCTCATATCTAGACAGCCGTGACCGTATAGCGAGGTGGTTTCCATTTCAATATACGTAGCTGGCTATGTTCGCCCCCGCTCTCCAGTATTCTGGTTCTGGGGCGTGACATGGTTTAAGTGGTGGCCTATGCAGGTCTTGGCATTCAAGAAATGTGAGGGTTTACCGAATAGATGTCTCAATCAGTACTCGTCCTTGATCTCCGTTTATATCCTCTGAATCTCTGGAATCTTGACCTGATCATATGCTTGTATCGTTGATCTGTCCTGGTCCTTCCTTATTGTTTTCCCTGTGTCGTCTTCTTCAGCGGCACTGCACCTGACCCCGCCGATCAGCAAGGTGGAGCACTTCCCGTGGACCAGCAACCCGGAGATCAAGCCCAACATTCCGGAGTAGCCTCCAGAGTTGTACCTCCCAGAGGAGAACCCCCAGTTCGGCCCGTCCAGCCTGCAGACCCTGACGATGGTACCTTGGTAGGTCTCATCAGGACCTTGATAGCTTCCCAGGATCGTCGAGGAGACGCCTTGCACCAGGTAGTAGCAGATGCTTTGACCAGAGGCGGTCATCCAGAGAACAGCGCGGCCAACAGCTTCAAGCGCTTGAACCCTCCCTTCTTCGACGGCAGCGAAGATGCGATTGCCGCGGACGCTTGGCTTCAGGATACCGAGGTGATTCTGGAAGCAGCCAGGACACCTGAGAATGAGAAGGTGGCGGTGGTACGCCTACAGTTGTTAGACTTAGCTCGCAGTTGGTGGACAGCGTAAGCCATGGGATTAGTGGCACCCATTGCTTGGGCAGTGTTTAGAGAAAGATTCAGATGAAGTATTTTGATGCTATAGCTCGGTACGACCTACAGACGAGATTTACCAACTTGAAGCAAGGAGGCAGATCGGTCGACGGTTATGTATCTGAGTTTTCTAGACTCAGTAGGTTTGCCCCCACCTTGGTGGCAACCGAGTTTGATAGGGCCCAGCGGTTCCAGCAAGGACTGCATTTGGAGATCTTGTTGGCAGTTGAGTAGTTTGAACACCAGACGTTCGATACGGTTTTGAGAGCAGCTAGGAGGCATAAGTACACCTCCCAGAGGATCGTGGATAGGACCGGAGGTAGGAAGTGGTCCCACAGTCAGATACACCAATCGTCAGCTCCAGTCCCGGCAGCTAGAAGTTTGACTATTGGAACTCCGAGGCGGACGGCCTCAGTAACGTCGGTTCAGCATTCGACCCCGACGTACCCGCAACAGCAGAAGCAGACTTCCGTAATGGGATGTTCTCATTGTGGAAAGCCAGGCCATGTGGTGGCAGATTGTCGTAGGGCACAAGGATTGTGCCTGGCTTGTGGAGCGGCAGATCATAAGATAGGAGCCTGTCCGAATAGGGGTAGTTCGTCCTCCTCCAACTTAACCAGTCCATCGGTTAGGGGACCAGCACCTATACAGCAGCAGCAGTACCCGAGGCCCTTATTGCCTCAGGCCCAGACATTTCATCAGCAGAACCAGCAGCAGTACACCCAAGCCCAAGTGCAGAGCAGGCAGAGAGGTTTCCAGCAGAGGGGACCCATAGCTAGAGGACAAGGTCAGGCTATGATGATGACTATGGAAGAAGAAGTTGCACCAGGTGAGGTAGTGGTAGGTACTATTCTCGTCAACTCCTCTTCAGCATTGGTATTATTTGATTCTGGTGCATCGCATTCATTCATGTCTGCACGATTTACGATACGGATAGGATTGGAGCCCGAGTCATTATCAGTGAGGCTCAATATACTTACTGGTAATGGTCTTGTGGGTGTAGATCGAGTGTTTTCCTCGTGTCGGATCGTAGTTAGCGGTAGAGAGTTTCCCGCTAGATTTATAGAGTTCCCTATGGCAGACTATGATGTAGTCTTAGGCATGGATTGGTTGAGGAACCAGTATGCTAGGATAGACTGCCACATTGGCAGGGTTGTCTTTAGTATTCCAGGAGAACCAGAGTTTTCATTTTCCAGAGGCGCAGTTGAGCCATCTTTTCCAGTATTGCGGATGGCAGTAGCAGCAGTGCAGTTGCCCAGGATAGTTGAAAAATTTTCTGATGTCTTCCCAGAAGAACTTCCAAGAATGCCGCCAGAGCGGGAGATCGAGTTCACTATAGACTTGATCCCCGGGACAGCACCAGTATCAGAGCGAGTCTACAGGATGGCGCCTTCAGAGTTGGAGATTTTGTACAAGATGATTGAAGAATTAAGGACCAATGGATTCATTCGTGCAAGTGGATCGCCTTGGGGAGCCCCGATGCTTCTTGTAAAAAAGAAGAATGGTACGTCCAGGTTATGTATAGACTATCGTACCTTGAACTCAGTGACAATCAAGAACAGATACCCTCTCCCGAGGATAGATGACTTGTTTGATCAACTCAGAGGGGCTTCAGTATTTTCGAAGATAGACTTGCGGTCAAGATACCACCAGATCAGAGTCAGAGAGCAGGACATCCCGAAGACAGCGTTTAGATCAAGGTATGGGCATTGAGAGTTTCTTGTTATGCCCTTTGGAGCGACCAATGCGCCAGCCGTATTCATGGACCTCATGAATCATATTTTTATGCCTTACTTGGATCAGTTCGTGATCGTATTCCTAGATGATATCCTGGTCTACAGCAAGAGCGAAGCAGAGCATGAGCAGCATCTCAGAGTCGTCCTTCAGACGCTTAGAGAGCATCAGTTGTACGCCAAGTTTAGCAAATATGAGTTCTGGCTCGATCGTATTTCGTACTTGGGTCACATCATTACCCGAGGAGGAGTGGAAGTGGATCCCCAGAAGATTGTGGCTATCGAGTCATGGCCAGTAACTAGTTCAGCGGCAGAGGTTCGCAGCTTTCTTGGATTGGCCGGCTACTATCGACGATTCGTTTCAGATTTTGCTAAGATTTCGGCGCCAATGACCCAATTGACCCACAAGGATGTGCAATTCGCTTGGACAGCGGAGTGTCAGGAATCATTTGAGAAGTTGAAGCGAGGTTTGATAACAGCTCCCATTCTCACACTTCCAGATGGGACCGGAGGATTCACAGTTTATTGCGACGCTTCAGGCAGAGGATTGGGGTGTGTCTTAATGCAGCATAGGAAGGTAATATCTTATGCATCACGCCAACTTCGTGATCATGATAAAAATTACCCGACCCACGACTTGGAACTGGCAGCAGTAGTATTTGCACTTAAGCTTTGGCGGCACTACTTGTACGGAGACAGAGTGGAGATATTTACTGATCACAAGCGCCTGAAGTATGTTTTCACCCAGAAGGACCTTAATATGCGGCAGAGAAGATGGCTTGAGCTATTGGTGGACTACGATGTGGATTTACAGTATCACCCAGGGAAGGCCAACGTTGTAGCAGATGCATTGAGCAGGAGAGCCGGATTTTATTTTCTAACGGCGCAACCAAAGTTATTGTCAGATCTTCAAAAGATGGGAATTGAAATGGTTCTTCCTACCAACGTGGCGTTGATGGCCAGTCTACAGGTTCAGTCCAGCATAGTTGAGAGAATCCGGATGGCACAATCTACAGATTCTAAGGTTCAGCGGCTCAGAGCAGAGTGTGAGGCAGGAAGAAGGCCAGAGTTGTGCATTCATGAAGATGGTACACTTCGACATGGCACTCGTCTTTGTGTACCCAGTGGAGATATCAGACAAGAGGTCATGACAGAAGCTCACAGTTCACAGTATTCAATTCATCCCGGTAGCACAAAGATGTACCATGATATTCGTCAGCATTTCTGGTGGAATGGCATGAAGAGGGAGATAGCCCGATTTGTCTCTCGGTGTTTGGTTTGCCAGTAGGTTAAGGCTGAACATCAGAGGCCCGCTGGACTTCTTCAGCCCTTGTCGATTCCAGAATGGAAGTGGGAGCATGTGACCATGGATTTTGTGACTGGATTGCCTAGATCCCCAGCTGGTCGAGATGCTATTTGGGTTATAGTTGACCGGCTCACGAAGGTGGCTCATTTTCTCCCATTCTGAGTTGGACAGTCAATGACTCAGTTGGCAGATTTATCTCAGACAGATTGTCAGGCTTCACGGTGTGTCCGTCAGTATCACCTCGGACAGGGATTCAAGATTTACGTCATACTTTTGGCGTAGCATGCAAGAGAGTTTGGGAACTCGTCTCCAGTTCAGTTCAGCATATTATCTGCAGACAGATGGCTAGTCAGAGCGCACAATCCAGACCCTTGAAGACATGTTGAGATCTTGTACACTTGACTTCGGTGGTTCATGGGAAGATCACCTGCACCTGGTAGAGTTCTCGTATAATAATAGTTACCAGGCCAGTATTCAGATGGCTCCGTTAGAAGCTCTGTATGGCAGAAAGTGCAGATCCCCGCTAGCATGGGATGATGTTGGAGAGTGGCAGATGCTCGGTCCAGAAATGATTGCCCAGACAGTTGAAGTAGTCAGAAGAGTCCGGAACCATCTTCGAGTTGCCCAAGATCGCCAGCGACATTGGGCCGATGCCCATAGGCGTCCCTTAGAGTTTGCTATCGGCGACCATGTATTCCTTAGGATCTTGTCTAACCGCGGCGTCATTCGTTTTGGCGTACGGGAAAAGCTTAGTCCTAGGTATATAGGGCCGTTCGATATCCTGGAGCGAGTAGGAGATGTATCCTATCGTCTTGCTCTTCCGCCGTCGCTAAGTGAGGTGCATGATGTATTCCATGTGTCCCAATTACGACGGTATATCCCAGACCCGAGCCATATCCTAGATCATTCAGAACTGGTTGTTGGTACCAACCTTTCGTATGAGGAGAGGCCCGTGTCTATATTGGACTGGAGAGAGAAGATACTCAAGAACAAGACTATTAGTTTAGTCCGTGTTGCTTGGGGTCATCACTCTCTAGGTGAGTCAACGTGGGAGCGTGAGGACGACATCCGATCGCGATATCCTGACTTGTTTGACTCGTAAGGTATAATGTCTTCCTTATGCCTTATGTTTTCTATCCCTTGCTTGCATGTATGATTGTATGATTGAACTGCTTAGTGTAATTGTTGGTGCTTAGCGTAACTTACCGTGGCAGTCTCTAGCTCCTTGATTAAATTCCGAGGATGGAATTCTTTTAAGATGGGTAGAGTTATCACCCCCGTTTTTCGTATTTCGTATTAATACTCGTAATTGGATTTTGGCATACATTTTTATTTTTCTCGACTTGTGGAATTTTGGATTTTTCTCGTATTTTGGGTTTCGGCTCGGCTCGATTTTAGTTGGCTTGGTTTTATTTCGTGGAGAAGGATTGGTTTGGTTTGGTTCAACATGCATTTGGAACACCTTAGCTAACTTCCACCCTCAACACAACTACCCTCCACCATTAAATCCTACCTAACTATTTTAACTCCTCTTTATTTCCATTAATTTCTCCATCTTCTTCTTCCTCCTTCCTCCACCAACACCATAGGCAAGTGCACCTTGCCACCAAATAAGCACCACATTTTATTTGTCCATTAGCTAGATTAGGACATGGAGATCAACATTAGAACTTGACATTTTTGGATTTAGAGCTTCCATTTTTCAAGATCTAGGTTTTAACCCTTTTCAGAAATTCTTGGTTTTGATCTATCAAACTTTGATTTTTGTTTGTTTTGATGTTTCTATGTGGAAGAGAATTCAATTTTACCCAAGTTAGACCTTTGAAAATCTAAATTTGGTTTTGATTTGGCCAAGATATGAAGATTTGAAGTTTTGGTGTTCTTGAAAAGTTCATCTCAGCCTTGGAGAAGAAGACCCCCCTCGGCCTGCGCTCTTTAGCGCAGGGCTGACTTGCGCACAGCCCTCTGGGCTGAACTGCGCATCCTCCCATCGGCCATGCGCCATCGGCTCATGCGCACTTGGCCATCTGTGCCATCGGCTCATACGCACTTGGCCCTCTACGCCATCGGCTCATGCGTACTTGGCCCTCTGCGCCATTGGCTCATACGCACTTGGCCCTCTACGCCATCGGCTCATGCGCACTTGGCCCTCTGCGCCATCGGCTCATGCGCACTTGACCCCTGCGCCCTTGGTCCCCGGCGCACTTGACCCCTGCGCCCTTGGTCCCCAGCGCACTTAACCCCTGCGCCATTCATCCCTTGGCGCATTTGACCCCTGCGCCATCCACCCCTGCGCAACCCACTTGCCCATGATGGTTTGGTTTATTTCTTGAACTTGGCTTCTCTGTTGTGGTTGAGGTTTTGAGATCTTGTTTCACAAGCACGACTATCTTGACCCAACACGACCTGACACGATTTTCAGTATTGCTATGACTAGTACGGTTTTTGTGGTTTTCTGTGATTTATGATCCTGATACTCATGATCTCCTTGATAATGACCCGATAGGGTGCATTCTTGACTTGTAACCTGATAACTTGATAGTGGCCCGTGGCGGCGCACTCTTGACTTGTAACTTGACTAGACTTAGCTTGTAACTTGTAACCTGACTTGACTTGATGCTATTGCGACGGCTAACTTGACTCTTGTAACTTGACTCTGACACCGTGGGTGTTCCTGCTTGCTTGCTTATAAAATCCACCTGTCTTGTCTTGCATCTTGTCTAGGACGTGACTCCCTGGTTCCCACGGTCAGGGATTTACACTGAATATGGATTAGGCTAATGACTAGATCAAACTATAGTTCATGATGAATTTCCAGTCACAGGCAATCTCATTATCTGGGCACCTTAATTGGACTTGTAGCTTGCCGACGAGTAGAGCACATTTCCAGCACACTGTCATGTGTTGTACCCTCTAAGTCACCAAAGGGTATATCGTCTCCTGGGCGATGTACCCAACCATACTCTCAACCCGCGAAAGGATAACTGGATAGTCTACAGGGCTTGGGACTGGGAAATTCTCACTTGCATCTTGTTAGTAATTAGGCTTGTGATAACCCTAGTTAGTTAAAGTAGTAAGCCGTAGTAATTGCTTGGCCGCTTGTAAATGGATGTTATCTCGCCCTGTCTAAGTCTTGTCTAGTTCCAGCACCTGGTTCCTCCTGAGCTTGTTTGTTTTACTTATCAGTAACAATAAATGGACAGAGACAAGTGCTATTCAGGCGAAGGATTACAACCCCGGTCCTTGTTTGGTTTACGGGTTGTAATCTGGCTCCCGGAGTAGTCCCATGTCCCTAGTCGTTTATTGTCCTGCTGTACTTTTATTACTTGTACTTTCTTCCATTTTCTTATGTTCTGATATGCTGGCTTTTGTTCATATTTCGTGGCTTCCTTTGTGGCACTTGCTCTTTCTGGGATTTGACCCAGCTGGTTTTGTGTGGCCAGATTTCGGAGCAGCACCCGAGGATCTACCGAACCTCCAGCCCGATGGTGGCGACTAGAAGGAATCCGGGCTACGAGTGGGTTTCCTATTTTGTTTTACTCACTCTATTGTAAAATTATTCTTTTGAGGCGTTTAGCCGACGAGCACCTGTTAGCTCGATGTATATTTACTTACTGTCTGCCTACGGGCTGTAAATATGATTAACAAATCCTAGGGTTGATTATGTATGACTTAACTCTTGCTAGTCCTCGCATTTTGTACGACTAGCTTCATGATCAGCTGAATATGTAATATTTGGGACGCCTTTTATTGTATATTTGGTGGTCTAACATCTTGTAATTATATGACTTGCTTGAGATTGAGACAATAGGCTTGACCTTAAGAGACTGTTGGCTTGTAGTAAATCCTCATATCTAGACAGCCGTGACCGTATAGCGAGGTAGTTTCCATTTCAATATACGTAGCTGGCTATGTTCGCCCCCGCTCTCCAGTATTCTAGTTCTGGGGCGTGACATCTGTCCCAAAAACAAAGTTCAATTGGATACGAGTTACTCCACCTAGATAACCAATGACGTGCAAGACTGGAGACTTCCGTTCATCGACTTTGCGGTCTACGAAATCCTGCCTGAGAATATGAAAGAAGCAACTTCAATCAGAAGGCGTTCTCTCAGATTCTTTTATGTCACAGAAACAAAAATGTTATATCGACGATCTAACGACGGGCTGCTGTTAAGATGTCAGTCAAATACAAAAGCCAAAGAAGCCTTACGCGAGGCTTACAATGGCGTTTATGGGGCTCACCAACCTGGACCGAAGTTGTAGGACCGTCTCCATCGGATGGTCTATTACTGGCCTACGATGGTAGCAGACGCAGTCGACTATGAAAAAAAATGTAAGGCTTGTCAGATCCATGCAGATTTCATACATCTGCCATCCGAATTCTTGTACCCAACGGTAGCCTCTTGCCATTTGAAGCATGGAGAATGGACATTATTGGCCCAATCACCCCGCCGTCGTCCAAAGGGCACCGGTTTATACTTGCAATCACCGACTACTTCTCCAAGTGGGCGGAAGCTGTTCCGTTGGCAGAGGTAAAGACATCAAACGTGATCTGTTTCATAAAACATCACGTCATTTATCGTTTTGGACTGCCACGGAGGATCATTTATGACAATGGTCCGCAGTTTACAAGCCATGCTTTCTATCGATTCTGTGACAAGAATCGAATTAAGAATGTAGCTTCAACGGCATACAACCCATCAGCTAATGGTCTGGCCGAAGGCTTTAACAAGACCATAATCAAGCTTATTAAGAAGTTTGTGTCCTCAAACAATCGCGACTAGAATAAAAAGTTGGGCGAATGCTTATGGGCGTACTGCACTACTAGTTGGACAGCTTCAGGAAATACATCGTTCTCTCTGGTGTACAAAAGCGAGGCAGTTCTCCCATTGGAGACTCAGATCCCCTCACTTCGTGTGGCCCTTACTTACCGGTTGACTTCAGATGATAACTACTGCCGATGGCTAGAAGAATTGGAAGCTTTAGACGAGAAGTGCTTGCAAGCTCAACAAAGCATCGAGCTCTATCAAGCACGCATCTCTCGGGCCTTCAATAAAAAAGTCAAGCAGAGGATATTCCAAATAGGCAATCTCGTCTTGGCCGTTCGCATACCGATGGTCATGACTCACAAAACTACCGACAAATTCCAGCCCAACTGGGAGGGTCCATTCATCATCGAGATCGTATTCTCTAACGACGCATACCAACTCACGAAGCAGAATGGAGACTTGCTCATGATGCCCATAAACGGCAAATTCCTGAAGAAATACTATGTATAAGGACATGCTGGTACTTCCTCAAACCACCAACACTACACCAAAATGGCAAATTAGGAACATTAGACATTTTTCACTCTAGAACACTTATTTTTTGTATCTAGGTTCTGGAACGGTAAAAAAGTGTTCCTGATCAGAAAAGCGTTCATAATATGTTTTATTTTAATTTTCAATTTTATTTATTTACTTAGGTACACTTTTATACCGTTTTAAATTTGTTCCAAATACTTGACCTCAATAACCTAACCCTATAATGTTTCTATTCTCTCTCCACTCCCATTCCAGATTTTAAGAAGAAAGGGCCACTTCAAACCATCTAGTTACTTCTCCATAAAACCCTTGACTCTAGATTCCTTCACTTCTCCTCCACCATAAAAAAACCTTAATCCTAATTTACAATCTCCTCAATACCCTTCCCCTTATCCTCTCTCTTAGCCCCGACTGTACCATCCTTCCTCCGTGTCGGCGAGTTCTCAGGCCAGCGTGTGCCTGGAGGTCCTAGCCAGAGTTTGCGAGTTCCTCGGACTCCTCTGTCTCATCTCCTCCACCGTCAACCCAAATTTCCTCACCATCTACCTCTTCCTTCCAAATATCGTCTATCTTCTTCACCTCCCTATGCTTCGGCCGCCTCAGCCAACACACGGATGAAATATAAGGTAATTTCGATGAAGTACTCTTCTTTTTAGTTGAATTTAGTTCCATTTCTTTATTTGCAATTTCTAATTGATACAATAAGAGCTATTGAATTACATATGGTGGGTATATTTTTTGTTGTGGCTAAAGGCTTCCTTGTGTTATTCTAGTATACGATGTGAATTATCTTCAGATTTTGTTGAATTGCCATCAAAGACTGACAGCTATGGCATAATGTGCAATAATTGGGTTGAAAATTCCATTTCTTATGTATTATTCATATGTTGCAGTGTGACCATTAGTAGCCTAGCTACTTTGTATAAGTAGACTACGAATATGTTTAATTCATTTAAACTAGCAGATGACAACATTGTAGTGGTAGATCCTACTCGTATATGGATGTTATTTTTTCCGGTTGGATAGGTGGTGAGGTGAATAAATTCAGTTTGATATTTGTTTATTAGGCAACTTGCACATGTCAAGTGTAACCAAGGTGGTTAATGATTTTTATTAGCCTAGACGAACTTGAAGTAAGGATAAAGATATTTGTTGATATTAGAAGTATACTTGGCATATCTACCAGAGCAAAGAGAGTTGTCAGCTGGAGGAAGTACTCTATCAAGTGTAGTTATAAATGGGATTTCCATCTATTGAAGGGTGCTGGGCTTCCATCGATCCTATTTGGACATTTTTATGTCTTTGTAAATCAAAAAATAAGGAAGAGTTTGTTGGTCAAAATTCAGAGGTAAAGCAAAAACAGGAGCTCATAGAATCAGACTACAAACCCAAGATGCACCACAAACACAAACACAAGCCTTTTGCTACTGCTTGTTAATGCTCCACCGAGTTTTTGTGAAGTATTTAAATGCTACTAGACTAACAGTGACATAGTTTTGTGTATCTTTCACCACTTAATGTTTAATCTTAGAGAAACTCGTGAGTTCTTAATTTTAAAACTCGGCCATAAAAAGTTGTTAGATTACATGAACCATTTATGCATAAGAAAATACAAACAAACATCTGAAGTAATAACATATCCATATAGATTACCTGGAGGCTCTATGTTTTGTTGAAATCGGTTCAACCGCATCGTACTAGAAGCCATCTTTGCTCTCTCCCCAAACCTGTTCATTGCTGACATAGCTCTGTCCATGTGTTCATACTATATCCTCCTGAATACCAAGAAGCTGTAGCAAAATATACTATCAACTAAAACTGTAAAGTATTGGTCATTTCTTTCACTCCTTGGCTTGATGTGTCATAGAGATTAATGCACTTCTCGATAGCAAATTGTGTTATCTTGCCTCTTCATTCGGACTCTTTACAGTCTAGGAAAACGTGGATGATGCTAAGTGGTTGCACGAGTTTAAACTATATGGCCAAAGTAGGTGTACATACTCACCAACTAACCAGTCTAAGTTTTATGGCATGAACCTCTCATGCTCATAGCTACCTTGGCTAGGAACTTGACAACAATATTAGAAGGTTGATGACAGATTGGTCATTAAACTTTGTAAATTCTTTTATGGAGCTTTTTTATTCTCCATAGTTGATCCCATCGGATGGGATAAGGTACTTTCAAGTTTCATGTCTGAGTTTATATAGGTCAGTTCTTACCCTTAACCATTTTTCTGGCATTTGATTTGTAACATTCAGGTCTGTCAGATGTAACAGGAATGACATTAGCAAGTGATCCTCAATCCCTAATTGTCTTCCTACAACATAAGAAATCAACAGGCTCTCCTAAGAGTGATCTACAGCTGCTTGAGAAAATTGTTGGCAGGGTAAGCTAATAGCAGATGTCGATTCTCTACGAGGCGTGCTTCTATTGCAAACCACATAACTTGTGCTCTTCCTTTTGATCCTTTTGTTCTCCAGGTCTTGAAGGAAGATTCAGTTTTGACTATGACATGAAAGAGGTCTTTTTTTGGACAAGTGTCGTCTTCCAATGGGCATTCGCATGTTCGTTTCTGCAGGCTATTCTGAGTCTGATCTGCTTAAAGCTTCAGAATCATTGAAGAGGGTTGCATCCTCTCTTGATATTCAACTTGCCAGCAAGTGAAAGAAGTGGCCATGCCACTCATAGATGAATACCAATATATTCTCATCAGGTCTTAGCATATTTTTTAACTTTTATTTTTCTTGTCTAAAGCTACAAGATGTATTTACTATAAGTTATAGGCACGGTGTAAAACCCCTAAAATTTCTACTATTTTTTTTATTAAATTTGGTACCGATTTAAAATTTTGTAATATACGTCGCGTAGTCGTATTATACGTCGTGCATGGCCTTTTATTTCTTTTTTTCGAAATTGCTCGACGAGTGCGAATATGTGCGAGCGTACATATTTTAGAAAAATATTTTTCTCTATTTTATTATACACTTTCAAAATATTATATAAATATTCTTGCTATAAAAAGCCTTTTTTAATAATAAATAATATTTTTGTATACTAGAAAAGCCTAATTATGTAAAGAATATTTTTGCATACATATATTTCATAATTATTTATTGGTCTATTTTAAATAAAAGTATAACTTTCGAGATTTATTAATATTAATATTTTATTGTTCAAAAAGATATTTAAAAATATTTATTATTTTCGAAATTATTATTATTGGTATTTTGAAAAATATATTTGGAAGTTATTGTGGCCATTTAAATCTTGATTTGAATTTATGTATTTATTTAAATAGTTAAATAATTGAAATTTGATTTATTGATTTGATTTTAAACTAAGAGAATTTAATTTGAATTAAATTAGATTAAATTAGATTTAATTGGATCTGGATTTGGATTTGATTTGATTGATTTTAAATTAATAGATCAATTATCTAATTAGGTTTTAAAACTTTTCCTAATCCTATCCAATTGGGAATTCCAACGTCCTATAAATAGGCAGGTACTCCTCTAATTCAATATTCATCTTCCACAAAAAAAATTTCTACAAATCTACGTGCATCGTGTCTGTGTCCATCCAAATTATTATTCCATATTTTTACATATACAATTCCATCTCCGTCGTGTCGGACAACCCCGACCCGATACAAACCAAATTCCTAGCAAACCTAAACCCTAATCCTAAAACCAGCCACCCAAGTTTCCAGCCACCCGCCGTCGACTTCACGGCAACCAGCCCCTGTCCCCGACCACACCAACACCGTTAGCATCCCAACCAAAACCCTCCACCATTCCCGTCACCGTCGCAACCCCCGACCACGGCCACTAGCCGGAAAACCCATCACCACCGCCACCGCGACCGTACACCACCACTACGGCCGTCCCCGACCAGCCCCCAAACCATCACCACCACCGCTACCATCACCATAATCGCCCAAGAAAACAACAGGAATAGAAAATTTCCTTACCCCCGCCGTCGATTTCCGCTGCGACCGCCGTGGCCGAGAACCCGCGCTTCACCACCACTCTCGCTGTCCACCGCGAGCCCGGCGCTCCGCCGTCGTGGCCTAGAACTGACCACCGCAGCCTGGCCCCCAGTCGCGCCGCTCTCCCGATCGCACCGCCCGTCGCCGGGAAACCCCCGTCTGGAACCGACGACCTCCCGCTTCCTCTCTCCTCCCGATCCCTCACTCTCTCTCTCTCTCAGTCTTCCCCTTTCTGACTTTTTCTCTTTCCTTTCTTGACTTTTTCTCTTTCCTTTCTTCTAAAAACGTTTTGTTGATGTGAACCCAAAGAAATCGTTCTGTTGATGTGAACCCAAAGAAATTTTCTCCATTCTTTAATGTGAACCCAAAGAAAGTGAGAGGCGAGTGCAGTTGATATTATTATACGTAATATTATATTATTACTATCGGGTTCCAGTAGGTAGTATTATTAGTGGATTTTATTATTATTATTATTATTATTATTATTATTATTATTATTATTATTATTATTATTATTATTATTATTACAGCTGATAGTTATATTTTTTTTTCTTGTTTTCAATTGATTTCTTTTTGTGTGTTTTTTAGTTTTATTTATTAATGGTTTTCTTCTTCTCATTAGTATCTATTATTATTATTAATTACTACTGCTATTATAATTTGTTTAATACCCTTTGATACATTTGTTACAATATTAGGTTACCAATATCAATATTTAATAATTTTAAATCTAGTTTGATTCTATACCTAAAGTATATGATCATATATTCTTTGGATACGGTAAATGTTTTACCTAAACTATTTTTTACACTATTTTTCCTATAAATATATATATATATATATATATATATATATATATATATATATATATATATATATATATATATATATATATATATATATATTATATTATATATATATATATATATATATATCTTGACTAGTAAATTGTGTTTTAAATATTTTATAAATATTTCTCGATTAAGTTAATTAAAATATTTTTGACTAAATATAGAATATAGATTTCCCTACCTAAAGTAGTATTTCGACAAACTTAGAGTTATAGTCTAAGAACTATGTTATTATTTTCAAGCATATACTTTATCAAAGATTTATTTTACTAATAGAATATAGTTTTCAAATATCATATATTTTATATAAAAAGAATATATATTATGTTTCCTTCTATTATCCTCTTCTTTATGGCTCACTCCATTAATTCTATTTTCTCATCAATTTCGTACCTCCTTATGTCGATCCCAACTAAATTGACCCTTCTGAACCTAATGGAACTGTCTGTACCGTCAATCGAGGTCCCCTTGTGTAGTTGTTACACCAAAGTCGCAGTTCGTGCTACCTTGATCATCGCAGCACACTAGGCGCTCTACCAGGCAAGATACCTTGCCATTTGCTGTTTAATTATTTTAGCTCATATTTCATGCATGTTCATTATTTTCTTTATGCAAAATAAACTGTGATACATGGCTTAACCTGTTAGAACTTACTGTTCATTTATATTTCCTGCTATGTATTATTTTTCTCACATTAAACCTAGATTTAAGGGACCACCTTGTGTGTTGCATTCATCGGCCTTGACACGTTGTACCACGAAGTTGTGTGTCGCATGTAGAACATGAAAGTGCGTGATTGGCTGGCCACCAGTACGTACAAGCCGTGCGATAGGAATAACCGCTAATAGAGGTTGCATGCTAGTTTGACTTAGCGGTTATAGAGGTTATTGTTGTGGATACAACATAGTAGGCATTGGGCGAGGAGGACAATTTCTTAGCGTATGGGCTTCGATGCACTTCCCTTGTGACCCAGACTCTCCGCTGGAGATACGGGGTTGATGACCCATGATTACTGACGGCCACTGACGATTCTGCGGAACATTATGCTCTTACTGATGCGGCCTCTGGTGCCCAGGGGGGACTATGCCGATCCTATTCAGCCAGGGCCCATGCGTAGGAAGGATTGTTCTTAACTACATATCACTTAGAACGGCAGGCTACCTTATCCGTTAGGTACGAGTACTTTTGGTTTGGGTACTTGTATCTGACCGTGGCTTGGAACAATAACTTATCATGGATTAGTTCGTCACATCTTGTCCTTGTTTGGTTCTAGGTGTGACTTACTACTTCGATGAGAAGGTATTGAACCTTGTTGGGATCCGGATACCATATTGGATTCATAGCATGGAAAGATACGTCGCCGTGAATTAGTTTACCATCTCCTGCCCTTGTTTGGTTGGAGGGATGGTACGCTTGTTCAGTAGGTGCGTATTGGACCATGTTATAAATTCAATTGACTTATTTATTTGAGCAATATTTATTCAGTTTATATGGCATGATATTATGTGTCTTGTTACGTCCCTCTGAGGACCTGGTTATCTCTCCAGGTGTGTGCTATTGTCTTTCGCAGGTGCCCTAGCTCTAGCCGTGACTATCTCTATTTCTTCGAGGATGATTGCGCTTGGATCGTCTTCGCTTCACTCGCCAAACTTATTTCTTTCTTATGTATTTTCCTTATCTTGTTGGTAGTGGATTTGTCTCCGCCCAACATATTGTATCAAGACAGTTTATTCTCATTATATGACATCTTCTATCCATTTATTCTGTGTGGATGAGATTAGTTATGGTTCTACTGCATTTTATAGCTTATGTGTTCATACGAAGTTTCCATATATTGGAGCATACTTCGTATGAATACAGCTGGCATGTCTACGTTACTAGTCCTACATATTTGGGACTGGGGCGTTACACACGGGATCTGCTTCCTTGTTTTTACAGAGGGTGGATTATAATGTTCAATAGGAAAGCCTAGGTGCTTAATATGACTAGGCAAATATATGTCGTTCTTGCCTCCTGAGGATTCTTATAGCATTATCCAGCCGAGATATTTACTGGTCGGTAAATTACTTGAGATGGTCCAAAATTGACATGTATCTACTCTTGATTTTCTGTGTATACACCAACCACATGGTGTATATGTGGATCAAGTAGTTGGCACTATATATGGAGACCTATTACTTTGAAATGTTTTCCATGAATCTCTGGTTTCATCTCTAATTTCGTAACCAATCGAGAAATTTAACCTTTACTTATAACTGAGATTACCAGACTTTTCAGTGAACTAAAATTTATAATGCTTGCCATGTTCAGAGGTTACAATTACTCAATAATAAATGGAGCCATCAATATGATGGGCATATATATATATATATATATATATATATATATATATATATATATATATATATATATATATATATATATATATATAATCTTCTTGGGTGTTTTTCTAGCAAATATGTTATTCAACATTCTAGAACCTCTTGCTTCCTGGGACATAGCCAAGGTTTGACAAAACTCGCTGCTAGACCTTTTTTTTGCTAGAAAAATAACTAAGAAAGAAGGTGAGTCCATTTTCATCTGTTTCTATTTTCTACACTACTAAATCTTAACATCTTTACCACAGAAAGATGGATTCAGAAAATTACACGATCCTCTAGTTATTAGGTTATGGGAGAATTGTCATAGTCAAGTTTATTGAAACAAATACGTAGGATTGTAAATATAACTATGAAAAAATTTAGTTTTGTTGCACAAGAGAACCTGCCATGACAATGCCATATTTATGGGCTTACACATAAATATAAATTTTGCACGCATTATCTGGAAGTAAGAGAAATATTATTTACAAATATGGCAAATTCAAATTGCAATCAGTAAACATCTGTTCACTGAAGGTAGTTTCTAGTCTTATGATTTGTATGGTCCACACTTGATTTGGCGTTGTCCTGACTTCACTGGAAAGTTTGGTTTATTATTATTCTTTACGAAAGGGAAAAATTATTACTCTCTTTTATCTGTTTAGTAAACTATCAAGTCTTCTATCCTACGCATATACATATATAGTGTGTTTTAATTTTATCTGAACTAGAAAATTCATATGATGGTTTCTAAAAACTCAAAGTTACATTGTTAATAAATCTGTCCATTTAACTCAAAGTATATGCACCTACTAAACAGACTAAACTAAACTCCGCAACACGTGTTATACTTTGTTTATGCAACTCATGCAACCTGTTCATCTATTAACTTATTTTTGAATGGATTGACATAATACCAAATACCATATGGGACTTTTAAAGTCAATTATAGGGGAAGTGGCAAATGTGAAAGAGAAGGTTCACGATGTTCAGGGAGTCCATCATGCTTTGGGTGGGGGCTCAGGCCTGGAGGATACCCCGGGCCTGGGAATTTACAAAATTACAGCAGATATATACCTCAACATTTAGAAGGAAGAGCTATGTCAGCATTGAACAGGTTTGGGGAGAGTGCAAAGATGGCTTCTAGTATGATGCGGTTGAACTGATTTCAATAAAATATAGAGCCTCCAGGTAATCTATATGGATATGTTGTTACTTCAGTTGTTTGTTTGTATCGTATGGCGCAAAACTAAGCCTTTTTCTTGCATCCCGGAGGATGCGGTTTCTAATTGCGATATAAGCAACTCGCCTGTATATTAGGGCAAGGATTGTCCATCTTGTGACTTTAAAACATGTTGTCTTGTGACTTGGAAGGGTAGATAGAATGGGAAATGTAGCCACTTCTTTATATCATCACATTGTGTGCTTCTGGAATTACGGAATACAAATGCTCATCTTGGCTATGTTATAATATGAAGTTCTAATGATGCGTTAGTGCCAACCACTGCAAAATTGTTTCTTTCAGTAGGAAGTAATGATGAATTTGTAGAGCTTTTCCTGATAGTGATAACTATTGTGCAAGTTCTTGTTATATGGCCAACGTTTCATGCCTGCCTCTAAAGTAGGATTGTTACATTCATTACATTTTATTTTGATTCACCATAACTTATCAAATTGTCTTTTATGTTTGTGCTTTTTCTAGAAAGGAAAAAATGTATAAACAATACATTCAGCTGTATGCTAACAATAAGTTCATACATTTTTTGCCACGGTTCTTTTCACTGCAATCAATAAGTCCATACATTTTTTGCCATGATTCTTTTCACTGCAAAAAATACATTTAGCTGTAGGCTAACAATGTAAATCAAGCTTTGGCACCATAATGGGAATGATGGCCATGATTCTTAACAGGCCTCGTGGCCAGTATATTTTCAAGTCCAAAGAAATATAGTTCGGATGGGAATTATGTTTGTGCTTTTTCTAGAAAGAAAATATAGTTCGGATGGGATCTATTTCTTTACGTGGTTCAGGTACCTTCAATTCAGTTCTGGTCCATACATTTTTTGTCACGGTTCTTTTCACTGCAATCAATAAGTTCATACATTTTTTGCCATGATTCTTTTCACTGCAAACAATACATTCAGTTGTAGGCTAACAATATAAATCAAGCTTTGGCACCATAATGGGAATGATGGCCAAGATTCTTAACAGGCCTCGTGGCCAGTATATTTTCAAGTCCAAAGAAAGAAAAGAACCAAAAAAAAAAACAATCCTCCGTGTATATCACCTTCTAGTGATGAGTGATAGTTTCATATTTGAATTTTGGGTTTAAAACTCAAACATGGCTAGTCGACTATGACTTGAGATTTTATATGCCCTTGCAATTTTCGAAGAGCAGGAGTATACAAGCCTACTGTATTTTTATAATATACTGTCTCTGGAATCAGAATGTTGTTTGGAACCATGCATGTTGTCCCTTATTTTGTGTACAAATGCAGTTTTTGATAATCTTATAAAGTTCTCTTCATAGGTTGACATTTCGTCTTTGCAGACCCAATAACCATCACAACAATGAGAGAGGTCACAAAGCTTGAAGGAATAGTAAAAGGAAGGAAATAGCAACGAGGAAGCAAAAGAATGAGGAAAAAATTGCTCAAATTATTTTCATACCTCTCGAATATTTTATACCATGGTTCCTAGTCTAGTAAAGTTGTATTGAACATACAATGTTTATGTAAGACATTTTGACTTTATTAGTTTATGTAGCTTTACCTTTGTCTTTTGTGTATGTACTATGGATGTTCAAATATTTATCTGTATATTAATTCAACCTACATGCCGGTTTGAAATTTTAAATAATATGAACATTTAAATTAAATGTGTCTATATTAATATTATTAAATAGGAACACTTTTCTATCGTTCTAATTCTGTCACGCATATAAACCGTTCCAGTAAGTAACACAAAAATTAATCTGAAACGCTTAATTTGGAACACTTGTTTGGTGTTCCAATACAGGCACGCATATAAAGTGTTCCAATTATCATTCCTTGGAACGCTTTTTTTTCGTTTCTAGAAATTTGGCAGCCCAAAAATAGGCATGGAATAAAGCCGTTCCTAAAAATTTTTGGAACGGATTTCTTCGGTTCCAAAAAGGCTTTTTTGGTGTAGTGCAAATCTTCCAGGCCATCGAGTTATGTACACCAAGTACCTCTGAACTCACACTCTATTTACTCCGAGTGGATTCACATCGCATCTCCCTGAATGACGAGTCATGTATGCCAATACCACTGAACTTCCACTCCAAAGCTTTATCACACAGGAGTCTGCCCACCTTATCGTTATCTCTGAGCAAACTTCCTGGTCCTGATTATCGTGTATCACATCTATATTACCTCTGGTACCGATAGTCTCTTAACTTAACACCTGCACCCAACCCGGAAGACACGGTGTTAAGACCACAAAACCTGTCACGTCCATATTACCTCTGTTGGATTTTGTCTCAAAATCTATTACTCGTACCACTAGTGCACAGAAGGGAAATAGGTCCACCAAAAATTATTCCTGATTATCGTGTCTCACGTCCATATTACCTCTGATATCGATAGTCTCTTGACTTGACACCTGTACCTAACCTGGGATAAAAGACATGGTGTTAAGACAACAAAACCTATCACGTCCATATTACCTCTGTTAGGTTTCGTTTCAAATCTATTACCCGCACCACCAGTGCGCAAAAGGATAATAGGTCTACAGAAGTTATCCTAATCTATTACTCGGACCATCGGTGCACAAAAAGAGTAATAGGTCCACAAAATATCATTCAAATCTGTTGCTCGTATCTCTAGATGCACAAAAGGACAATAGGTCCACAGAAAGTCCCCCAGTGGGATGACCTTTATCAAACACAAATGTTGTATTAGGCCCTCTAATACAAGCACCACAGATACTATAAGCAAAGAATAGAGTGAATGTATTCTATTTATTCAAAATAAGTTACATTCATAGGACTACATCAGCAGCAAAAAGAAAAGAAAGAAAAAATCCAGCAACACATAGTTTGGTCAGTTGGCAGCACTTCGCCTTCATCAAAGAGCAGTTTCATGGCCCTCGAAAGAAGTTATGTTTTACTGCTGAGACGCAAACAATGCTGTTGAATCTTCGAGAAGCTGTACGAAGGAAGGCACATATATCATGCTAAAAGCATCTACAGACGCCGGTTTTCTCTCCTCCGTATTACGAACGTCCTAGGCCCGTTCCTCCAAAAGGCCATACCGTCAAAACAACATCCCTAGTGTTGCTTTCGCCTACTTGGAGAACTGTGAAAACAGAACTTTCACGATGACACCCAACCATCGTCCGACTCTCCGATGTATAAAGGTTCTTCCTACCATCTGAGGAAAACCTGCATGAAGAGTTCTGAGCTCTCTGATGTGTGTGTCAAGTGTTGCATCTTTACCCTGCCTAAAATTGTCGATACCGGTCCTGGAAAAATTTGCTAGCCAGACCGCTACAAAATATAAAAAGGGGAAAAGGGGGTTAACAGTCGGAAGAAAACAAAGTTCATTCTTCAGCCCATGCGGCCCCACCATACAGAACACGTACGGTCCAATGAGATAGGGCATGCATCGATCATGCCTAAAGCACAGACGCGATACATGACAGGCCTGCGCATAAAATATGCGATATGGCCATTCAAAATTAAGTCATCATTTTTCTACCGTCCTTACCCTTGATAGGGGGTTGTACGTCGGGATGAATGGAAGGAGAGTTCGCAGTGCTCGATGGGGAGGCAAGTCCCTTCCCTTTGACTGCAGCACCAGTCGACTTGGAAACTTTTGGAGCCATGGCTAACTCGAACAATGAAGACGAAGAAAAAGAAGGTAAAAGAGAAAAATCTCTCTCCGAATGACCCATATTTATAAGGTTTTCGAAAGTGCGCCGTTTTGATTCTCGAGTCCATTAAAGATAATGATGACGTTTGGAGATTTTATCCTTAGTAACCGTTAACTTTATCTCGAAAATAGAACCCAAATCCAAAACCAAATCAAGACATTAAATGCAGTAGTGACAGCTGGCAATCTGGATAGGATCTTCCTGCGGCTCAAGATCTTCTTGCGGCTCAAGATCTCCCTGCGGATCAAGGTCTCTCTTGACTCGAAGACTCCCTGCGGCTTGACCTATCTCCATGCATCTTATTCAAAGTATTCTAAATTTACAATTTAAAAACTTTGAAGGGGGTCTTGTAGAAGCATAAAAAATATAGGGCTAATGCGAATCACAATTGACCGTATGAGTACTTTGGACCCAATTGATCCGCATAAAGAAAAGTCGCATGATAGACTCGACATGCCCCCTGCGGCCCATCTTCTCTATCTCGAATTATATATTAAAAGGCAACCAGACAGATTTGAGCCGTAGAAGGAAGAGTTACTTACGCAGCCAAGCCGATCGGCCCTTCTGATAAAACTGACAAACTCTGTCAAAACTGACAAAACTGACAGCTCTGACACTTTGACAAAAAAAGATAAGACATGATCAGACAAAATGTCATGTCACCAGCCAAGACATAGTCATGCAGCCAAAAGGACTGCGACTGGAGCCACTGCAGTCACATGAACCTTATACGGCTCAATCTATGCGCTGCATGCGGCCAAGGATGACTACAACCTCAGCCGCATAAGCTTTATGCGGCCCAGAATATATAATCAATGCGGCTCAAAAGTCCCCAAGCTACATGCGAATTAAGGGAGACTGCGACCTAAGCCGCATGAGTCTTATATGGCCCAGCATGATCGAACACTAAAAGACCTATGCGGCTTAAAATGACTCAAGCAGATTGATCCTATCCTGTGATAGGACACGTGGCAGGCTGGCCAAGTCTCAATCACCCAGATTTACTACAAAGATATCTCAACAAGTCACCAGCTGGTGGCCAAAGAGCAGATCTTTGTATGCTGTTGTAGCTACGTGGTCACATGGCCATCTATGCGGCTCAAGATATTTATCACTATAAATAGCAGGGTACCACACCCATACAAAAGGCTGGTAACCTACGAAGGGCAATTTTTTCAAGAGCAAGGATCGTGTCAGATGGTCCAAGGAGTAAGGCAGAGTTGCTACACTTTTTCGAGCCTCAATCGTCGTCCTCCAGAATCATAAACTAAACAATTGTACTTAGATTGTTTACTAGGATTTCTTTCTAGGCTTTCTCTTGTACAATCGAGTTTGCAATCAAGTTCAATTCACCTATAATTTTTTGTTCTTGACATTTAATGGCAAACACGATGGCGACTCTGCTGGGGACTTCCTTCTCCTCTGATGAGAAGTTGGTGACGCAATCCGACACGTCCAAACTCGACTCTACGTAGCAAATGCTCGTGGTTCGTTTTGAGCAACGAGCATTCGAAGAAATGCTCTCTGAAGGGAGCGTCATCCCGTCGCAGAAGTGAGCCAACCCAAAGAGAACCCGCAGGACGTCGAAGCGCAAAACTGTTGCCCCCGACCAGGTTCTCGAAGAAGCTCCTTCCACAGCCCAAGACGATGATCAAAGCTCTCCTGCGGCCTTGCTTCCGACCACAGAGAACCCCACTGTCCCCAAATCCAGCAAAGAAAAATACTATAATGTTGAGCTTTTGGGGGCACAAGGGAAAACCCTGCGGACGAGAAAGAGGTCGCATAAGAGAGATGGGCAAATGGCCCATGCGACAGCCAACTCTAGCCGCAGGCAGATGGCCTTTACGGCAGCCAACTCTGGCTGCAGGCAGATGACCCATGCGGCAGCCAACTCTGGCCGTAGGAAGATGGCCGATGCGGCAGCCAATTCTGGCCACAGACAGGATGTCTCTTGCAGCCCTGTCAGAAGCTCCGTGTTCGACCGTCTCTCATGCGGACCCGACTCCATACGGCCCATTAAGAATATAGAATATTCCAATCAGGACTCTTCTTACTATGCACCTTCAGGTGCTAAATCGAAGAAGTCTAGGACAGTACTGGCCCAATAAGCCCAGTCAACTGTCCAAGCTGCTAACCGTCAAACTAGGTTATACTAGGTCAAACTAGGTCACACTAGGTCAAACTAGGTCACATGAAGTCAAACCAAGTCAAACTAGGTCAAACAAGGTCAAAGATTAGCTTACAGTTAACTTTTGGTCAACTGGTCCACTCTGGTCAACTCCTAGTCTAATCTAAGTCAAAGTAGGCTAATGGTAGAGTCACAGTTGACTTTTGGTCAAAATAGTCAAACTTGGTCAAACGAGGTCAAAACTAGTCTAAGTATTATATTCCTAACATTTACCTACCAAGATACCATATATCTTGGCCCTATTGGTATTCCGATATCAATACCTTGGTTAGGATCCAATACCTTAGCCTAGGTAAATATACCTTAACCTACCAATACACTAAACCAAGATATCTAGTAACTACCCTAAGCTACTAGCTAACTAATACCATAGATATCTACCCTTAGACTCTAAGTATACCCAATACCATGAAGGTATCCCAATACCTTAACTTATACTAAGGTATATCTCATTTACCTTGATAAAGTAAACCACATTTACCTTACCTTATCTTATAATAGGGTAAGTCTCATTTACCTTGGTCAAGGTAAATCTAATCCTAAGATACCAAGATACAAACTAGTATCCTAGTATCTAACATCTATAATATAATATCTAACTTATTACCCTCTACTAACTAACATCTATCAACTAATAACACTCTAACATATCAAATATCTAACTACCATAATATCTTAACCAATATCTAACAATACCTTAACCCTATACCATCTAACTAACACCCATACTAACATGACCAACAAGGGGTAATGGGCTATGAAATGGAGGCTAATGGGTTGCAATGGGGGGCCAAAATAGGATGCAAGAGGGTGCAATAGGGGCACCCACTACTGCCTGCACTGCTGCTGCAATAGCAGCTACTGCTGTGGCTGCTACTAGATTTGTGGCTGCTGCAGTGGCTACTGCCACTGCTACTGCTTCTTCATCTTCTTCTTCTTCTTCTCCCTCTCTATATATACACCTATATATATATACATATCTATCTATCTATTTATAAACAAACTCACAAACCTCTAACACACACACAACTATATAAATAAACACCCACACACACACTAATATATATATATATATATATATATATATATATATATATATATATATATATATATATATATATATATATATATATATATATAAATATATATATATTTTTGAACACAACTAATAACATCTCGAAACCTATCCGAATACCCAAATTGCTGCAGTTCTACCCTCTAGGGCCTAGACACATACCCCCACACAAGCAATCCAACTCGCGCACGCGAGCAAAAATAAGAAACGAGGCCCGAATGGCCAAATGGCCATTCTGGCGACTCCGAGGTGTCCGATTCGCGATACCGCGCGATACGGGCACCATACCTATCCGGATTCGACCCAAATTCTACCCACTAGTCCTAAATAATGATTAGAACTTATTCTAGGTTCTAACCTGCTGATTCTAGTGTCGGTACAAAAAGTCACCCGTGTGTTGGAACCCGAAAACCCCGAAAAAGTCCATTTTCATGATTTCTCACGAAACGACCCCATGTATCCAAATATGGACACGTACCTAGCCTCATCTCACCCAAACTAACCTAATTAGGTCTAATTAGACTAGGGATAATACCCAAACATGTCAATTTAGGGTTTTCCCTAAAATTGGCACTAAACCAAAGCGGAAAGTTCCAAATTGAGTCCAATGGATTCCAAACCTCTTCTAATGGGTTATTCTACACCTCGAGCATCATCTAATATGATAATGACACATACTATAAGTAATTACAAAGATTTGAGTAAGGGTTTACCTCTTGGGAGTTGGAATCCCAAGAAAAAAAATCCCAAATTTACTCTTTTTAGGTCAATGCACAAGATCTATGCTCACACCACCACCAAGCTAAATCTACCTAGATCAAAATAACAAATGAGATATAAAAAGGGGTTAGCAACAAGATTAGAGAGAGATCTAGGGAAATGGAAGAGATTTGACTAACTTGGAACTTGAAATCAAAGAGGGAAAAAAGAGGGTTTTTGTGAAATGGAAGAAAAGAAAGGGAGAGAGTGTTTTCTTGCAAATAAGAAGAATGGGGAGGGGTGCATGCTGGGCAGCCACATCTGGAAGGGATGGGGGCATTTGGCACGTTATAAAAATGCCCTCCAAGTCAAAGATAAGAAGGGTTTTGAGTTGGGGTCAAAATAGTAACTTGAAATTTCTAAATTCCAAGTTCTAAATCTAATTCTAAACTCTAATCCCACCAAAATCAAATAAGATTAGTCAAAATAAATATCTGGATTTGGTCATGACAAGTTGGTTGGGTCCAATTGGGTCTAAAACTGACCCGGGTCACTAATACAAGTCGAAATGAGACAAAACTCAAACCTGATCAAACAAAACCCCAAAATACAATATTAATAAATAAATATTCAAAAAAATATTAAAATATGAAAAATGACAAAATTAACCTCAATTTTGAAAGCTGGAAGTGACAAATCTACCCTTCTTAAAATAATTTTGTCCTCAAAATTTAAGTTGGTTGTACTCTTCTCTAGGTCAAACCCCTAATAGTCAAGGTCAAAATTTCTATCTAGCAACACACAAGATAATGGTCCTGTTGGTCATGATTTTATAGTCTCAAAAGGGTCTCTACACTATCTAGCACAACAAAACACAATCCAAGAGGTACTATTTGAACATACAACAATCATGGGAAAAATGATGGAAGAAGAACAAAGGACAGACTGCTAACCCATCACCTGTAGCATTGGCCTCTTCGGTCGTCAACGCAGAAACCCAGCTCGGTTGGGTATATCCCTCTGCTGGTGTGGGACATGACGCTCTTCCATAGGTGGCCAAACTCCATCTCCTGTCCTTGGTATGGACATAGCTAGGACGATGAAGGGTATCACCAATACGAGTCGAAAAAAATAAAGTGACTTAGTGGAGTGAATCAAGAGTGGGTCTTGCGTTAGAAAAGTCATGCGATAAAAATAAAGCACAAGATGGTATGTCTGAGTGGGACATGAAGGTCATGGGTATAGGGTGTCTTATCTAGATCATGCATGTGAAGTTGATTTTGAGAAAACAACTAGTCTTGTGCTCCTAAATTAAAAGTCATAGCAATGTGCATATGATAATCATAAATAAAGTGGGAAGGGTTAAATGGCCAAAATTGATGCAAAATTTTGATATAAAAGTAGTACAAGGGAACAAGTTTGAGTGAGACATAATATATCAAAAATGAAGATAATCTTGTCTACTACAAACTCATGAAGAAAGTTTCCAGAGATTGACATCTTTGACGCACCAGAAATCAAAGTCACGGAAGAACATCATCTATATTAATAGAAGTGAAATGATAGAGATAACATGTTAGGACCCTTCTCAAGATACAATCTGATAATCATACGCGTCTGTCGAAAAACATGATACTTAGAATCCTCGCCACGCTAGTAAGCAAGGCTGCGATAAACGGTAGGGTCCATAACTGGGGTATGCACATCTATAATCATGTCATCTGGAATCCTCACTACGCCGACTAGTATAGCTACGAAAAATCCCAAATCTCATAACCAAGATATGTACATCCGAAGCCAGGTCTCTACGTTCTCGCCACGCCGGCTAATATAGCTGCGATAAACTCTAGGCTCCATAACCAAGTAGATGTTTTACCTTCACTGTTAGTCACATATGTTATCAGAAGATACCATAACTCAGGCCATAACATTCATCTCGATATGAAAATTCAAATCAACGATGATCCATCAAAATCAAATTCGATAACGAAGAACAAGGATGAATGGAAGAAAAAGAAATAATTTTAAATTGACGTTTAAACAAGATTTTTAAGGGTTGTCCCAGTAATACTCTCCGCCCTTGTAAATATTATTGACTAGGATGATGCCTCCTCCAGTCAAAATCTTGTAAGTCCTACCCAAGCATTCAGCAATAATATTGTGCCAAAGAGCAAAAGATACAAACATAAAACTGTGCATAGCACCAGAGTTAGATAAAGCTAATGCAGGAAAATAATTGAGTAGAATAGTACCTGCCACTACATCTCCCATGGGCTTAGTCTCCTCAGCTGCCAACGCGAACGCCCTGCCCTGGGATGCTTCCCTCTAATGTTGGACAAAATGCTGCGGCTGCATCTGAAGTGGCGGACCCCACTGCTGAGCTGCAGGTGGAGCTCTGTCCTGACCTTCCTTAGCTGTACGAACAAGACAATTCTTCAGCTGATGGTTGAACGCTTCTTAGAATAGGCAAACACCCAACCTCTTCCGACAAACCTCCCGAGTGTGCCCCGACTTCCTATAGAAGGCACACTGAAGGACCTGTCTCTGCCCCTGCTATTGATAGACACGTGCTGGTGCCTGATGCTGCTGAAACTGAGGCTACTGGAATGGCCTCTGCTGAGTGTAAGGATGCTTGGCCGGCCCCACACTAAAACTAGCTTTCAGAGCATCACTGCTCCTCTTGGGCCCAAGATCGAAGTTCTCTTCTGCTATCTGAGCGTCCATTAGAATCTTCTCAAAAGTCGCATCGCGACGCCTAGATGTGCGAGAGCGAACAGCGTGGATCAGGCCCCTTCTGAACTTGCGAGCCTTCTCTCCCTCATCCTGAACCATTTCTAGGGTGAATCGGCTCAGGCGAAAGAACTCTGCCGCATACTCGTCCACCGACGAGTTCCCCTGGACCAGTGCTGCAAACTGGCCCACCAACGTGATGAGGGCTACATCAGGATAGAACTTCTTCTTAAATAGCATCCAGAAGTTTTTCCAAGTCAGCCCTCTAACATAGGCACGAGGGTCCGTGCAGTACCAAGTCAACGCAATGTCGAAGAACTGGCTTGTCGTTGCTGATACGCACAACCTCTTCGAGATCTCTGCCAGCTCAAGGCTCCTCTCCACGTCCTTTAGTCAATCATCGGCATAAAGGATGCCTTCGATTCCCCTGAACTCTCGAGGGACCATCTTCTTGAAGTCCAGCACTGTACTAGGCCTTGACTGCTGCTGATCTAGCTCCTGAACTGGAGTCGCAGCCACCTTCTCGACTGCTGCCAGTGCCAACTAATAAGCATTCTCCATGCTCTGCCTTAAGGACTCTATCTGACGCTGCGATGCCTCAGCCTGTTCTCGTTGTGCCTCCATCATCTGCTGGAGAAGCGTGAACATCTGTAAAACGTCTGTCGACAGTACTGGTAGAGGTGGAGGAGTCTCTTGCACGATGATAGTAGGCCTCTGAATCTACTGTAGAAGACCTCCAGGTGCTGCTGCCTCTCCTACCTGGATGGTAGGAACAGTAGAGATAGCCTCCTGGACTGCCACACTTGAATCCGAAGGAATAGGTCATGATGGATCGGACCTCTCTCTCTGTGCATCGGATCCAGCTGCCTGAGCACGAGTTACTGTCATCTTGGAGACAGATTCGAGTAAAAGATCAATATGGCACAAGATAAGATATTACCAAAGACGTAATTAAATTGAATGCAAGAAGAATTGTCATGATAATCAAAAGATCAGAAATTTTCCTAAATATGATTGAGTAACTCCTATCGTGACCTAGAATCTATATCCTAATTTTAGGCTCGTAATTAGTACTCTAAGTCGAGTACCATTACGATATCGTACTAGTTGCGACAAAGGACCTGCATGGGCCGCTACAAAAATGTGTCACAACCCGTATCCTGTTTAGGGACACGAAACGTCCAGCCTACGCCGCAGTGTCGGCGGTAGAATGCTGTATAGGTCATCTAAAAGATCTAACATCAATAATATATATAAACCTGTAATCACCGTACGGAGGAATATATATAACTCAATCACATGACATTGAGGAAAGATAAGCACGATGTGATACAGATATGATAGAAATAAAAAAGCTGGAAATAGATACAAGTCATAGAGTCAAAACCAGAAGGTCCGAGTTTAAAATATTATACGATCCCAAAAATATATATACTATAACCCAAAATAATCAGCTGCAATGCAGTCAAGTCAAACCTAGCTAGTCTCGGTCAGAACAGGCGGTGCATCCTCAATGGGCACCGGCCCCATAGGAATGTCCAGGTCATACTCCCCATTTATGCCATACCCGTAATAGGTCGAGCAGTTAGCCTCTAAATCCTCTGCAAACATCAATGGGGTTATCCTGTCAAGATAATGAGCAAGTACAAACACCAGTAACAGTTTCATTGAATTGACAAATGCTATAAGAGAAAGTAGAATAGTACAGGGATATCTGATGTATAATGTAGATATAACCAGTACCTTGAGTATTAGAGCGTTATGTGATCGGCTTGGGTTATGATCAGGCTGTTCTATTTGACCGACTTTTTACAAGTAGTATAGAGGATCAAGCCAGCCAAATGGAAAGCTATGCACAAGTAGTATCAGGTCAGGCTACACCCTAAGTGTGGTGTGGGTGGAGCTATGTACAAGTAGTAACAAGTGGGAGTAATGATCACATAACCTCTAATAACTCCCCATCCCCGAGTAGTATAATAGATCCAACCATGACACGTCATAACACGGAATTTAAAGAGAAAGGGGACCAGCCCATTCCTAAATAGGTGTCTATACAAGTACAGGAAACAAGATCGAACAATGTACTCATATACCAGGTAAACCAGGAATAACATCGCATGACAAGATCCAACGTATACTAGTCCGTATATCCTCGTATCGAGAATCAGGTAAAACACTATAACTAAATCGCATATAGTAGAATCAAAGCAATAAAAACTATCAGAGAATGTACTCGCTTGCGGTTCTGAGTAATCAATAAGAATCGAGGCTCAGAGGATAGTCACAGACGTATAGATGAGATATCATGAGTTAACTAGGGTTTAATAGTGTTAGGTATAATTTTCTAATATATGATATGCAATCTAGGTCACACTCAGTCAAACTAAGTCACACTAAGTCAAACTCAGTCAAACTCAGTCAAACTAGGTCACACTAGGTCAAACTAAGTCACATTAAGTCAAACCAAGTCAAACTAGATCAAACTAGGTTAAAGATTGGCTTACAGTTGACTTTTGGTCAACTCGTCCACTCTGGTTAACCCCTAGTCCAATATAATTCAAACTAGGCTAATGGTTGACTCACAGTTGACTTTTGGTCAACTGGTCAACTCTGGTCAAGTTCTAGTCATTTATAGGCCAAGTATTAACTTTTAGTTGACTTTTGATCAAAATAGTCAAACTTGGTCAACCGTGGTCAAACCTAGTCTAAGTATCATATTTCAAACATTACCTACCAAGATACCATATATCTTGGCCCTATTGGTATCCTGATACCAATACCTTGGTTGGGATCCAATACCTTAGCCTAGGTAAATATACCTTAACCTACCAATACACTAAACCAAGATATCTAGTAACTACCCTAAGCTACTAGCTAACTAATACCATAGATATCTACCCTTAGGCTCTAAGTATATCCAATACCATGAAGGTATTCCAATACCTTAACTTATACTAAGGTATATCTCATTTACCTTGATAAGATAAACCATATTTACCTTACCTTATCTTATAATAGGGTAAATCTCATTTACCTTGGTCAAGGTAAATCTAATCCTAAGATACCAAGATACAAACTAGTATCCTAGTATTAAACATCTATAATATAATATCTAACTTATTACCCTCTACTAACTAACATCTATCAACTAATAACACTCTAACATATCAAATATCTAACTACCACAATATCCTAACCAATATCTAACAATACCTTAACCCTATACCATCTAACTAACACCTATACTAACATGACTAACAAGGGATAAATGGGCTATAAAATAGGGGCTAATGGGGTTGCAATGGGGGCCAAAATAGGATGCAAGAGGGTGCAATAGGGGCACCCACTGCTGCTGTAATAGCTGCTGCTGCTGTGGCTGCTACTGGATTTGCTGCTGCTGCTGCAGTGGCTACTGCCACTGCTACTGCTGCTGCTCCTACTTCTTCTTTTTTTCTTCTTCTCCCTCTCTATATATATGTATACACCTATCTATCTATCTATCTATCTATTTATCTATCAATCTATCCATAACACGCACATAAACCTCTAACACACAGACACAAAACTATATCAATAAACACCCACACACACACTAATATATATACATACATCTATATATATATATATATATATATATATATATATATATATATATACACTAACATAAAAATATATATATATATATACACTAACATAACTAATGACATCCCGAAACCTATCCGAATACCAAAATCCTTGCAATTCTACCCTCTAGGGCCTAGACACGTACCCCACACAAGAAATCCAACTCGCGCACGCGAGCAAAAATGAGAAATGAGGCCTGAATGGCCAAATGGCCATTCTGGCGACTCTGGGGTGTCCGATTCGCGATACCGTGCGATACTGGCACCAAACCTATTCGGATTCGACCCAAATTCTACCCACGAGTCCTAAATAATGATTAGAACTTATTCTAGGTGCGAACTTGCCGATTCTAGTGTCGGTGCAAAAAGTCACCCGTGTGTTGGAACCCAAAAATCCTGAAAAAGCCCATTTTTATGATTTCTCACGAAATGATCCCATTTATCTAAATATGGACACGTACCTAGCCTCATCTCACCCAAACTAACCTAATTAGGTCTAATTAGGCTAGAGGCAACACCCAAACATGTCAATTTATGGTTTTCCTCTGTAATACCCAGTCCCAAAATACGTAGGACTTGGAACGTAAACATGCCAGCTGTATACATACGAAGAACATAGGCCTCGTATGGATACATAAGCTGTAAATACAGTAAAACTATGACTAATCTCATCCACACAAAATAAAAGAATAAATGATTTCAAATAATGATTTTGAGTTGTCTTGATATAATATGTTGGACGGAGACAAATCTACTACCAACAAGTAAGGAAAGAAATACATAAAAATGAAATGAGTTTGGCGAGCGAAGAGAAGACGATCCAATTACAATCATCCTCGAAGAAATAGTGACGATCATGGCCACGGATAGAACACCTGCGAAAGACAAGAGCACACACCTGGCGAGATAACCAGGTCCTCAGAGGGACGTAACAAGACATATAATATCATGCCAATAACTGAATAAATAAAGCTCAACAAAAACGTATATACGACTAAACATATAAAGGTCCTTAACCATTCTATGTGTAATTATGCACTTTGAAGACAACGTTCCACACAAGGGCTCTCAAGACTAGAAACACGGCACGTTAGCGTTTCAACCAAGGCACTAGTGGCGCCTAGAGAAAAGTAAATGCACGGCCCATTAACACTCGAGTGAGAGCTAAGGGGCATCTAGAGAAAAATAAATGCATGGCTACTAGCTCTTGGGTGAGTCACTAACGGCAGCTAGAGGAAAGTAAATGCACGGCATATTTGTGTTTCAACCGAGGCACTAGTGGCATCTAGAGGAAAATAAAATAAATGCACGGCGCACTAGCTCTCGGCTAAGTCGCAAATGGCAGCTAGAGAAAAGTAAATGTGTGAAAGCCCCTACGCCTAATAACTGTCTTCACCCTCCCCATGCACTACTCGTGCTGAATCCACACCACGATATTTCTAATAACTGCTAAGTCTTCTAGACAACTATATTAGCAGTTATATCCTAACGCTCGTCATGTACGCACCGATGTACGGTCGGTACGTAAGTTCGAATCTATATGAGACACGTGACTTCGTGGTACACAAGTGTCGGCCCATGAATGCGGCACAAATAAAGGTGGTCCCTTAACTCTAGGCTAAATGTATAAAGAAAACTAAAATATAATAATTTGCAACTACATAGGATTTTGAAAGAATAACTTATAAGAAATAAACATGTATAATATTGAGCAAGAAATTAAACAGTAAAGGCAAGGTGTCTTGCCTGAGGTCCTTGATGTTGAAACCGACAATTCCGTTGGGTACAGAATAGTTACAGGGCTACACACGATGAACTCAGACGATGTGACAAACTTCTAAAATAAAAACCAAAAATAAATATTCTAGAAAATTTTTGGGAAAAATATATGATGTGTATTTTTCCGTCAGCATTCCGAAACTTCAAACAGTTCGTGATTCTGATTCCTGGTTCTCCCAGAATCTCAAAAACAATAAAAATGTGTCAGATTTCGGACAACTGACACTCCACAAATTTTCCAGAAAATTAATTTCCGAATTTATAAAAATAAAATTTATATTCAGAAAATATACCTTAATATGATTCCAACAAAAAAAACTGGAGGTCAAATGGAGTCCGGAGTTGGGAGTTATCGTCATTCGAAGTTGCTACAACCTTTGAAAATTGAGGCTGAATTTATGACTAATTTTGGGCTTAGTTATGACAAAAAAAAAGAGAGAAATTTTTACAAGGATGGTTTGAAAGATGATTTTGTTCATAGATTCGATAGATATATATAATGGCTAGCAATTAGCAAATTATGATAGGATTAGAACTAAATCAATAAGGATGATTATGATTACCAACTAATTTGGATAGGAATATGATTGGTTTAAATAAGAAACGATCTAATTAATGCTAGATATGATTCCAATAGGATAAGAATTTTTAATGGATAAATCTTCCCATAAATTTAAATCAAATAAATTATTTAAAAATAAATCAATTTGATTGCAATCCTTTAAATGATCACCATAATAACATTAAGTATTATTCTATATTATCAAATAATTCAAATCATATGAATCCAAATCCAAATCAAACTCAACATAATAACTTTAAAATAATATCTAATATTTATCAAAATAATTTAAATCAAATAATAAATAAATTATTTAATCAAATAATATTTCAAATCTAGATTAGACAAATCGTAATGCTCCAATTAGTCATCGTGAGTATTTTAAACAATATTTAAATTATCAACATAATTTAAAGTATAGTTGATAACCATCAAGATAATTTAAATAAATTCAAATATAATCAAATAACTGATTAACATATCAAAATAATACTCGATGTCATCAAATATTATAAAACTTACTTTTATAAATCCAAATCGTTATTTAAATATAAATAGAGAAAAAAAAACATTTTATCGCTCAATTTTTTTTAAAACTAATTTTTAGAAGACCAAAAATAATAAAAACATATTTTATATTTCAAATAAAAAATTCAAGAACATTTTTTTAAAAAAAATTATTTCAAACCATTAATTTAAAACTAGTTTTTGGTAACAAAAGTAATCACAAAATATCTTTTACAAAATTTCTACAAAAATTACTTTTAAATACGAAATTAAAATATATAGATATAATTTAAAAAATAATAATTTTGGGAAGATGAGTTACAAATCTACCCACCTTTGAAAAATTTTGTACTCGAAATTTAAGGACTATTAGGATAGACGGACTTGGTTGATCGGTAAAAGGATAGTAAGAATTTGTGATAAGAGAAAATAGATGGAAGGGAAAAGAGAATTTCTTTAATGAGAACATTAATCAATTTGGATGAAAAATAGAAGAAGTGAATGGATATGGCTTGATGTGCACGGACACGATGCACAAACACATTTGTAGGTGGAGAAAATTAATGGAACAGAGAATAATGAGCCTCTCCTTATATAGGAGGTGGAAGCTACTATTTAGATAATGATTATGATAATTGCAAATCCCTTTAGATAATTCCTCTATTTATTTTAAATCAAATTCAATAAATTTCAATCCAAATCTAAATCAATTTAAATCTAATTAAATTCTATCCTTTAGTTTAAAATCAATCAAATTTCAAATATAGATATTAATTTAACTATTTAAATAAATCCATAAAATCAAATCAAGATTTAAATTGCCACAATAATTTTAAAATATATTTTCCAAAAATACTAATAATAATAATTTTAAAAATTATATTATTATTTAAAAATAAACTAATAAATAATTACGAAATATATATGTATGTCCAAATAATATTTACATAAATATAATTTTCTAATATACCATTTTATAGAAAAATTATTTATTATTATATCTGTATAAATGAAAGGCTTTTCATAATTAAAATCATAAACTTGGAAATTTAGGTACGATAGCTAAAAATAATTATTATCTATATTATTTCGAAACTATAAAAATAGAAAAAAATATTTTTCAAAAATATGTACGCTCGCACATAGTCGCACTCGTCGAGCAATTACGAAAAACAAAATTTCGCGCGCGACTTACAATGCAACTACGCGATGTACAATATACAAAAATAAAAATTAGTATCAAATTTATTTTTAAAAAATAGTAAAAATTTAGGGGTTTTACATCCTACCCAACTTAAAAAAATTCGTCCTCGAAATTAAGAATTAGTAGGAGGGTGAAAAGGCACAAAGGGGTAGCGATGAGGAAAAATTAATTCACAACGTTCAACACAAGTTGCATTAGGAAATCGTGATTTAGATAAATACGAAATAATCGTGGATATGGCTAATTAATGCAAGAGTGAAAATGATCAAGGGTTAAAGTTTAATCAAGATAACCTGCGATAAGGAATAATATGGTATCAAAAGAAAATAAATTAGAGACTTTAAGATATGGTTTCTTGGAAGTAGGTTGATGGCACGATTAGGAGAACGATTAGATTCACTCCTAATTTAAGTGATTAGGAGGTCGTGATAGTAAATATAGGGCCGAGAAAAAAAACGAGCAGCTTAGGATGAAGATACAGCAACATCGAGTGAGGATGGTCATAGTCATTAGGAAAGATAGAGGAAGTTCTAGTATAACGCTTTCGTTCTTCTAAAATAGGTGAAGGCGAAAGCAGTATAGAGTTCGAAGGAGGCATTATCGAATACGAATACGTGGTTCAAAGGCGACCGAATAATTCAAAAGGAGTTGCCAAGGCAGTCGCGGATGGGACTATAGAGGACAAATTTAGCTATGTCCCCATCCATGTAGAACAATATATAGAAACGAACCAAAGTGCACTAGGTTGATCAGACCATCATGCACCGGTTCTGAGTAGACAATCTGTTAGTGGAGGCCTCCAATAACTTATGTCATGAACAAGCTTGATAAAGAATTGAGCTTACAAAAACTAGGCTGCATTAGCATCATTAGTCTAGATAGTAGAACATATGCACGATGGTAGATGAAAATAAAAACAAAATGAATAGTCTAAGAGTCATAAGGATCTAAGTCTTGTTTACTCCAATACCATCATTCTACGGTTTATTGCCCAAGGCTTGGTTGACCAAATGGGTTAAATCCCTCTAGTCCCTATAGTCTAGATAATCCTATTTGTATTCTCCTTAATGGTCAATGGTGTGTCAGGTCGTGGGGTATTCTACCCAACTTAAAAATTTAAGCTAAGGGTTTTTGGGGCATCTAACTAGTAGGGTCAATCTCTAGCAAGCACGAAGGGAAGATAAGAATAATGATAGAAGGAATCAAGCAAGATGCAATCGATGAGTCGGTCGAATATGGAATCGAGGAAAAAGGTCAAGTATGTGGATGAGATCCTAGACTTCTAATCCTATTCGCAGGCTTGATTGGTACGATAAAGTAACCAAACAATTTATCTCAACCTGCATGGGCCACCATAAAAATATGTAATGCCCCAGTCCTAAAATACGTAGGACTTGGAACGTAGACATGTCAGCTGTATACATACGAAGTATATAGGCCTAATATGGATACATAAGCTGTAAATACAGTAAAACCATGACTAATCTCATCCACACAAAATAAAAGAATAAAAGATTTCAAATAATGATTTTGAATTGTCTTGATACAATATGTTGGGCGGAGACAAATCCACTACCAACAAATAAGGAAAGAAATACATGGAAATGAAATGAGTATGGCGAGCGAAGCAAAGACGATCCAATTGCAATCATCCTCAAAGAAATAGTGACGATCATGGCCACGGATAGAACACCTGCGAAAGACATAAGCACACACCTGGCGAGATAACCAGGTCCTCAGAGGGACGTAACAAGACACATAATATCATGCCAATAACTGAATAAATAAAGCTCAACAGAAACGTATATACGACTAAACATATAAAGGTCCTTAACCATTCTATGTGTAATTATGCACTTTGAAGACAACGTTCCACACAAGGGCTCTCGAGACTAGAAACACGGCACGTTAGCGTTTCAACCAAGGCACTAGTGACGTCTAGAGAAAAGTAAATGCACGGTCCATTAACACTCGAGTGAGAGCTAAGGGGCATCTAGAGAAAAAATAAATGCACGGCCACCAGCTCTTGGGTGAGTCACTAACGGCAGCTAGAGGAAAGTAAATGCACGGCACATTTGTGTTTCAATCGAGGCACTAGTGGCATCTAGAGAAAAATAAAATAAGTACACGGCGCACTAGCTCTCGGCTGAGTCACAAATGGCATTAGAGAAAAGTAAATATGTGAAAGCCCCTGCGCCTAATAACTGTCTTCACCCTCTCCATGCACTACTCGTGCTAAATCCACACCACGATATTTCTAATAACCGCTAAGTCTTCTAGACAACTATATTAGCAGTTATATCCTAACGCTCGTCCTGTACGCACCGATGTACGGTCGGTACGTAAGTCCGAATCTATATGAGATACGTGACATCGTGGTACACAAGTGTCGGCCCATGAATGCGGCACAAACAAAGGAGGTCCCTTAACTCTAGGCTAAATGCATAAAAAAACTAAAATATAATAATTTGCAACTACATAGGATGTTGAAAGAACAACTTATAAGAAATAAAATATGCATGATATTGAGCAAAAAATTAAACAATAAAGGCAAGGTGTCTTGCCTGAGGTCCTTGCTGGTGAAACCGACAATCCCGTTGGATACAGAATAGTCACAGGGCTACACAAGATGAACTCACACGATGTGACAAACTTCTAAAATAAAAACCAAAAATAAAATATTCTGGAAATTTTTTGGGAAAAATATATGATGTGTATTTTTCCGTCAGCATTCCGAAACTTCAAACTGTTCGTGATTCTGATTCCTGGTTCTCCCAGAATCTCAAAAACAATAAAATGTGTCAGATTTCGGACAACTGACACTCCACAAATTTTCCAGAAAATTAAGTTCCTAATTTATGAAAATAAAATTTATATTCAGAAAATATACCTCAATACGATTCCAACAAAAAAAACAGGAGGTCAAACGAAGTCCGGAGCTGGGAGTTATGGTCATTCGAAGTTGCTACAACCTTTGAAAATTGAGGCTGAATTTATGACGAATTTTGGGCTTAGTTATGACAAAAAAAAAGAGAGAGAAATTTTGACAAGGATGGTTTAAAAGATGATTTTATTCATAGATTCGATAGATATATATAATGGCTAGCAATTAGCAAATTATGACAGGATTAGAACTAAATCAATAAGGATGATTATGATTACCAACTAATTTGGATAGGAATAGGATTGGTTTAAATAAAAAATGATCAAATTAATGCTAGATATGATTCCAATAGGATAAAAATTTCTAATTGATAAATCTTTCCATAAATTTAAATCAAATAAATTATTTAAAAACAAATCAATTTGATTGCAATCCTTTAAATGATCACCATAATAACTTTAAGTATTATTCTATATTATCAAATAATTCAAATCATATGAATCCAAATCCAAATCAAACTCAACATAATAACTTTAAAATAATATCTAATATTTATCAAAATAATTTAAATCAAATAATAAATAAATTATTTAATCAAATAATATTTTAAATCTAGATTAGACAAATCGTAATACTCCAATTAGTCATCGTAAGTATTTTAAACAATATTTAAATTATCAACATAATTTAAAGTATAGTTGATAACCATCAAGATAATTTAAATAAATTCAAATATAATCAAATAACTGATTAACATATCAAAATAATACTCGATGTCATCAAATATTATAAAACTTACTTTTATAAATCCAAATCGTTATTTAAATATAAATAGACAAAAAAACTTTTTATCGCTCAATTTTTTTAAACCAATTTTTAGAAGACCAAAAATAATAAAAACATATTTTATATTTCAAATAAAAAATTCGAGAACATTTTTTTAGAAACAATATTTTAAACCATTAATTTAAAACTAGTTTTTGGTAACAAAAGTAATCACAAAATATCTTTTACAAAATTTCTACAAAAATTACTTTTAAACACGAAATTAAAATATATAGATATAATTTAAAAAATAATAATTTTGGGAAGATGAGTTACAAATCTACCCACCTTTGAAAATTTTCGTACTCGAAATTTAAGGACTACTAGGATAGACGGACTTGGTTGATCGGTAAAAGGATAGTAAGAATTTGTGATAAGAGAAATAGATGGAAGGGAAAAGAGAATTTCTTTAATGAGAACATTAATCAATTTGGATGAAAAGTAGAAGAAGTGAATAGATATGGATTGAAAATTAATGGAACAGAGAATAATGAGCCTCTCCTTATATAGGAGGTAGAAGCTACTATTTAGATAAGGATTATGATAGTTGCAAATCCTTTTAGATAATTTCTTTATTTATTTTAAATCAAATTCAATAAATTTCAAGCCAAATCTAAATCAATTTAATTCTAATTAAATTCCATCATTTAGTTTAAAGTCAATCAAATTTTAAATATAGATATTAATTTAACTATTTAAATAAATCCATAAAATTAAATCAAGATTTAAATCGCCACAATAATTTTAAAATATATTTTCCAAAAATACTAATAATAATAATTTTGAAAATTATATTATTATTTAAAAATAAACTAATAAATAATTACGAAATATATATGTATGTCTAAATAATATTTACATAAATATACTTTTCTAATAAACCATTTTATAGGAAAATTATTTATTATTATATCTGTATAAATGAAAGTCTTTTCATAATTAAAATCATAAACTTGGAAATTTAGGTACGATAGCTAAAAATAATTATTATCTATATTATTTCGAAACTATAAAAATAGAAAAAATATTTTTCAAAAATACGCTCACACATAGTCGCACTCGTCGAGCAATTACGAAAAACAAAATTTTGCGCGCGACGTACAATGCAACTACGCGATGTACAATATACAAAAATAAAAATTAGTATCAAATTTATTTTTAAAAAAATAGTAGAAATTTAGGGGTTTTACAACCTCAAAATTGGCACTAAACCTAGGTCGAAAGTCCCAAATTGAGTACAATGGGTTCCAAACCTCTTCTAATGGGTTATCCTACACCTTGGGCATCCTCTAATATGTAAATAAGACTAATCAGAAGTAATTACAAAGATTAGAGTCAGGGTTTACCTCTTGAAAGTTGGAATCCCAAGGAAAAGCCCCAAATTCAATTCTTTTTAGGTCAAAGCACAAGATCTATGCTCACACCACCACCAAGCTAGATCTACCTAGATCAAATTCACAAATGAGAGACAAACAACGGTTAACACCAAGATTAGAGGGAGATCTAGAGAAATGGAAGAGATTTGACTTACTTGGAGCACTACCAAAATAATACATATTAGCAACGATATTAGTGACTCTTGAGGAAAACGTCGCTAAATAATATGTAATTAGTGAGGTCATATAGAAACATCATAAAGATGTCGCTATTTGCGACATTTCATGACGACTAGCAACACCGGTTTTTATTTATAAAAAAATACCGCTGGACGTCGCTAAACGATGCTATTTAGCGACGTCTCTGTGACGTATATTGAGTCGCCAATATGTTTAAATATTGATGACGTGTAGCGACACAACATGAGTCTCCAATTTCATTAAAATTAGCATCGTTTAGTGACGTCCTAAGTCAGACATCGTTAATTATTTAATATACACCAGCAACTCTTCACTAAAATCAAAAAAAATTCAAAATTTTTTCCTCCCTCCCCCTGACCGCTGCTCCCTCCCTCCCCCGCTGCGGACCCCGGCCGCTGCTCCCTCCTACTCCCGCTGCCCCCCTTCGACCACCCCTTCTCTCCGACCACGCCTTTCCCTCCGGCCACCCCTCATCTCCGGCCACACCCATCGGTCGACCCCTCCCCCACCAGCCGCTGCTCTCCTCCGGCCACCCTCCGTCTCCGGCCATACCCTCCTCTCCGGCCACGCCCCTCCTCTCCGCCACGACCCTTATCAGGTAAACCCTAACCCTAATCAGACACACACACACACGAACGCAGACATGACACACAAAAATAGACATGACACACACACATACACACATGAACACGACACATACACACACACACACAAACTATTCTACCCATAACAGCCCTCACATGAAGAATTGGATCCAAAGTCCTACCCCCAAATGCCGATGCCCTAAAATTTTCCAAGACTTTCAATTTTGTCTATTACACGTATTAGAACTATTTTGTTTGTGAGTATAAATTTATAAAATTCGTATATATGTTATAAATGTATATGACACGGACACATTGTTAAGATATGATACATACACGTTAACAAGAGTTGGTATTGACACGACATTGTTATATGTGTTGATGGACCCTAAATTTATAAAATTTAGTAGTGTATATATATGAGTATCGAGTGGTAGATTATCGACCGGTAGGTGTGTATTTGTATATATTTGATTGAGGGATGAATGAGCTAGTGAGGGTTAAAAATCTATATAGATAGATAGATATATAAGGGTATAGAAATAGCGACGTTTGAATGATGCTATTACTTTTGCAAGCCTTTAAACGATGTACATGTATCTATCTTACAGAAGTATCTAAAAATGGATATGAATTACGACCTACGGTATCGTTCGTAGATGTACAACCATCATCCTGATGATATGTACGGTGTGTAGGATGAATTCATTAAGGGTGTATAGCAGTTCCTGTAGTTCGCCAAGGCATTCCCTCAGTACATGGATGGTTCCAAAATTAAGTGTCCGTGTGTGAGGTCTCGCAACATGAAATATCATCCAGAAGTGGAAGTCACATATCATTTATACTCGAAGGGTTTCACGCCGAATTACTATCAGTGGACCGCGCACAGAGAACTTGTGTCTTTTATATCAGAGTCAGAGCCTTATGTGGAGGTCCACAATCACGCTGCTTACGACAATGGGTGGGTGAACATAGTTTTTGACACGGTGGCACCTAGTTTCGATCCAGACAATCATGATGCAGCCGAGGAGGCACCGAACGTCGATGCTACAAAGTTTATGGAGTTGCTGGAGAATGCAAGGACTCTATTATATCCTGGTTGTGAGGATCGTTCACTGTTAGAGGTGGTTACAAGATTGTTGAGCATCAAGTCCAATTTTAACATGTCGTAAGATTGCTACAACCGACTGATGGAGTTGATTATAGAGATCTTGCCTGAGGGTGCTAAGTTGCCTAAAGACTTCTATCGATCTAAGAGGATGGTGAGATCACTCTGGATGGGATACGAGAAAATCGATGCATGTCGTAACGGATACATATTGTACTACAAAGACGACAAGGATAAAGATGCCTGTAAATTTTATGGTTCTGATCGCTACAAGGGCAGTATTAGAGAAAGGTCTGTCGGTACAAGAAAGCCTACTGATTTGATGCACTACTTACCATTGACGTCGCAGTTGCAGCAGTTGTTTATGGTGAAGGAGACTACAGATAACATGAGTTGGCATAGGTGGGAACAGATCGAAGGAGTGTTGGATCACCCATCTGATGGAGAAGCATAGAAGCACTTTGATCGAGAGTATCCAGATTTTGCTTTTGATCCGCGTAATGTCAGATTGGGGCTCTGCTCTGACGGTTTTATCCCATTCGGACTTTCGGGCTTCTAGTATTCGTGTTGGCATGTGATCGTCACTCCGTACAATCTACCACCTTAGATGTGCATGAAGACTCCGTATATGTTCCTCACCGTTATTATCCCAGGTTCGAACAATCTGAAGAGGAACATCGATGTATATTTACAGCCATTGATTGATGAATTGAGTCAACTGTGGAAAGTAGGTTCTAACACGTACGATGTTTCTAGAAAGTAGAATTTCTAGATGCGGACAGCACCTATGTGGACCATCAACGACTTTTCGGCCTATGGAATATTATCTGGATGGAGCACGCATGGTCGTCTTTCATGTCCGTATTGCATGGACCGCACTTAGGCTTTCTATTTAAAATACGGAGGCAAATCGTGCTTCTTCGATTTTTATCGATAATTCCTGCCGAAGGATCATCCGTACCAGAGGAACATGAATGCTTTTCGTGTCGGCGTTGTGGAGAAGGCTAATCCACCGCCAAAGTAGTCCGGATACACGATATAGAAGAGGTAAAAGATTTACCAAGAGCTATTGAAGAGCCTGCTAAGGATACACGATATGGAAAGAGGTAAAAGATTTACCAAGAGCAATTGAAGAGCCTGCTAAGGGCTACAAGTGTGACGGATTTGGTCACACTCATAACTGGACGAAGAGGAGTATATTCTGGGATTTGCCATATTGGAGCACCTATCTGATTAGACATAATCTTGATGTCATGCATATCGAGAAGAATGTGTTTGACAACATATTTAATACTCTAATGGACGTAAAGGGGAAGACGAAAGACAATCCAAATGCTAGATTGGACTTGGAAGAAATATATAGACGTCCTACATTGTATTTGATAGAGGAGAGGAATGGGAAGTTGAAGCAATCTAAGGCAATTTTCTCATTGGAGAAGGTGGATAAAGTGAAACTTTGTAGGTGGATTCAAGGCCTAAAATTTCCAGACGGGTACGTTTCGAACTTGAGAAGATGCGTCGATCTCAAGGAGAATAAACTGACGGGTATGAAGAGCCATGATTGTCAAGTATTCATGGAGAGGTTAATTTTGATTGTATTTTGGGAATTCATACTCAGGTTGTTTGGGATCCATTGACCGAGCTTAGCATATTCTTCAGAGATATTTGTTCTACTAAGTTGCTCGTTGATCTTCAAGAAAAGCAAGAAAACGATATTACGGTAACACTGTACAAGCTCGAGAAGGTGTTTCCTCCCGGATTCTTCAACTCCATGGAGCATTTGCCAATTCATCTTTCCTACGAGACACGTATTGGTGGGCCCGTCGGTTATCGGTGAATGTACACGTTTGAGCGGCATTTGAACCACCTAAAGAGAAAGGTGAAAAACAAGGCTCGGGTCGAGGATTCTATTTGTGAAGCCTATGTTCTCGAGGAGATTACAAACTTTTGCTCGACGTATTTCAAAGCTCATGTTGCTACAAATAGAACGAGAGCTCTGAGAAACGACGATGGATATCAAGAATCTAATGATAGAATATCGAAAGTATTCAATGCGTCCGAAAAGCCTTCAGAGAAAATGAAGAAGAGATATTTTAATGACGAAGAGCTAAGGGCTGCTCAATTGTATATATTACTCAATTGCGACGAGGATGAAATGGAGAAGCTAGAGGGGTAAGTAATTAGTGATGAGTTTATGTCATCTCAATGTAATAGTATAAGCTAATATTAAATTACTAATCGGCGGTTGCTTCGTTGTTTTTCAGCACATATAATGATGAGTTGAGGTCGATTAGACCCTACATAACAGACGAAGCATTAGAACAAGAAATGAGACGTCATTTACCTTCCTAGTTGAGCGCATATGTAAGCAGCTCGATAATTACTGATCTCTTTTAATGCAACTACGCAATAAATAACTTACTATCGCTTCTTTGGTATTCAGGTCGATTATTTAATTTCATCCGAGATTGAATCAATTAGAACCCTTGCCAAGGGACCAATTACTATCGTTAAAATATGGCCAAGTTACTGTGTGAATAGTTTTAGGTTCAAGTCGACAAATGCTCCGATCAGAGACAGCTTCCTGGATCTTGATTCCACGAAAAATAGTTGTTTGTGTATAAAATCTTTGAACTACAAAGACGTCGATCCAGGCAATAATTTTTTTTGGCATCTTGTAAGAGATTGTGGAGTTGACATATAATTATGGCAGAGAACCTGCTAAGATCGTATTGTTCAAGTGTGAATGGTTTGATCCGATAGAAAATTAAGGTTAAAAAATTGACAAGTATGGTCTTGTGGATATAAACTACAAGTGTAGATATCAAGGCTACGAACCATTTGTCCTATCAACTCAGGCTCAGCTCATGTTCTTCACATCTTATCCGAGATGGGAAACAACGAGGTCTGAATGGTGGGCAGTATGCAAGACTAAAGCTAGAGATACCTTTGACATTGACGAAAAAGCTTATCAAGAGGACGACCAACCTCTTATAACAAATATTATTGATGTGGACTCCACGAAAGTTACCATTATACGACTAATAATGTAGAAGAGGTAGAATTATCCGAAGAGGAAGGCAAAGTCGACGAAGGCGAAGATGAAAGTGAAGATGAAGAGGAAGAGGAAGATGAGGTCGAGGAAGACGAACAAGTTAAATATTCTGAAGATGATTGAGAGAGATGTACTTTTATTTTTTTATTATGTAGACTTGGTTATCTGGATTATCTGGACTTTGATGTTTTTATAGAATGTACTATCTGAACTTAAGATATTTCTTGTAGAATATACTATCTGGATTTAGATGTTTCTTATAGAATGTACTTTTATATTTCTGACTGTAGAATATACTTAGTTATTATCTAGTCTCTGTTATTTGTTGTATCATTATATGTTGTTATCAGGTATGACAGGACGATATGGATCGTTCGGCAGGTCTCGACATGGCTCTGGATCCTCGTCGTCGAGTACTCCAGTGTATCGATCAGTACCTACGCCTGCCACGACGTTACATAGCATATCGCCTGGGACGAGTAGTTCCAGGCCTGACACTGCTCCCTCATCTAGAGTTCCTTCTGCTGATACTGCTCCTTCGTCTAGCATTCCTCCTGCTGATACGATGATGGAGACAGATGAGCATATGGAGGAGGCTGAGCCGACATTGGACCAATATTAGGTAGATAATCCGTGCGCACCTTCGGAGGAGACGAGGACGGAGATCTGGACCGACGGTAAAAAGTAAGTATTTTGGTTTATCATATATAACATTTAATTCTTTATTCATAATAAATTCATTTTTTATGAATGTAATTACCTTTGTATAGATATCATCCTCCGTCGGTACAGAGACGCCTGGGCCATTTTCTGAGGTACAATTATGGTGGCCCTTGGATAAACTACTCTGATGCACCGGAGGATAGAAAGAACTTCTGGTTTGCACAATTCAAAGTAAAAGTATATATGGTTCTAATATTAATTATCTTATTTATGTATATTATATAACTGACTAAATTGTTTCTTCTAGCAAACATATTTCTATCCACCGTACCGGGTCGAGTTGATCGAGGGGATGTTTCCTGCCGTCGTCGCCAAGCTGATTCATGATGCTATTAATGACCAGAAGGATCGTGAATGCCGCGGAAAGCCGATCCAAGATTGGATCACCCCTGATCAGTGGACTGTGATGAAGGCTTGGTTCGATGCGCCTCGATACAAGGAACGGTCTAAGAAGGCCAAGATAGCTAGGCAGAAGGCATACAAGTGGTAGGTGGGTCGATCCCGATGACGGAACATTTCTATCATTTGGTATATTTTTTATTTCAAAAATATTATTTTAATATAAGTTCGATTAATTTCATAAATAGTACTAAATAATATATTTTTAACAGGTAAGAAAATGTGGTGATGCTAACATGGTGACCGTCTTCCTGGCCACCCATCGGAAGGACGGAAAGCTTATTGACGAGAGAGTCGAGCAGACCTATGTAAGTATTACAATACTATTTATTAATTTTAATACTTCGTGTTAATTTTAATATAACTTAGTAAATATGCATGCAAATAAATATTCATGTAGTTAGTAATAATAAGTACATTAGACATTAGAAATTATAGAGTATCCATACTTTCTAGGCCGACTATCTTAAGCTTCATGAGCGGACGGCTGCTAGTGCACCTACTGCAGAAGAGGCTGGTACTTCCTCGCAGCCCGCTCAAGCTCCGTCGGTGGATGACCTATATGTGACCGTCGCTGGTGGTCTCCATAGGGGTACATACTACGATACGAGATCCTATGGTGCCCTAGTTTCGACACAGTCCTCTAGGGCTTTCGCTGCTAGTGTGCACGGTCCACAGCCCTCACAGGAGTCTGCCTGAGTCCAGAAGATTTTTACGTATATCCATGACGAGATGCTACGACGGATCCAGGAGCAGCAGCATACGGACGATGCTACGCTTCTAGCACGATTGGATGCGTTCGACCGCAGCATCATGGAGCTCAGGGATATGACTGAGATGACAGAGTGTGGCGTCACTGATCTTAGAGCGTCAACATAGTCTAGCGTGACGGAGCTGCAGGCATCATAGCTGTCCATGGGCGAGAGGCTAACATTGATGCAGGATTCGATGGTTGATAGCAGTACGAGGCTGTTATCTACCATGGATTCGTACAACCTGCGACTAGCAGCGTTGGAGCAGATACGTCCTCTGGGTGCTCCTTCATCATCACCGACGACACTACCTCCTTCATCGTCTCCGACTCCACCTGCATCGATATCGATTTCACGGGAGGAGTATGAGCTGTTCTTATCCCTTAGGCGCGACGGTGCCCCTCCTGCTCCAGATCTGCAGTAGTCCTAGTTAGGACTATTTATTGCTTGTAGAGTATTTGTTTGTGTGTTAACCCGTGATATTGGGTTTGTGTAGACTTATCTCCGTGTTTGGTTGGTTGTGTAGACTATCTCCGTAGATATTTATGTGTATACATTTGACTTGGTTGGGTAGTCATTGGATATTGGTTGTGTAATGTACTATTAATTTTTATCATATTCTATTTTATTGTTCGTTTTAACTGTATGTGTCATTACCAGTGTTGAGTGTTCCACCGAAGGGGTCGACGAACACAGATAATTCAACTGCTCCGGGTCTATTCATCTTAAATGTTCATTATTAAACTGCAGGAATACTACACAAGTAGAATGTGTCATTCTGTTTTCTTTTTTTTACACATTTTAGCGACGTTTAGCGATGCAGATTAGCGACTACATAAAAGTCGCTAAACATCGCAAGATGACGCAAAATGACGCTAAAATCTACAAAAATTTACTTACAGAATGTAGTCGATAAACGTCGGTAATGGTAATAGTTACGTCGCTAAATCTACCGACGTTTACCGACTAAAGTTACATCGCTAAAGCTACCGACGTCTACCGACTGTACATACGTCGCTTAGTCAGCCGACGTTTATCGACTACATATACGTCGCTAAATTGCTGACGTAGAGTCGGCCAACGTCGACAGATTAAGCGATGTATTAATGTCGCTATAAAACGTCGCAACAGCGACGTTTTACGACGTTTTTCTTGACAACGACTTCTATAAATGCGACAAGTATAAAAACATCGCAGAAAATGTCGCAGAAAAGTTTTAGCGACATTTTTCTTCGTTTTAGCGACGTTTCTTGGCATCGCTAATATGTGAAATTTTAGTAGTGGAGCTTGAAATCAAAGAGGGAAAAAAGAGGATTTTTGTGAAATGAGAGAAAAGAAAGGAAAAGAGTGTTTTCTTGCAAATGAGAAGAATGGGAGGGGTGCATGCTGGCCGGCCGCATTTGGAAGGGATGGGGGCATTTGGCACTTTACAAAAATGACCTCCATGTCAAAGAAAAGAAGGGTTTTGAGTTGGGATGAAAATGGTAACTTGGAATTTCTAAATTCCAAGTTCTAAATCTAATTCTAAACTCTAATTCCACTAAAATCAAATAGGATTAGTCAAAAATAAATATCTGGATTTGGTCATGACAAGTTAGTCGGGTCCAATTGGGTCCAAAACTAACCCGGGTCACTAACACAAGTCGAAATGAGACAAAACTCAAACCTGATCAAACAAAACCCCAAAATACAATATTAATAAATAAATATTCACAAAAATATTAAAAAATGAAAATGATAAAATTACCCTCAATTTTAAAAATTGGAAGTGATAGCTTATGTTCGAGCCTTTGGTTGGCAGTGTTCTTCTATGAGATGGCATTGGGTGCCTATTGCATCCAAAGATCGTAGTCGTCGTGCCCCAACTTTCGTTATACTGGAAGAGCCACCGGGTTTGGATTGATTGCCAACCCGCGTTCTGCTCAATAAATGTTTAGTAGCCAAAGCACTGGTGCGTTTGACGAGAAAGTCAATCGTTCTAATGAGGAAGGGTTATGCCTCATAACTAAGATGGCAGAGTGATGCGCCTAGATTGAGACGTCAGAGTGATGCGCCTAGCTGTAGAGTTTAGGCTTCTTTGTAATAGACTTTTTATTGTAATTATTTAGTCATGTAATAGTTTTTCATATGAAATAAAAATCTAATCTTCATGTGCTTTTTATCTTTGTTGTCTTTGAATGATGCACTGACATTTATCCTGAGTTTTTGATGCATAATGTACGTGGCGCATATAAACTTTGGTCTTCGGATGCGCTTGAAATTCTATACTTCTACAATCAGGAACATTGAAGTTGTATAATAGTTGTTGCTTAATGCATTACACTATGGATGAATCTAGATTTGGAACCTTATAGCCAATGTGGATTCATACTTAGGGTACACACACTAAGGTGCAACATCTAGGCCATGTGACCACGGCATGTGATTCCAAGACCAATATATGGTTAAACTAAGCAACATAAAGTGGTAAAAGCATTAGAAGGGAACAAAATTCGGAGATCGTGTAATACTGGCTACCTTCTAGACATCAGTCATGGCATGTAGGCTGGCCTATACGGATATGGTTTAACATCCTCAATTAGTGGATGACAATATCTGACTACTATGTGCTACGCGTCATATGTTCCATATGGTGGACTTGCGAGGCATCGGTGTGTATTCTATGTGCTAAGCATTATTATTGGATTGGCTAGCCTAGTTGGGACCAACACGATATAAGGATTCCCATATATATGCATTACTAGGTAACACAGAAAAATCATAAAATATTGTAGAAATGATTGGCCACTTGTAAATTGACTTGCTTGTGATATGTTTCTTATGTTAGTAGTCGACGAACATGGACTATCGCAGTATGCGGTCTAATCCATGTCCTTGTTTGGTTGTTGGGTTGGTCTATTGTGCTACGACAGCTATGGACCAAAGTTGTAATACAGAAGCCACTAACTTGACCATGGATATGGGATGGATTATATCACGAAACAATTTGGCATCCTTTGTCCTTGTTTGGTAGTAAGGGTGTCAGGTTGCCTCAATGATATGATATCAGCCTTGTTAGCCCAATGATTATATCATATTTTTGAATTGGCTAATCAATTAAGTCTACCATAATGACATCACTAATATTCATGTAATCACTATCATGTTGCTACTTAAACTTAGCATTGTCCTAAATGTTATATATCATATTGCTATGCTTGTATCATATTGTTTTGTTCGTCTAATATATTCTTATAGATATGCAGTAAGCATGATCAAGCTTTGTCAAACCATGACATATGCAATAGAGAAATTTTGATGGGCTAAAGATGGCGTCATATAAGAAGATTTATCTGAATCGCCCAACGACCTATCCGGGGTCTCGCATTGGGAGTATTCAGATTTCCAGATCTGTTTATCTTTGGACGACTGCAGTCAAGGAAGAAAAGCGTCATCAAGGGGCTTTTGGTTTTCCTATTTTATCAATGTATTTTTTATTTATTGAGTCTAGGAATACGATGTAAATTGCATCGTACTGGCAAATAGGCTATCCAAGAAACGTTTTCAAAATACCCTTTTATTTTGAAAATAAGCACACTTACAAAAGTCTAAACTAATTCCTAACTGCTTGATCTTTTTAAAAAGCCCAAAACCAATTTGCAAAAACCTTGACAGAACTCCAACAAAATTCGGCCCGAGTTCGGCCAGAGTTCGGTCAGTGGACGTTGGATTTTGAACTTGGTCTCCCTGCAGTTACGGATCTTGTCGAGATTTTCTCATAGAGTTCTGCCCGAATTCTGCCCGAATTCTGACAGAATTCTGCCTTTAGAAAAACTATAAATATAGAAGGATTTTGATCATTTTAACACACCAATTCACTTTCATATCTCTTCTCTATAAGCTTACTACTTCTTCCAAAGTGTTCCAAAGCTTTCATTTTCAAATCTTAAGCCAGTTACAGTCGTCTAGTCGATTTGTCAGTACGGTATGGTCTAGAAGCTTCAGGGTGATTATAATCAAAGGCTTGATTAAAGAAAAACACATCACAATTGAAGTTGGTCGAGTACTTCGTATCAAAGCTCGCATCTGTAGAAGTTGCAAGGACTACGTATGAAAACTTGTGATATTTTTCAATAGTGGATTCAACTAGAAGCTAGAGTTCTTTCGACTGGACTAGTTCTCACAAGAGGGAACCAGTGTACATCATCATCTTTGTGTTTGCTTTCTAATATCTGCTTTTATATTATTTATTTGTGAAATATATTGTCTCTGTGATCTTGCTGCTAACTTTTTAAATTAGCTAATTTCTGCTGCCTACTCTATTCACCCCCTTCTAGAGTATTATGCTTTACAATTCGTTCCTATAATTGGTATCAGAGCGGGTGCTTGTTATATTGATATTGCTGTTCATACCAATTGCTCCTATAATTGGTATCAGAGCTAGGACTATTATCTGGCTTAACATCCTTAGAGTATATCCTTATTATCAATTGTTAACCTCTGATTCCAATTGTCTACAATTGGTATCAGAGCAGGTTATCCTTATAGAGATATTTTGGCTTAACATCCTTGGAGCAGATCCTCATTACCAGAGCGGGTTATACAGGTAAAGCGAGGTAATATTGTTATTATATAACTATTGTTATATAGATCACTATATCACATATGACAAGTATGTACTTCACAACTGAAGAGCAATCCACAAATAGACTCCCACTATTTGATGGAACAAACTATAGTTATTAGAAGACACGAATGATCTTCTACTTGAAGTCTCTAAATTTTGATTTATGGTCAATTGTTGTCAATGGCTACAAAAAGCCTACTATCACTTCTATGCTCACATCCTCTATAATCAACAAGCCTTATTATAGTTACACGGAAGAAGAGAAGAAGTTAGCTAGCCTAGATACAAAAGTTATGCATATCTTTTATTGTGCTGTAGACACAAATGTATTCAATCTTATTACTACTTGCACAACATCTCATAAAATTTGAAAAGTTCTTGAAGCTACTTATGAGTGCAGGTATGAAAGAAAAGCTAGCAACTCAGAGATGAGGATAGTCTTCATAATAATACAAATATATGCATGATAGAATTGGGATTTAAGGTACAACACAATCCCTTATATGAAGAAGAGCTTGCATGTGACAACTGTAAGAAGATAGGCCACATCCAAGAAGATTGTACTACTACTTGAAAGGAGAGTCACTACGAACGATAAAATAAAGAAAGATCATCGTCTCACAAGTACGCTAGCACGAGCATATGGTGTGAAAGCGAAGCAACAGATTCTGAAGTAGAAGAGAGACTTCATCAAGCTGCAAATTTATGCTCAATGATATTATCTAACGAGGTACAAAATAATTCTTTTTATAAAGAGAGTAAATTTTCTCAAGATGAGTTATCTGATGCTTTCAGTGATCTAGTAGCAGAACACAAGAAAGTATTCGATAAGTATAAGCAAGCTAGAAAGGATATTCTATCCTATAAGCGCGAGAATGAAAAGCTTACTTGCTTATTGAATGATGCTAGAAATACTTCTCATTTTGATAATTCTACTGAGATTTTCATACTTGAGTTCATATTGCATAAGGCACTTGATTGTATTGAGAAAAGTACTCAAGAAAATGCTAAACTTAAGGAGAAATTAGAATCAGAAAAGAAGAAGTATTTTATTGCTTCATGTAGAATTGATGCTCTTTCTGTTAAATATGATGAGATCTGTGCTAACTCTAAAAAGTTAGAGATTAGACTAGAAAAATAGGTACTACAACCTATGACTCAGTCTAACACAAGACACATAGCACATCAGAAAGCCACACACGACAGATCATCTATAAAGGAAGCAAGCAAAGCTAAAGCTTCACATAACCATGCTTTCTATTACAAGTATCCATGTACATCATATCACACCACTGCACGTTCTCATACTGCTGCACATAGCATTAATATTAATACTTTCTGTCATTATTGCGGTATGAATGGACACGTTTCTAATCGTTGTCAGATTAGAAAACTAGTTGATATGAACTTGTGCAAATGGGTTCCCAAAGCTAACAAATGTGGATCCAAGTATTGGATACCAAAGTCTTCACCTAATATTTTAGGTGGGGCTACTTATGCTGAACCATAGAACGATGAAACATATTGGTGGTTGCACAACTGCAAAGGTCATCTTCCATGCAACTGTACCAACATAAGTGTGGTCACTAGAACCACTTTGGTAACATACTTTCTAAATAGTTCTTAATATCTAGCATGTTCTTTTTGATGTCTTGCTACTAGCCTCATTTATATCTTTTTTAAGTGTTTATTATTTGAATCAGTATGAGATATAATCCTAGCATGACTAACTGTTTAACTTAAATGATTAGTTCACACTATATAGTATTTTATTTTTTTATTAGTGTGATATATTTGTCTATGTATGCTTTTTACACTTAATCTTTATTCTTGAAGCATGCATACTATTGTAGTCCATAGGAGCTTCATTTTTTTTGGCTAATATGATTTTGACTCTTTGTCTTTAAATTTTTTAATGGTCACTTCTTACCGATTTGTCTTTAACATGTCATATTTACTTTGATCAGTATTTTGTGAGTACGTATGTTTAGCACGAGTCTTCTATTTACTTGAAAAGTATATACATATACTTTTATGTTAACCTTGTGCTTGCATAATATATTCACTATTGATTCTCATATTTTATTTTTTATGAATCAATTACATCTTTGTCTTATAAAGCTCATTTATGCATGTTTTTTATCTTGTGATAATTTTTTTTAAATCTTGATAAACCATTCTTTGGGTATTTAATTCTTTTATATTTAAAAATTTTGGATTTCGATGTTGTTTGATGATACTGCATATATTCCTTTAAATCAAAGTTTTTAAAAGTAGAGATCATTTTGGATACAAGCCGAAAGAGACCTTCTGTTATACAGGTGTAAATAGTCTGAAGCGATACGGTGTACTAGTCTTCGGACTACCGCTAGCTAGGAACCTGCCCCTAAAGCTAACCCGAAGTGATCAATACTTTATAGACTTAAGATTTATTAAGGTCTACTTGCAACTATCGTATAGTTTTGGATCCAAGGTACTGAACCCAGTCCCCTAGGTTCCAAAATACATCAACGTATCTAGGTTCTAAATTTTGATTTACAAATATTTTATATTTTATTATTACCCAATGATTTTGTAGCACATAGGAATTGATACATCTTATACCGTATGCTACATTGTTCTAAGATATTTTTAAGTCCATATAATTAATTTTCATATTGCACAAAATTCTTCTTAAATCCTCGGTTATTAAAGAAGAGATTTATTTTGGGTACAAGCCTACAAAGGGTCTGCCTGTCACCACGGCTACAACTAAAGTGAAGCGGTACTTAAGTGTTTTCTGGTGAACCTCCGTTAGCTGGGACAGTACCCCTACAGCTAACCCAAGATTGATCAACGCTTTATAAACAAAAGATTTATTGAGATCTAGTTGCAATTGTTATATGATAGATTTTGGTTTTAGCTTTGATGGATAATATTATTTAATAAAAAAATTTTTACAAAAGGTAACATATATTGATCTTTATAGGTTAATATTTGTCATCTTTTGATATATTCATTTTTCTGTCACACTATTCGATATTTAGATTTGATGATCTTGTGACTACTCATTGAATATTATGGTCTTATGATTTTATCTTTAATTTGTGTAATATTTAATGATTTTAAGTTTTTTTATTATATTCTTCTTATTCAAGTTATTTACTGTCTATAGCAGTAACTCTTTGCACGGGAGAAGTCAGGCGTATTGAATTTCTCTCTCAAAGCGTTTCTTCTCTTTAACCCTACGGTTATCTGATGGACACCGTTCAACGGCTTGAAAAGGGAAGAAATAAACTTTGATAAGAAGACCTAATATTTTTGAATTAGTTTTCTACTTCTGGAAATATGTCTCTAAAATTTTTAATTTTTGTAATACTATTATTTTTTGATATAACCATGTAAAGGTGGAGCAGTTAATTGTTTAAAATCAATTATCTCCTTGACATGCCATATATATAGAATATATTTTTCTTTGAAAATTTATCTAGTTATGTTTATTTTTATTGGAGACATATTTTGTTTGTTCATTTTTAAGTGTTTATTTATTTCTTTTACTTGCCTAAAGATGATATTTTTTAAGTTTGGAACTTTATATGCATTTGAACAAGGAAAGAAAGATGCATATCTTGGATATTCCTTAGATCTTATGATTATTTATTTTATCTATTCTTGCATATAAATTTCTTCGGAACTAGATACTCATATTTTAAGGGGGAGCAAAATTAATTATTTCAATTCTTTTATGCCCTTAATATGTGGTATAGCTAGTTCATCATGGACATATATTCTTTTACCTAACATATCTTATTGATTTGTTCATAATTTTTTTTGGAAGAATATATGATTACTATTATTATTTATTTATTTTTAATTCTCTCATTTTATTCAAGTTTCTAAAAAATTATTTTGCCAAATATATTTAATTATCTTCATTAATAATTCTTTTGTGTTTAAATTAATTTGGGCATTTCTTATTGAGATTTTATCTCATAGTTCATGGTTATCTATATTTAGACTGATCATACTTTGTGGGGGAGCATTCAAGTCGACTGTATTTCTCCTTCTTAAGTATTTTGTCTTCATTACCTTCATGTTTATCTAATAGATATACATATATCATGCTAAGGTAATTGAATTCAAATGCATGAACTTTGGTATAGATTTTGCATAGATTCTAGTATAGGTATTTTTGATTTCTTTTTTGATGATTGTACTCTTTATTGATGTGATTCACTAATTTGTATGGACAAATTATGAATCATATTTTTTTATGATCATTGTTAAAAGTCTCATTATATTTTTTTGGTATATACTAGGTCTGCGAGTTTTTTCATGAATTATTTATGACCAATGATTGATTTCTACTATATTGATATCTACCTTTTTTCTTTATTCGTCTCTTTCAAAACTACAGTTTCATTTATATATTATATTGTGTTTTGACATATTTTTTCTATTTTATGTAATTTTCTAAAACTTGTCATTACACTGTTCTCCTAATCCTTGATCATGATTATTTTTTCCTTTTTCTTTAGTTATGCTTGAGTTCGTTTTATCTCTTATTATGGGGAACTTATTTTTTGATCATGTCAAAGGAGGAGAAATAAGTTTAATTTAGCACACAATATTATAGTATTATGTGTTTATTAGTGATACATGCATCTATTGTATATATATATTAAACTTAACCGATTTGCCATCATCAAAAAGAGGGATATTGTTAGTCCAATGATTATATCATATTTTTTAATATGGCTAATCAATTAAGTTTACCATAATGACATCACTAACATTCATGTAATCACTATCATGTTGCTACTTAAACTTGGTATTGTTCTAAATGTTATATATCATATTGCTATGCTTGTATCATATTATTTTGTTCGTCTAACATATTCTTATAAATATGCAGTAAGCATGATCAAGCTTTGTCAAACCAGAACATATACAATGGAGAATTTTTGATGGACCAAAAATGGTGTCATACAAGAAGATTTCTCTGAATCGCCCAACGACCTATCCGGGACCTCGCATTGGGGGTTCCGCTGCCCGGTCAGCAGACAGGGGTCGAGGGGGCAGCGCCCCCCGTTAGGGTTCGAGGGCGAAGCCCCCGAAAGGTATTTAGATTTTCAGATATGTTTATCTTTGGACGACTGCCGTCAAGAAAGAAAGGTATCATCAAAGGGCTCTTGGTTTTCTTATTTTATCAATGTATTTTTATTTATTGAGTTTAGGAATATGATATAAACTGCATCGTACTGGCAAATATGCTATCCAAGAAACGTTTTCAAAATATTATTTCATTTTGAAAATAAGTCCACTTACAAAAGCCCAAACTAATTTCTAACTGCTTGATCTTTTCATAAAGTCCAAAACCAATTTACAAAAATTCTGACAGAACTCCAACAGAATTCGGCCCGAGTTCGGCCCGAATTCGGCCAGGGTTCGGTTAGTGGACGTTGGATTTTGAACTTGGTCTCCCTGCAGTTACGAAACTTGTCGAGATTTTCTCATAGAGTTCTGCCCGAATTCTGTCCGAATTCTGACAGAATTCTGCCTTTGAAAAAACTATAAATAGAGAAGAAATTTTGATCATTTCAACACACCAATTCACTTTCATATCTCTTCTCTATAAGCCTACTACTTCTTCCAAAGTGTTTCAAAGCTTTCATTTTCAAATTCCAAGCCAGTTACAATCCTCTAGTCGATTTGCCAGTATGGTACGGTCTAGAAACTTCAGAGTGATTATAATTAGAGGCTTGATTGAAGAAAGACACTTCACAATTGAAGTTGATCGAGTACTTCGTATCAAAGCTCACGTTTGTAGAAGTTACAAGGACTTCGTATGAAAACTTACGATATTTTTCAATAGTGGATTCAACTGGAAGCTAGAGTTCTTTCGACTGGACTAGTCCTCACAAGAAAAAAACCAGTATACATCGTCGTCTTTGCATTTTCTTTCTAATCTCTGCTTTTACATTATTTATTTGTGATATATATTGTCTCTGTGATCTTGCTGCTAACTTTTTTAATTAGCTAATTTTTGCTGCCTACTCTGTTTACCCCCCTCTAAAGCATTGCGCTTTACAATTCGTTCCTACAAGCCTATATCCTTGACCATGACTAATTTATTTCCTGGGTTTTGTCTCATTCATATGTGCTCCTTGGGGTACTTGCTATTCGAGGCTGACCCCGCTGGTTTTGTTTGGTCAGATTTCCTAGCAGAGCTTGAGGATCCAGCTTTTTTTTTCTGAAGATGGTGCATACTAAAAGTACGGTCGCCGGTGGACTCGAGTGGATTTTTTTCCACCATTTTGATATCTTTATTTTTGTACTTAGAATTTAGCCACTGGCACTTGTTTAGCCGATGTTCTGGACATTTAATTTTCTCGCATAATTATAATTAATCAGACTGCAGCTGACTATGGTTATGTATTGTTGACTTTCGGTACTAGTTAGCATTTTATAAAGCTAGTTTATATGATCATTTCGATGGGGCGTCGGAGATGCCTTACTACTTTATCTTATATGCTCATTAATTGCTGATTTTTTGATTGATGATTGAGATACAGATATTCTGTATGCCCTAGGAGACTGGATTGTAGCATGCACTCCCAAGTCTAGTGATAGCCGTGATCGCCATATGACATTTCGTACCTTACACGGGGTAGTTGACTATGTCCGTCTCTATATTCCGGTACTGAAACATGACAAAGTCGGATTGGATTGAGTGCTCAAGTTACTTTGAGACAAATTATGCTAACATGCTCTTGATACGTAAAATTAGAATCAACTTGACTCCTCAAGTAGAGTTATTGACTATGTTGGCTCCTAGGTGGAGCATCTCTATAAGGTATTCCAGGTTTGGGACCTAAGGTTGGAGGGACTATACGGATTGACTTTTGTGTTGGTCTAGCAACCGAGTCCAAGATGGAACGCAAGACGTGTAGTTCGCACCCAATAATGGCTCGGGTTGATTTGGTGATCATGTGTGGGTTTAATTTTTGTGTTCAAATGGATTGAGATGACAATATGCTAAATTTTTTGGTTACTTGGCTCACCTGGAGCTAAGGTGGAGATTGTTGGGTCGTATCTCGCTTTGAGTTGAGTTCTCATGATTCAAAAACTTGGAAGAGGATGCAGAATATATATATATGAGATTGGTCTTGGCTTTATAAGGGTTCCCTTTATGTCAAATGGGTCAACTCCAATATCATACGTTAGAGATACGTCATGGATATTTGGGTTGTATCTCGTTTCAGATGGAGTGCTCAAAGGGGACGACAATGGAGTTGGTAATTTAGTCCCACATCGGATAGTAGGTGTGATCATAAAATATAGATAATTGGAATTGGTTCAGGCCTTACATGAGATTTTTTTTTTAAGATATATGAGCTCGGTCTAATATCGCACCAAATGGGCCAACTAAGGTTTGAGTACATCGCATTTTCGACAAGTGGTATCAGAGCTCATGATTATGGGGCTGGTTTGGACGGCTCTAGTTGGTTCGAGACAGATTGTGCTGAATGTTCATGCGTATACATGAATATACATCTCTCTTCTCAATGTGAGGTTAGGAGCTTATGCAGCTACAAGAATTGGATCCAAAGATGAGTTTGACGCGTACAAAGTGGAGTAAGACGTTGTGGTTGGCACACAACGCTGGTTTGGATGAACGTGTCGGCTTGGTTTTGTTGTCATGACAATATATTGGATCTCCTGGGTGTTCGACTAGCGGAAACGAGCAAATGTAGCAGGGGTGCTAAGGTCGATATGCTGGCGGGAACAAGCAAAAGTGTAGAAAGGGTGCTTAGGTTGTTCGGCTAGCAGGAATGATGAAAGATAGGAAGGGTGCTAAGGTTGTTCGGCTGGTGGAAATGAGCTAAGGTGGAGATTGTTGGATTGTATCTCGTTTCCGGTTGAGTGCTCAAAGGGGGTGACAATAGAGTTGATAATTTAGTTCCACATCGGATAGGAGGTGGGATCATGATGCGTAGATAATTGGAATTGTTTTAGTTCTTACATGAGAACTCCCTTTTAAGGCATATGAGCCCAGTCTAATATCGCAGCTCATAGGCTAACTCCGGTTCGGGTCACATCGTGTTCCCAACAGGATAAACTCTAGTTCATGTCTCACCGCTTCCCAATAAAACACTCATGGACTACAATATCTTGAGACACTATTTGATATTCTCTAGAACTTATGGGGATAAATTCTCCTGTTAAGCATGTCCCTGATGGGTATTGGTGGGCTCATGAAAGTCAAGTTAGGAAATATCCACTGTATATATCATGATTGTGCAAGCAACTTCATATCTTGAGCATCAGTAATTTAACCTTGATCTTTCAATTAGGCACTCTATAGGATATTAGCATGAAGTTTGATGTGTGCTAGAACGGTCTTTCAGTGGATCAGTTGATGACAAAGTTAAATGACTTGAGGTAATTTTCTAACAAACTATTCACTCATACTCAGATGTATCATATATCGGAGCTGCTACGTTGTTCGTGGTTTATAACCACGGACATGACCGTCGGCGGACGTGGCGGCCGGCCATTTGTCTCCTGCACCGGATGGGACCTGGAGATAGCAAGAAGGATCAATAGGTGGCCGTCACGTCGGCCGGCGGTCACGCCTACAGATACAAACCGCTGACAAAATATTATTTTCGATCATATATATAATTGAGAAGGTAAACGAATATATTATGAAAAATATGTGTTACATGATCACAAGTATCCCAGTCAGACAACCCAATCCCCGTAGCAATAGATATTTTTTTCCCCTTTATATTGCTGTATCAAGGTTTGAATTAATATAGAACCTCAACTATATTGTAGGCAGTAGGCCTGCTTAATAAAAATCATGCAAGGAAGGTGCCATCCTAGTAACTGTATGTCAAAAACCTAAGCATAATTAACACATCTGTTGTATATAAATTTACATTAGTTAGTACACTGTTGCTATGTAAGTGTAATCATTAGCATTCGGAAAAGATCTTCAAATGTTCTTAAAGTAACCGAGTTATAATTAGAGAGGTTGCATATATATCATAGTTAAACATTACTTGAGATGATAGGATGATAGGCGGTTGGAGTACTCAATCGCTTTTGTCTGTTTTATTAAGTCATATCCTTTTTTTCACCTCTGTAGCTGCTGAGCATGATAATCTATGATGGAGTAATCACAAAATATATAAGTTATTCTAGGCTGTCTCATGACAAACATGATTAGCACCACATGGGGATGGAGTCAATTAGTTTGGATGTGAATAACTAATTGATGTCTCGGCCAAATTTAAGATGACCACTTAAATGTTGATGGTTGAGTTCTTTTCTGTTGGACCTTCCAGTGGAGAGAGTTCCTCATCTTCCACATATATATGAAGGAAAAGAAGAGTTTGACGCTGTAGAAGTACGTAGTTTATACTTATAGTGGCCACTTTTCCTCGTGGAGAATAAAGTTGGATCAATCCTTTTGGTGGGGGCTCTTTCTCATGGTGTAAATTGATTCTTATACCAATTTCTGTTATTAGTATTGTTGAGAAAGTAAGCTTGTGTAAATTAAAATTGGAAAGGTTAGAGGCATTTCAAAATGAATAAAATAAACCGCGTACTTTGTTCTGTCGGATATATTCATGGGGCTCCACTCGTGCTGCTCTGCTCTTCTAGTGGAGAGCTTTCTTTTACCAGGATTTGATTAATGACGAGCACATGGTAACTTTTGGTCAGAGAATAATGAACAGTAGTAGTAGGCGCATTTTGGAAGGCAACTCTATGGAGTATCGTTCAATATTTCAACGGCTTATAGAACAAAGGAAGGGGTACGCATGTGCAGAGCCCCTGGAATGGAGATGTTCTTTTGGTGATTTGTTTGTTTTGAAATGTTCTTCCTTGAATAATGAAAGAGATGGTTGGAACAGAGTGAAAGCAAAGGCAACAAAAGTATATGAACCGAGTGTAGAAGAGGGGGAAGACGTCTGGAGTCAATTGATTCTCAACAAGATTGGAAAGTTTAAATTCTAACGCCATGAATTTGGCATATCCATCGTGCCTCCACTCCACTCCAGTCTACTTCTAATTTCAAACAATATAACGAATAAATCTTAGCCGTATCTTTTCCTGTCCTTGCATGCATGCTTGGTCAGTCACTAGTTTTCCTAGCTACAGAATTGTTTATGATACTGTTCATTCAAAGTAATTCGAATAGAGACCATCTCTTATTTCTCTTCTCTCTTCACTGTAATGATTAAAGAGAACGCAGCAGCAGATATTGGTCGGTTACAACAGCTGGCATGGCCGACGCAGTTATCATGATCATAAGAAAATAAGTAGTACCCTATAGAAAATCTGATCCTCTCCAGTCCAAAACAATCCTCAACTAGCTTGGCCCATTCTATACAATAATGCTATTTGTCTCCCAAATATTTTGAGTGATCTCCCATTATATGGTATTTGACATGACAGATTACATAGCAGCTAAATTGACAAATTTTAACCATAAAAATTAGTTACCCAAAATTTTTTAATGCTAATATAATGCTAGTTTTAGTATTAATGTTAATATTAATATTAATGTTAATGTTAATATTAATATTAATTTCCATGTTAATTCTATTAATATTAATGTTAATATTAATGTTAATTTAATATTAATTTTAATGTTAGTGTTCATGTTAATTTAATGTTAATACTAATTTTAATTTTAACATTAATTTTAATGTTAAATTTTGCTATGTCATCTGTCATGTTAGCAGTTATGTCATATGTTGCATAATGGAAGGACATCACCCAAATTTTTGGAAGATAAATAGCATTTTTGCATACCATGTATTTATTTATTTTCATGTAAAAACTTGTCAAAGACAGAATATATTGTTAGTCCCGGGACTTGATCAAAGATGGTAGACTCGATATCGAGATCAGAGGTTCAACAAACGTTCACCTTCTGATTATTCTCGAGATCCAAGAGGAACTCTATAATATAAATCTGATTACAAAAGCAACAATAATCAGAAAGTAAATCTCACGTTCTTCCTTGCAATCGCAGTTACAGACGGATAGAACTGAGTTACAACTCCGATGAAGGAGAAGAAAGAAGAAGAGGAAAGGTTCTTGCTGAGGTGATAAAGATTACCGTTGCTCAAAGCAAGATTCGCCCCACCACGATCTGCAGGAACCAGCAAGTTCACGAAGAACTTCTGCAACGCTCGTAAGTCAAAATTTGAGACTTGAACGGACTTCCTGGACTTTACAGACTCCCTTAACTCTCTTCTTGGTGCATCTTTCAAAGAAGGCCAAGGGGCTCTATTTATAGAGTGGAGTTGAGACTTCACCTCTTCTCCTATCCGATGTGGGACTAAAATACCAATACTCAAAAATAGAGTTTGATATTTTAGATCATCCCACAATCAGCATAGAAGTGTGCCAGTCCGCGCCTACCCCCCGAACACTCCCGTGTATGCACGAGACATCCTGGAGTCCGTGTCCGAGTTCGAGTCCGCACAACAAAAATCAACTTACATCTTTGTTAGATTTAATCCTTTTTCCTTCTAGCAAAATACTCCCACATGGCACAAACTTGTGCCCCACTACACCTCATGTGCACACCTCAAACACAAGCAATGCATTATATTGAGATACTCACCATTTGGTGTAGCCGATGTGGGACTATCTTTTCTAGTCCAAAGGCAAAAATACCAACAATCCCCCACATATCTCAATATATGGGTTGAGCGTTCACCACAGTGACTGCCCATTATGCATTAGGAGAGATGTCGCTACGACTTGAATCTTCCCACATAGGTTAAATAACAGCATGATACAAGAATGGACTAAGCCTTGAATTCTGCATCATAACTGCAATTCTTTCTACTCACATAATGACATCAACTGTGCTTCTGGCTGCACATTGAAGGCCTTGTGCTAGACTGGTTTCAGTGTATAATTTTTGGGCGTCTACAAGTTTATCCTCAAGAGACGGCCTGATATCTTTGTCCATACACTATAGGTGAGTTCTTTATAAAGAGTCATGGCATGAAGCATTGCGCTTCTTTGCGGTGCTACGCCGCTATGACATAGCTTAAAGCCGAGGCTTTATCCCACCTGGGTACCTCATCGTAGTGTCATACTACTGTAGCATGAGGTCACAAGCCTCTTTGTAGTGCCAAACTACCCAGCATGAAGCCTTGCACTTTCGTACGGTGTTACGCCGCTATGACATGGCTTGCGAAGCCGAGACTTTACCCTACCTGGTACCTCTTTATGGTGTCATGCCACTGTAACATGAGGACATCGTCCTCTTTGTAGTGCTGTCTACCTCTCTTTATTACGATTATAGTACAACATTAGGCTACCTGCCTATTTGCGGTGCTACTCCGCTGTGACTTGGCTTGCAAAATCGAGGCATTACCCCTACCTAGGAACCTCATGGTGAAGTCACCTCACTGTAGCATGGAGTTACACTCCTTGTAGTGCTGCACTACCGTGCTTCCTGTAAAGCACTCCAGGCATTCACTCTGCCTGAGAACTCATTAAGGCATTTAAGCCAACCTTCCCACAGGATCCGTTTTCGCAGAAAACAACAGTAGACAACAGTGGTTGTAGGTCCGTAACCTCTCCATGTCACAGAGGACAAGTACCCACCGTTCCTGATATTCTTCTGGTTTATAGTCCTCCCTTGAACCAAAAGCTAGATGCCTAGTAGATTTCTCTTTGAACTAATAGCATAAAACTTTATGGTAGGATTGTAATAACACAATATCAGAATGCCTTCAAGCCCATTTTACAAGCTTTGTCATCAACCAGCTGGCACTTGACGTCCTTGGTGAACGGATCCGCCAGGTTCTCCTGACTCTGAACATCAATCACTGCAATGACACCTCTCTTGATAAGATCGTTCACTGCCCTGTGCTTCAACCGCACAGTTCTCTTCTTTCCGTTGAAGAGATCATTCGATGCCACCGCTACAGTCGCCTGGTTGTCGCAGTATATCAGAATTGTCGGTATCTGCGCCCCAACCACTGGAAGATCATACATGAGCTCTCGAAGCCACTCTGCTTCATCTGCTGCGGTATCAAGTGCAAAGAACTCAGATTCCATAGATGATCGCGAGAGCATAGTCTGCTTCTTCGACTTCCACGATATAGCAACTCCACCATAGTGAATATGAATCCACCTGTGGACCTCTCGCTCTCTAATTCTGAGCACCAAATGGCATCACTGAAGCCTTTTACTACCGACGGATCTCCGCTGTAGTGCAGTGCATATGTCTGAGTCTTCTTGAGATATCTCATAACCCGTTTCACAGCTTTTCAGTACTCAATGCCTGGATTGCTCCTGAAATGACTCAGCATTCCCACGGCAAAAGCTATGTCAGGCCTTGTGGCAGTAGTGGCATACATCAAACTCCCGATTATGCTTGCATACTCCAGCTGCCTGACGCTTTCCTTCAAGTTTGGCTCCAGCTTTTGATCACCCCGGTACGACGTATCAATTAAAGGAAGATCATGATACCCGTATCGAGTGAGCATCTTCTGTAAAACCCCTAAATTTCTACTATATTTTTTATTATTAAATTTGGTATTGATTAAATTTTTTAATTTTGTATTGTACTTCGCGTAGCCGTATTGTACGTCGCGCACGAAATTCTATTTTTCGTGATTGCTCGACGAGTGCAAATATGTACGAGCGTACACATTTTGGAAAAACATTTTTTTTATTTTTATTGTTTCAAGAAAATATATATAATAATTATTTTTAGCCATAAAAATTCTAAATTTATATTTTTATTTTTGATTTTTTTTTGACAGTTATATTGATAAAATATATTCTAATAAAATGGTATGATAGAAAATAGTATATTTGTAATATTATTTATGCATACATATTTCATAATTAATTATTAGTTTATTTTGACAAATAATAATGTAAATTTTGAAATTATTATTTATAGTATTTTGGAAAATATATTTCGAAATTATTGTGGAGATTTAAATCTTGATTTGAATTTATGTATTTATTTAAATAGTTAAATAACTGAAATTTAATTTATTGATTTGATTTTAAACTAAGGGAATTAAATTAGATTTAATTAGATTTGGACTTGGATTTGATTTGATTGATTTTTAAATTAATACATGAATTATCTACTTTGGGTTTTAAATAAATCCTAATCCTATCTAATTGGGAATTTCCATATCCTATAAATAGGCACGTACTCCTCCATATTTCTATTCTCCACAAATTATTTCTACACAACATCGTGCATCGTGTCCATGTCCAGATTCCTTTCTTTCCACTATTTTATTTTTACAATTACATTATTTTCTCTCGTGTTCGACACTCCAGACACCAAGTTACTAGCCTAATTTTTGTATCGGACACACCCCGACATCATCAAATCCCTAATCCTGGCCTAGCCTAGTCTACGCTACTTCTGCCTTCCATCAACGCCCGTCGTACCCGACCTCGGTCTCCGACCTTCACCATAACCGCCTGGCCACAGGCGGCCGAACCAAACCCTACCGTCACAATCTACCCAACCATCTATAACCGTCTCCTTTTCTACCTCCACTGTTACCGGCAAACCCCGCCCAAACTCCGGCCATCCCCTCCTCCTTGCCCGACACACACGACAACCACTATCCATCACCACCGTAAGCCACAACCACCAATCCCCCGACCAACCCAACCGCCACCGCGGCCTCTGCCGCGGCAGCCCACACACGCCACCACTATCCGTTACCTTCTCCATTAAACCACCGCCTCCAACTCAGCCACACACCACCGCCGCCACGGCCACTCCCAACCGCAACAATCAACCACCGCCCCCGTCACCCGACGGCCGTCGCCACAACCACCAACCGAAAAAAATCCCCAAAAAAATTAAACCCTAACCTAACCACTCACCTCTGCCGGCCAGATAGCCGCCGCGGCGTGCCTCCGGCCGCCTGTGCCGTGACCGCCGCTGAACCCCGTCCCCTGCTGTGTCCCGACCGACCTCCGCCTGCTCCCTCGCACCGTCCGCCGCCGTGCGCGCCTCCGCGCGCGAGACCCCTCGCCGACCCCGCTCCTCCGCGGGAACGCCGGGTCCGCCGCCCTCTCCGCCGAGCGCTGACCGCGCGCGTGACCCCACTCCGACCGGCATCCCCAAGCCGCCGCGTCCTCGCCACCGCGCGCCGTCCCTCCGATCATCCCACGCCGACCGCTCCTCTCCCGAGCCACCCTTCCTCTCCGACTTCCTCTGCGCGGCGCCGCAGCTCCCCTCCGCGGCCGAGCACCGCGCCCTACCGCGTGCGCCAGGCCTCCGCAGCCGCCGGCCGACTTTCCCCGATCTCCTTCTTCCCTCTCGATTTCTTTGCTCCCTCTCTCTGATATTGCTACAGGCAAAAGAGTTTTTACTGTTTCTTTTTTTAGGTATTTTACTTTTATTTTATTGTTTTTTTTATGCTAACTAAGTTATTTTATATTATTATTATTATTATTAGATGATAGTTCCTTTGAGTTATATTATTATTATTATTCTGTTGTTTTATTTAGTACATTATATCATATAGAGGTAACTATTTCCATATCATTCTTTTATGATTTCTACATAAACATATATTTAGTTTAGGCCTTGAAAATAATTATTATTAATTTTTGCCATATATTAGTTAGAGATTCGTAAATCTAATATGTATATTATTATGGTATTTCCGAAAATAGCTTGATTTAAATGTTATTTTTAACCCTAAATAAATTTTCTAGACTTTTATATTACCAAGAAATATGTTGACCCATAAAATGTAGTTTACAAATTATGAAATGAATTCTTGGTATTTTCTCTTTAATATTTATCTAAAGTATTTTTGTATTATAAAATATAGTTCTCTACCTAAAATGGTATTTTGACAAACTTAGCGTTTTTGCCGAAAACGGTTTTCTTGACTTTAAAGTACTTTTTGTATTTTTCCTATAAATATTTTGACTCATGTAAGCTAGTTTTTAGGAATTATAAATATTTTCTAAAATTCGTATATATAATATTATCCATTATTTCATTGATTTTTCTCCTGTCCGTAACCAATTCTATTATTTCTATTCCTTCGCCCATTTCGAGCCCACCTTATGTCCACCCTAACCAAATTGACCGTCCTGGACTCGATGGAACCATCCATGCTGCCAACAGAGGTCTCCTTGTGTAGTGATTTCACCGAAGTCGCAGTTCGTGCCACCTTGATCAGCACAGCACACCAGGCGTCCTACCAGGCAAGATACCTTGCCATTTACTGTTTAATTATTTTAGCTCATATTTCATGCATGTTCATTATTTTCTTTATACAAAATAAACTGTGATACGTGGCTTAACCTGTTAGAACTTACTATTCATTTTTATTCTGCTATGTATTATTTTTCTTACACATTAAACCTAGATTTAAGGGACCACCTTGTGTGTTGCATTCATTGGCCTTGACACGTTGTAACACGAAGTTGTGTATCGCATGTAGGACACGGAAGTACGTGATTGGCTGGCCACCAGTACGTACAAGCCGTGCGATAGGAATAACCGCTAATAGAGGTTCCATGCTAGTTTAACTTAGCAGTTATAGTGGTTTGTGTTGTGGATACAACACAGTAGGCATTGGGCGGGAAGGACAATTTCTTAGCGTATGGGCTTCGATACACTTTTTCTTGTGACCCGAACTCTCCGCTGGAGATATGGGGTTGATGACCCATGATTACTGACGGCCACTGACGATTCTGCGGAACGTCATGCTCTTACTGATGGGGCCTCTGGTGCCCGAGGGGGACTACGTCGATCCTATTTAGCCAGGGCCCATGCGTAGGAAGGATTGTTCTTAACTATATTTTACATAGAACGGTTAGGATACCTTATCCGTTAGGTATGAGTACTTTTGGTTTGGGTACTTGTATCTAACCGTGGCTTGGAACAATAACTTGTCACAGATTAGTTCGTCACATATTGTCCTTGTTTGGTTGTAGGTGTGACTTACTACTTCGATGAGAAGGTATTGAACCTTGTTGGGGTCCGGATACCATATTGGATTCATAGCATCGAAAGATACGTCACCGTGAATTAGTTTACCATCTCCTGTCCTTGTTTGGTTGGAGGGATGGTACGCTCGTTCAGTAGGTGCGTATTGGACCATGTTATAATTCGATTGACTTATTTATTGAGCAATATTTATTCAGTTTATATGGCATGATATTATGTGCCTTGTTACGTCCCTCTGAGGATCTGGTTATCTCTCCAGGTGTGTGCTATTGTCCTTTGCAGGTGCTCTAGCTCTAGCCGTGATCCGCTCTATTTCTTCGAGGATGATTACATTTTGGATCGTCTTCGCTTCGCTCGCCACTCATTTCATTTTCTATGTATTTTTCCTTATTTTGTTGGTAGTGGATTTGTCTCCGCCCAACATATTGTATCAAGACAATTCACTATCATTTTATGATATATTTATTTATTTTATGTGGATGAGATTAGTATGGTTTTACTGTATTTTACAGTTTATGTATTTATACAAGGCTTCCATATATTGGAGTATACTTTGTATGAATACATCTGGCATGTCTACGTTTCTAGTCCTACGTATTTTGGGACTGGGGCGTTACATGGTTTTGTGGTGGCCCATGCAGGTCAGATAAATTGTTTGGTTACTTTACCGTGCCAAGCAAGCCTGCAAATAGGATTAGAAGTCTAGAATCTCATCCACATACTTGACCTCTTTCCTCGATTTCATATTCGTTCGACTCATCGATTGCATCTTGCTTGATTCCTTCTATCATTATTCTTATCCTCCCTTCGTGCTTGCTAGAGATTGACCCTACTAGTTAGATGTCCCAAACACCCTTTGCTTAATTCTTTAAGTTGGGTAGAATACCTTATGAACTAGCAACCCCTTCGACCTAGTGATCTATATTAGCAAGCTTATTAAGATCCTAGAATCTAGAGGATCTAACCCATTTGGTCAACCAAGCCTTGGTCAATAAACCATAGAATGATTGTATAGGGATAAAAGACTTAGATCCTTATGACTCTTATACTATTCATAATTGATTCTATTCATCTACCATCGTGTCTATATTTTTACTATCTAAACAAATGATGCTAATGTAGCCTAGTTTTTGCAAGCTTATCTTTTTATCGAGCTTGTTCAAGACATATGTTATTGGAAGAGCTCCCACTAACATGTTGTCTTATCAGAACCGGTGCACAATGGTCTGATCAACCAAGTGCACTTTGGTTCGCTTTTGCCTATTATTCTACGTGGATGGAGACATAATAAAACTTGGCCTTTAGAATTCCATCCACGACTGCCTTGACAATTCCTTTGAAATTTTTCGATCGTCTTTGAATCACGTATTCATATTCGATAACGTCTCATTCGAACTCTATATTGCGTTCACCTTCACCTATTTTAGGAAGACGAAGACGTAGTACTAGAACTCCCTCTAGCCTTCCTACCAATTATGACCGTTATCACTCAAGGTTGTTATATCCTCATCCTAAACTGCTCGTTCTTATCTCGGCCCTATATTTACTCTCGTGACCTTCTAATCACTTAAGTTAGGAGTGACCCAAATCGCTCTCTCAATCGTGCCAAGCAACCAACTCCTAAAGAAACCATATCTTTAAGATCTCTAATCTATTCTTCTCTAGATAACACACTAGCCTTTATCGCGTGTTTTATCTTTAACCTTACACATTTCTTCTTTAGCTACCCCATGATTACTCTAGCCGTTATTGAAGTTGCGATTTCCTAATGCATGATTGCGTTGGACGTTGTGAACGATTATTCCTCACCGATACCCCCTTGTGCCTTTCACCCCCTCCTAATTCTTAATTTCGAGGACGAAATTCTTTTAAGCTAGGTAGGATGTAAAACCCCTAAATTTCTACTATATTTTTTATTATTAAATTTGGTACCGATTAAATTTTTTAATTTTGTATTGTACTTCGCGTAGCCGTATTGTAAGTCGCGCACGAAATTCTATTTTTTGTGATTGCTCGACGAGTGCGAATATGTGCGAGCGTACACATTTTGGAATAACATTTTTTTCTATTTTTATTGTTTCAAGAAAATATATATAATAATTATTTTTATCTATCAAAATTCTAAATTTATATTTTTATTTTTGAAATTTTTTTTTGACAGTTATATTAATAAAATATATTCTAATAAAATGGTATGATAGAAAAGAGTATATTTGTAATATTATTTGTGCATACATATTTCGTAATTAATTATTAGTTTATTTTGACAAATAATAATGTAATTTCGAAATTATTATTTATAGTATTTTGGAAAATATATTTTAAAATTATTGTGGAGATTTAAATCTTGATTTGAATTTATGTATTTATTTAAATAGTTATATAATTAAAATTTGATTTATTGATTTGATTTTAAACTAAGGGAATTAAATTAGATTTATTTGGATTTGGATTTGGATTTGATTTGATTGATTTTTAAATTAATACATGAATTATCTACTTTGGGTTTTAAATAAATCCTAATCCTATCCAATTGGGAATTCTCACATCCTATAAATAGGCAGGTACTCCTCCATATTTCTATTCTCCACAAATTATTTCTACACAACATCGTGCATCGTGTCCGTGTCCAGATTCCTTTCTTTCCACTATTTTATTTTTACAATTATATTATTTTCTCTCCTGTCCGACACTCCAGACACCAAATTCCTAGCCTAATTCTTGTGTCGGACACACCCCGACATCATCAAATACCTAATCCTAGCCTAGCCTAGTCTACGCTGCTTTTGCCTCCCGTCAACGCCCGTCGTACCCGACCTCGGTCCCCGACCTTCACCACCACCCCTGGTCACAGGCGGCCGAACCAAACCCCACCGTCACAATCTACCCAACCATCTACAACCGCCTCTTCTTCCACCTCCACTGTTACCGACAAACCCCGCCCAAACTCCGGCCATCCCCTCCTCCTTGTCCGACACACACGACAGATGTCACGCCCTAGAACAAGAATACTGGAGAGTGGGGGACAGACACAGCCAGCTACGTACATTGGAGTGAATCTCACATCGCAATACGGTCACGGCTGTCTAGATGCATGAGGGTTTACTACAAGCCATCAGTCCCTTAAGGTCAATAACAAGCCTAGTGTCTCAATATCAAGCAACAAGTAGATATAACAAGATGGTAGATCATCAGACATACAAGGTAAGGCGTCCCATACATTACATATTTAGATGATCATGAAGCTAGTCATACAAAATACGAAGACTATCAAGAGTTTAAGTCATACATGATCAACCCTAGGATTTGTCAATCATGCTACAGCCCGTAGGCAGACAGTAAATAAAGTTGCAAACGAGCTAACACTTGCTCGGCGGCTAAACGTCTCAAAAGAATATTTTTACAAAGGAGTGGGAGAGCAAAATAAAACCCACTCGTTGCCGGGATTCCTTCTAGTGTTCACCATCTGGCAGGAAGGTTGGGAGATCCTCGGTAGCTGCTCCGAAATCTGGCCATACAAAACCAGCTGGGTCAGACCCCAGAAAGAGTAAGTGCCACAAAGGAGGCTTCACTTAAGAACTAAAACCAGCATGTCAGCACATAAATCATAGATGAAATAACATAAGACATGAGTTAAAGAAAACATGATGATAAAAGATAAGATAACTAAAGGACTATTCCGGTAACCAAGTTACAACCCGTAAACCAAACAAGGACCGAGATTGTAACCCTTCACCTGAACAGAACTTAGCCTCGAACCAATTATCGATAAAGTAGAGCATAAACAAGCATGTCCGGAGATATCCATGTACCGGATCTGGACAAGACTAGACAAGATGGGACTCCATCCATCATTCACGACAAAGCAAGAGTACGGCTTGATACTTAACTAACTAGGGTTATCACAAGCTTAGTTACTAGCAAGATGCAATGAGGTACGCCTATGGCCACAAGCCCTGCAGACTATCCAGGTTATCCAGACGCAAGGTTCAAGCTTAGAGTTATCATACCTTGTAAGGTGACTTGGATGCAACACATGACAGTGTGCATAGTAATCATTTCATGTAGTGCCCCACATAACAGTGAGCTGGAAATGTGCCCTACTCGTCGGCAGGCTACAAGTCCATCAAGGAAGGCGCCCAAATAACGGGATTGCTTGTAGCCGGAATACCTCTCTATATGCTCTACTTGATGAATCTAGTCATTAACCTAGTCAGATTCGGTATGAATCCCTGACCGTGGTAACCAGGGATACATGTCCTAGACATGATGCGAGACAAGACTGGTTGCTTATACAGGCATATTCAATACAATTACCCACGGTGTCAAGAATTCACTTAGCATGTCAGGTTAGCCGTCGCAACAGCGTATCAAGGTTATCGTGTCAAGATTACTTGTCAAGATTACTTGTCAAGGGTACACCACGACGGGTCACCATCATGTCATGTTACTTATCAAGATTACTTATCAAGGCAAGGGTGCGTCACGACGGACCACCATCAAGAATTATCATATCAAATTACTAGTCAAGAGTGCACCACGGCAGGTCACTAATCATGCAATTCCATCAGTAAGCCTTGGTCCGATTAACATTCATAAATACTGTCCTGATCATATCGGGTTCATGTCAAGTTTTCATCAAAGACGTAAGGATATAAAATAGATGCAAATTCATAAAAGGGGAATATGAGGACATAAAGCACTCAAGGGGGGAGCAAGAGGTAGCGTACGCTCAGGACAACGTACGCAAGGGTCATGCATACGCTCAAGACATGCGTACGCTCAAGACATGCGTACGCTCAAGTCTGCGTACGCTCAGGCCAGGGCACGCTCAAGTCTGCGTACGCTCAGGCCAGGGCACGCTCAAGTCGGCGTACGCTCAGGCCAGGGCACGCTCAAGTCTGCGTAAGCTCAGGCCAGGGCACGCTCAAGTCTGCGTACGCTCAGGCCAGGGTACGCTCATGTCTACGTACGCTCAGGCCAGGGCACACTCAAGTCTGCGTACGCTCAGGCCAGGGCACGCTCAAGTCTGCGTACGCTCAGGCCAGGGCACGCTCAAGTCTGCGTACGCAAGAGACATGCTTCCAACAGGAAGCGTACTCAAGTCTGCGTACGCAAGAGACACGCTTCCAACAGGAAGCGTACTCAAGTCTGCGTACGCTGTGCTAAAGAGCGCGCGTAGCTCAGTGGCGTAAGCTAAAAAGCTCTGCACACTGCTCACTGTCTTATCCAAACCAGCAAGAACTCCATGGTTAAACCCAAAGCTTCAAAAGTTCATAACTTGGTCAAAACAAGTCCAAATCCAACTTTTCAAAGGTCAAAATTGGGTAGAAGAAAGTTTCCCACCACATGGAATAATCAAAACTTGAAAACAAAGAAGTTTGATAGATCAAAACCACCAAATCCGAAAATAACAAATTTCTAGATCTACAAGATTTAAAGCCTCAAAATGGAAAATGACAAGTTCTAATGTATCATAGAAACATGAGGAGAAGCTAATGGAACAATAAAATGGGCGCTCTTGTAGAAGCAAGTTGCACTTGCCTATGGGTGTGGAGAGTTAGATGGAGGAAGAAGAAGAAGAAATTAATGGAGGAAGTAATGAAAAGAGAGAGAGTGTTGGTAGAGTTTTTATGAGGGTGGGATGTGGTGTGTTGAGGGTGGAGCATAGGCTAAGGTGTTCCAATACACATTAAACCAAACCAAACCAACCTAAACCAATTAAAACTGAGCCATCCTAAAATAAACCAAGTTAAACTATTATATGATATGATGAACCTAATCAAGATTAAACTGAAATTAGCTAGCCAGGCAGGAAAAATAAAAATACATGTCAGGATTCCGTATACGTATACTGGAAATATGTAGAACAAAAAACGGGGGTGACAAAAGCCACCACCCATCACCACCGTAAGCCTCAACCACCAATCCTCCGACCAACCCAACCGCCACCGCGGCCGCTGCCGTGGCAGCCCACGCCCGCCACCACCGTCCATCACCTTCTCCGTTAAACCACCGCCTCCAACTCAGCCACACACCACTGCCGCCACGGCCACTCCCAGCCGCAACAATCAACCACCGCCCCCGTCACCCGACGACCGTCGCCACAACCACCAACCGAAGAAAATCCCCAAAAAAATTAAACCCTAACCTAACCACTCACCTCTGCCGGCCAGATCGCCGCCGCGGCATGCCTCCGACCGTCGGTGCCGTGACCGCCGCTGAACCCCGTCCCCTGCTGTGTCCCGACCGACCTCCGCCTGCTCCCTCGCACTGTCTGCCGCCGTGCGCGCCTCCGCGCGCGAGATCCCTCGCTGACCCCGCTCCTCCGCGGGAACGCCGGGTCCGCCGCCCTCTCTGCCGAGCGCTGACCGCGCGCGCAACCCCACTCCGACCGGCGTGCCCTAGACGCCGCGTCCTCGCCACCGTGCGCCGCCCCTCCGATCATCCCACGCCGACCGCTCCTCTCCCGAGCCACCCTTCCTCTCCGACTTCCTCCGCGCGGCGCCGCAGCTCCCCTCCGCGGCCGAGCACCATGCCCCACCGCGTGCGCCAGGCCTCCGCAGCCGTCGGCCGACTTTCCCCGATCTCCTTCTTCCCTCTCGATTTTTTGCTCCCTCTCTCTGATATTGCTACATGTAGAAGAGTTTTTACTGTTTCTTTTTTTTAGGTATTTTACTTTTATTTTATTGTTTGTTTTTTTATGCTAACTAAGTTATTTTATATTATTATTATTATTATGAGATGATAGTTCCTTTGAGTTATATTATTATTATTATTATTCTGTTGTTTTATTTAGTACATTATATCATATAGAGGTAACTATTTCCATATCATTCTTTTATGATTTCTACATAAACATATATTTAGTTTAGGCTTTGAAAATAATTATTATTAATTTTTGCCATATATTAGTTAGAGATTCGTAAATCTAATATGTATATTATTATGGTATTTTCGAAAATAGCTTGATTTAAATGTTATTTTTAACCCTAAATAAATTTTCTAGACTTTTATATTACCTAGAAATATGTTGACCCATAAAATGTAGTTTATAAATTATGAAATGAATTCTTGGTATTTTCTCTTCAATATTTATTTAAAGTATTTTTTAATTATAAAATATAGTTCTCTACCTAAAATGGTATTTTGACAAACTTAGCATTTTTGCCAAAAACGGTTTTCTTGACTTTAAAGTACTTTTTGTATTTTTCCTATAAATATTTTGACTCATGTAAGCTAGTTTTTAGGAATTATAAATATTTTCTAAAATTCGTATATATATAAAATAATCATTTTTTCATAGATTTTTCTCCTTTCCGTAACCAATTCTATTATTCCTATTCCTTCTTCCATTTAGAGCCCACCTTATGTCCACCCTAACAAAATTGACCGTCCTGGACTCGATAGAACCATCCATGCCGCCAACAGAGGTCTCCTTGTGTAGTGATTTCACCAAAGTCGCAGTTCGTGCTGTTGGCCCATTGGTCATATGGTCAACCTGATTTTAATAATTGATCAAACTCTGTCTGGATATATGAAGCTAGTCAGGATGTATCGAACCCTTGGACATGAACAAGAACAACTATCTACACAGTTCAAGACCGAAGCTATGTTTGCCTACTCGTGTCTGTATTTCCTTTAAGCAATGTATTTTTTATTTTATTGAGTCTAGGAATACGTTGTACACCGAGTCGTACTGGCAAATAAGCTATTCTAAAATATTTTTAAAATACTTTTAAAATGTTCTTTGTTTTGAAAAATATTCTTTTAAATAAAAGCTTCAAAAAGGTTTTCAAAAAGGTTTTCAAAAATCATCAAAACTAATTTTTTAAACCTAACCTAACCCTGACAGAACTCGGCCAGAGTTCGGCCAGAGTTCGGTTGGTGGCCGTTTGATTTTTGAATTCTCTGGAACTTGGTCCTCCTGCAGTTGCGAATTTGACCGAGATTTTCTCATCGAGTTCTGCCCGAATTCTGCCCAAATTCTGCCAGAATTCTGTCTTTGGAATTCCTATAAATATAGAAGGATTTCGATCATTTTAACTCACTCATTCACTTTCAATCTTCTCTCTATCTAAAGCTTTCAGTCTTCCAAAGAGTTTTCTTGAGCTTTAAATTTTAGATCCCAAGCCAATTACAATTCTCTAGTCGATTTGCCAGTGTGGTACGGTCTAGAAGTTTCTGAGAGATTGTAATCAGAAGACTTGATAGAAGAATACCTCTTCACATTTGAAGTTGGACGAGTTCTTCGTATCAAAGCTCGCGTTGTAGAAGTTGCAAGGACTTCGTAAGAAAACTTGAGGTTTTGCCAATAGTAGATTCAACTGGTAGCAAGAGTTCTACCGACTGGATTAGTCCTCAACGGAGGAAAACCAGTATACATCGCTGTCTTTGCGTTTGCTTTCTTATCTCTGCCTTTACTTTACTTAGTTGTGATTATTATTCTGTGATCTTGCTGCTAACAATTTTTAATTAGCAATATTCCGCTGTCTACTCTATTCACCCCCCTCTAGAGTATTGTGCTTTACGATTTCATTCCTACAATTGGTATCAGAGCAGGTTCTCCATCTAGAGGTATTGTATTTTGATCCCAATTGTTCCGACAATTGGTATCAGAGCGGGTGTTACAGGTAAAGCAAGGTAACAGTACAATTATTTATTCTTTTTAATTAACTGTTATATAGATCACAGCACAACACATGGCAACTGTGAAATTCGCAAGTGAAGGCCAGGCCACAAACAGACCTCCACTGTTTGATGGTACGAACTATACCTATTGGAAAACACGGATGAGTTTCTTCTTGAAATCTCTTAACTTTGATTTATGGTCTATTGTTATTGATGGCTATCAAAAGCCACCTCGTATAAATGTTGATGGAGTTTTAGTTAAAAAACCCCATAGCAGATATACAGAGGAGGAAAAGAAAAAGGACAGTCTTGAGGCACGTGCTATTAACGCTCTATTTTGTGCTTTAGACAGAACTGAATTTAACAGGGTATCTATCTGCACAACGGCTAATGAAGTGTGGAAGCTACTTGAAGTCACACATGAAGGCACGACTCAAGTCAAAGAATCAAAAGTCAGCAGACTAACTCAAGAGTATGAGGTGTTCAAGATGAAGCCCAACGAAACAGTTACTCAAATGTTCGAAAGGTTCTTGGATATTGTAAATCCTTTGTCCTCCCTAGGCTAAGAGTACAGTAACCATGAAAAGATTCGCAAACTCCTGCGAGCACTTACCAAGAACTGGATTCCAAAGGCTACTGCAATCATTGAAGGGAACAACCTCACAACTATGTCCCTCGAAGTACTCATGGGTAAGCTACTCACTCATGAACTGGAGCTACAAGATTTTGAAGAGCCTGCACCAAATGAGAAGACGATCGCTTTCAAGGCTCAGCACAGAAAAGCTGCTGAAGGTGACTCAGACAGCAGTGAATCTGATGCTGAAGATCAAGCACTCATAGCAAGGAAATTTAAGAGATTCATGAGACATGAGAAGAGAGCCAAAGAAAACAACAGCAACAACTGGTATTAAGATGATGCTGTCTGCTACGGCTGTAAGAAGAAGGGACACATGAAGAAAGATTGTGCTACAAACTCATCATCAAGCAAGAAGAGCAACAGGTATGAAAAAGGGAACCTGAAGAGATCAACATCTAGGAGATATGCCAATACCAGCATATGGCATGAAAGTGAAGCCAGCGACTCAGAAGACGAACAATCAGAAGACGAACAATCAGAAGACGCTACAAATGTATGCCTTATGGCATCCGATCAGGTACCTACTGAACCTATAGTTGATACTTATGATGACTTCACCTTTGATCAATTAGGAGATGCCTTCACTGAACTGGTGACTGATTACAGGAAACTACGTTGCAAGTATCAGACCTCTATAAAGGTGAAATAGGTAGACTTACCGACCTACTAGCTGAGGTTAGAAATAATGTTAGCGAGTCTGGTGAGCTTTCTTCTATAAAGCTCTTATTACACGAGACTACCAAGTCATCTGAAGAGAAAGACAAAGTTATTGACCAACTCAAGGAAGAACTTTCTAAAGAGAAGAAAAGTCTTCAAAGTGCACAAATCAGAATGGAAACACTCACTTCTGATTATACTAAGTTGTATGACACTTCCAAAAGATTGGAAATTAGGTTAGGAAAATAGCCTGAGCCTGCTGCTTTCTATCCTAACACGTGTCACTTACTGAAAAATCGGAACATTCCCAAGCCAAACACTGTCAGACCTAACCCTATCAAACCTTTACCTCAAAAGGTTAAGCCTAAACAGGATTATAGGTATGCTTTTTTCTATTCTAGAAAACCTAAACCCACCAACCATGTACACCACTCAGCTTTCAACACTCGACATGCAAAATGTCATTATTGTGGCCTCATTGGTCATATTTCATCTGCATGTAGAATCAGAAAGCTTGTTGATTTAAATATTTATGCTTGGATACCAAAGGCTAACATTTCAGGACCCTACAAGAAATGGGTACCAAAAGTTTCATCTGCAAACTATTTTGTAGGTGGAACACCTTTCACATGCTAGAAGTAAATGGATCCTCGACAGCGGTTGCTCACGGCATATGACCGGTGACGCTACACTATTTGCAACACTGTCGAAGAAAAAGAAGGAAGGCTATGTCTCCTTCGGTAATAACTTGAAAGGATATATTATTGGTATCGGTGATGTTGGTAAGTCTCCCTATCCTGTTATTAAAGATGTCTGTCTGGTTACCGAGTTGAAACATAATCTACTCAGCATAAGTCATTTGGCTGATCATGGTTATGGCATCAACTTTGGCAAAGACAAATGTATTATATTTGATAGCTCAACTGGTAATACTATCTTTGAAGGTATCAGAAAAGACAACATATATGTTTTCTATTTGTTGGAAGAAACTAACATTTTAGGTAGATGCTTAATGGCTAAAAGTGATGAGAGTCATCTGTGGCATATGAGACTCGGTCACGCAAATATGGACACAATATCAAGATTATCCACAAATAAGCTAGTACGCGGTTTACCGGATATTACATTCAAGAAGGATTCGGTATGCAGCCAATGTAAAAAAAACAAAGCTACCAGATCCACATTCAAGTCAGTAAACGCAGTATGTACTACTAGACCTCTATAATTGCTTCATATGGACTTATTTGGTCCTAGCAGAGTTGCTAGCCTCGGAGGTAAACTTTATGCTTTCGTAATTATAGATGATTTTTCTAGATACACGTGGGTATACTTCTTGACACGCAAGAATGATGCATTATCCAAATTTGTCGTCTTTTACAAGAAAGTACAGAATGAAAAAGGTTACATGATCACTCGCATAAGAAGCGATCATGGTGGCAAATTTGAGAATGCAGAGTTTGAGCAATTTTGTGACACACACGGTTTTGTACACGAGTTCTCCTGTCCTAGGACTCCACAACAAAATGGAGTTGTGGAACGTAAGAACAGAACTCTATCCGAAATGGCCAGAGTGATGTTAAACCAGTTTAGTCTACCCAAATATTTCTGGACTAAAGCTGTCAATAAAGCTTGCTTTTTCTCAATAGAGTTCTAATTCGACCCAAATCGAAGAAGACTCCATTTGAGTTATGGTTTGATAGAATTCCATCAGTTTCTTATTTTAAAATATTTGGCTGTAAATGTTTTATTCTTAATACAAAAGATAATTTGGGAAAGTTTGACGAAAAGGCCGATGAAAGTATATTTTTAGGTTATGCGGCCAAGAGCAAAGGATACAGGGTCTTCAACAAACGAACCATGATTATCGAAGAGTCAATCAACGTCACTTTTGATGAACTGAATCAAATGACTATCGATGACAATGACGAAGATTCATCTGTACCAAGCTCAACAATAGCTGATTCTCAACCAAGCTCGGCACTAGCTGATCCTCCTAGAGAAGATCCAGGAACCAGCTACCTTCAGAGTCTGCCGAAAAGATTAAAATTTACAGCTGATCATCCAAAGGATTTGGTAATTGGTGACATTACCAAAGGTGTAAGTACTCGTACATCCAGTAGAGATATTGTTTCTAGTGTTACATTTATTTCATAGCTAGAACCCAAAACTATTGATAAAGCATGAGTGATAGTTTTTGGATAGATGCTATGCAAGAGAAATTAAACCAATTTGAACGGAATCAAGTTTGGAAACTTATTCGCAAGCCTATTGATCGTCCAGTCATTGGCACCCGTTGGGTATTCCGAAATAAACTGAATAAGAATGGTTTAGTGACTCATAATAAGGCTCGACTCGTAGCTCAAGGATACAATCAAAAAGAAGTATCGACTATGATGAGACTTATGCCCCAGTTGTGAGATTAGAATCCATTCGCATGTTATGTGCATTTGCATGTTTTCATAATTTTAAACTATTTCAAATGGATGTCAAGAGTGCATTTTTAAATGGTTTTATAAAAGAAGAAGTTTTTGTAGCACAATCTCCAGGTTTCACAGATTTTAAAAACCCTGATCATGTTTTTAAGTTGAAGAAAGCTTTATACGGTTTGAAACAAGTCCCTCGTGCCTGGTATGATCGTCTAAGCTCTTTTCTACTTGACAACAGTTTTTCAAAAGGCAAAGTTGACACTACACTTTTCATTAAGTCCTTCAATTGTAGGCTTCTTTTAATACAAGTCTATATAGATGATATCATATTTGGATCTACTGATAAATCTCTGTGTCAAGAATTTTCTAAGTGTATACAGAATGAGTTTGAGATGAGCATGATGGGAGAGCTGAAATTCTTTCTCGGACTGCAAATCAAACAAACTGACAATGGGACGTTCATAAATCAAGCCAAGTACACAAAAGATTTGCTAAAGAAGTTCGATCTAGACAATGTCAAACCTATTGGCACTCCGATGGCAACTTCAACAAAACTTGATATTGATGAACAAGGCAAGCCGGTCGACACACGTAAGTATCGAGGTATGATCGATAGTTTACTTTATTTAACTGCTAGTCGTCCAGATATTATGTTTAGTGTTTGCCTGTGTGCACGTTTTCAAGCTAATCCAAAGGAATCACACTTGTGCGCAGTTAAGCGTATCTTTCGATACCTTAAGAGCACTTCTTCTGTTGGCTTATGGTATCCCAAAACTAAGTCCTTTGACCTTACTGGTTTTTCGGATGCAGATTTTGCCGGATACAAAGTTGATAGAAAAAGTACCAGTGGCACATGTCATTTCTTAGGCAAGACTTTAGTCTCATGGTTTAGTAAAAAGCAAAACTCTGTAGCCCTATCAACAACAGAAGCTGAGTATATCGCCGCAGGACGTTGTTGTGCTCAGATTTTGTGGATGAAACAAACCTTGGAAGACTATGATTTATTTTATACACACATTCCTATTTTCTGTGATAACACGAGAACTATTAATTTGACTAAGAATCCTGTATGTCATTTTTGTACAAAACATATCGAGATTAGACATCATTTTCTTAGAGATCATCATCAAAATGGAGATATTGACCTTGTATACATAGATACTGAGAATCAATTAGCTGACATTTTCACAAAACCTCTAGCGGAAGATCGTTTCAATTATTTACGTCGAGAATTAGGAATTTTGGACGTCAATAATATTAATTAATTTTATTTTATGATTTTATTTCAATATGCAAAAACCGTGTTAGAGACAAGCCAATAAAGAGTCTGTCTGTCACCACAACTACGGTTGAAGCGAAGCGGTACTTAAGAGTTCCCTGGTGAACCTCCGCCAGCTGGGACAGTACTCCTACAGCTAATCTGAAACAGTCGCTATGTAATGATATTTAATCTATAAAATAATATTAATTATGTTAATTGAAGGTTGAAATTACTAATCTTTGAATTAAATATTTGAAATGAGCCAATGAAAAAGAAAGTATTTCAAACCAAACCAAGGCGAATTCGGCCAGACTTCGGACCGAATTCGGCCCGAGTTCGGTTGAGGGTGTCAGGTTATATATACTAGAACCCGAGAGCCTTTCTTCCTCGTTGCTTCTAAACTACATCATAACCAGCAACAGCAGCCGCGAAGGAGCCCCGAACCCTAGTTCTTCACCACCCCCTATCTTCTAATCCAAGTGGTGAAATCAATCTAAACTTTGGATTCGTGCGGAGTTCGTCGTTCTCTTCGACATACTTTGATTTCGGGACATATAACTCCATCTTTTTCCACTTTTCAATTAGTGCATATTTACTTCTATTTGCACAAATGGTACCTAAGGTATTCAACCCCTTTAAGAGGAAGAAGACAACCAACCCAAGTGAGGAAGGTTCATCTTCGGATCCACCCACAAATTCCCTATTTTTGCCAGTCCAATCTAGCGGCGGCACGTTCGATGGGTTTTACTTTCAAACCCTAGACCAAGCCTTACTGTGGTATGGAGACTTCTCTATGAGATCCATATGTACAGGCGCACCCATCAAATGGACTGTATTTTCTGATCATCGCCATTTCTTTGAGGCATTAGGGTTACAGCATTGTGTTAAACTCTTTTTTCCCGTAGCAACTAATGCCATTAGACTGTTTTACTACAATATCATATTAAACAGTTTTAATGTAAGCACACGTGTTGGAGGATTAGATATCAATTTCAATGATGTTCTCTTAACGGAGATCCTTGGTATTTCCAACGAAGGTGAACTGCTTGTTGACATCACTGAGTTTGATTTCTCCGAAAGCACGACACTTACAAGTTTCAAAGCTAAACTTTGTGCACCTGATAGAGTTCGATCTTGAAAGTTCAAGGCAAACAACCTGAATTTGTTTAATTATGAATTGCACCGTATCATTTACTCTACTCTCCTTCCAAAATCTACTTCGAAGGATGATGTCACGTCTCTTGAATTATCTGCTATGTATCACATTCTTAAGGGGATTCCATTTTCTTCCCCTAAGACCATTATTCAAATGATGGGACGTTGTCGTGCAAGAGATAGAAATCTCTCTTATGCGATGATTCTCCTACGCATCTTTCAGCATTTCGACATTGACTTATCTACTTGTGCTCAAGACCCTGAGCCCAAGGTTTTCAAGTTATCTCGTCGCAGTATGACTGCATCTGCTCCTCCTCCTGCTCCTACTACTGCTCCACCTCCTCTACCTCCTCAGCAGTATGCTATGACTTTTGAGGGCATACACCAGCATCTTTCAGATTTGCACGCCTCCATAACGGACATGGCTCGCGAACGTGAGTTCTGCGACGTCACCCGTTATCAGGCGATTGCAAACTCATTAGCTGATCTTTGTTTTGCCCAAACTGGACATTCAGTCGATTTCATCCCTAGAGATCCAGCTTTCTCTGGTTACCGCTGTGAGGATAAGGCTATTCATGCCTACTTCCAGCCCGGTAACGCATATGATTGGTACCGTTCTGACCATGCTCCTCCTCGTGATTATGTTGGTGAGTTTTACACTGGCGCTCCTCCTCACCCTTCTAGCACGGGTACCTCTGTAGTTGGTCCTTCTGGGTATGCTGGTCATCATACTGATAATGATGATGATGATGAGGAGTTGTGATATGTTAGTTGATATGAGACTTAGACATTATCTACTGTTCACTTGGAAATGCTCCGACATTCCAAGTTTTTATATTTTTAGACTTTATTATCAGTATTTCTTTTTGAGGACTTGTACTGGATTTGTTTTAGTTGATGTCATCTGAACATCTTTATCTTTATGAGATTCGTACTTTATGATTCACATCAGTTTATTTACTTAGCATTTCTTTATCTGCTTCTCTACTATAAACTGCCTGTGATATAATTCTTTGTTTATTATAAACTGCCTGAGTACAAATACATGCCTGTGATGCTATTCAAATTTTCTTTACTATTATTTATCATGTGTATTTTCTTGTGTTTCTTCACTGTTTGTTATTTATGCATTGATTGTGGGGGAGTTTTTCTTCTTTTGCAATTATTTTGCTAAATGACAACGGGGGAGAAAAATAAAGATCTAACATTCTTTTAAGAAAATGCAGGACATGAACAATTTTTGATTTTATTCCAAGCTTAAATGTTATATTATTCATAGTTTGTCAATTATCAAAATGGGAGAGATTGTTGGCCCATTGGTCATATGGTCAACCTGATTTTAATAATTGATCAAATTATGTCTGGATATATGAAGCTAGTTAGGATGTATCGGACCCTTGGACATGAACAAGAACAGCTATCTACACAGTTCAAGACCGAAGCTATGTTTGCCTGCTCGTGTCTGTATTTCCTTTAAGCAATGTATTTTTCATTTTATTGAGTCTAGGAATACGTTGTACACCAAGTCGTACTGGCAAATAGGCTATTCTAAAATGTTTTCAAAATACTTTTAAAATGTCCTTTGTTTTGAAAAATATTCTTTTAAACAAAAGCTTCAAAAAGGTTTTCATAAAGGTTTTCAAAAATCATCAAAACTAATTTTTTAAACCTAATCTAACCCTGACAGAACTCGACCAGAGATCGGCCAGAGTTCGGTTGGTGGCCGTTTGACTTTTGAATTCTCTGGAACTTGGTCCTCCTGCAGTTGCAGATTTGACCGAGATTTCCTCATCGAGTTCTGCCCGAATTCTGCCAGAATTCTGTCTTTGGAATTCCTATAAATAGAGAAGGATTTTGATCATTTCAACTCACTCATTCACTTTCAATCTTCTCTCTATCTAAAGCTTTCAGTCTTCCAAAGAGTTTTCTTGAGCTTTAAATTTCAGATCCCAAGCCAATTACAATCCTCTAGTCGATTTGCCAGTGCGGTGCGGTCTAGAAGTTTCTGAGAGATTGTAATCAGAAGGCTTGATTGAAGAATACCTCTTCACATTTGAAGTTGGACGAGTTCTTCGTATCAAAGCTCGCGTTGTAGAAGTTGTAAGGACTTCGTAAGAAAACTTGATGTTTTGCCAATAGTGGATTCAACTGGTAGCAAGAGTTCTACCGACTGGATTAGTCCTCAACAGAGGGAAACCAGTATACATCGATGTCTTTCCGTTTGCTTTTTTATCTCTGCCTTTATTTTACTTAGTTGTGATTATTATTCTGTGATCTTGCTGCTAACATTTTTTAATTAGCAATATTTCGCTGCCTACTCTATTCACCCCCCTCTAGAGTATTGTGCTTTACGATTTCGTTCCTACACGTGCCACCTTGATCAGCACAGCACACCAAGCGTCCTACCAGGCAAGACACCTTGCCATTTGCTGTTTAATTATTTTAGCTCATATTTCATGCATGTTCATTATTTTTTATGCAAAATAAACTATGATACATGGCTTAACCTATTAGAACTTACTGTTCATTTTTATTCTGCTATGTATTATTTTTCTTACACATTAAACCTAGATTTAAGGGACCACCTTGTGTGTTGCATTCATTGGCCTTGACACGTTGTAACACGAAGTTGTGTGTCGCATGTAGGATACGGAAGTGCGTGATTGGCTGGCCACCAGTACGTACAAGCCGTGCGATAGGAATAATCGCTAATAGAGGTTGCATGCTAGTTTGACTTAGCGGTTATAGTGGTTTGTGTTGTGGATACAACACAGTAGGCATTGGGCGGGGAGGACAATTCCTTAGCGTATGGGCTTCGATACACTTTCCCTTGTGACCCAGACTCTCCGCTGGAGATACAGGGTTGATGACCCATGATTATTGACGGCCACTGACGATTCTGCGGAACGTCATGCTCTTACTGATGGGGCCTCTGGTGCCCAAGGGGGACTACGTCGATCCTATTTAGCCAGGGCCCATGCGTAGGAAGGATTGTTCTTAACTATATTTCACATAGAATGGTTAGGCTACCTTATCCGTTAGGTACGAGTACTTTTGGTTTGGGTACTTGTATCTGACCGTGGCATGGAACAATAACTTGTCGCCGATTAGTTTATCACATCTTGTCCTTGTTTGGTTGTAGGTGTGACTTACTACTTCGATGAGAAGGTATTGAACCTTGTTGGGGTCCGGATACCATATTGGATTCATAGCATGGAAAGATACATCACCGTGAATTAGTTTACCATATCCTGTCCTTATTTGGTTGGGGGGTGGTACGCTCGTTCAGTAGGTGCGTATTGGACCATGTTATAATTCGATTGACTTATTTATTTGAGCAATATTTATTCAGTTTATATGGCATGATATTATGTGTCTTGTTACGTCCCTCTAAGGACCTGGTTATCTGTCCAGGTGTGTGCTATTATCCTTTGCAGGTGCTCTAGCTCTAGCCGTGATCCGCTCTATTTCTTCGAGGATGATTGCATTTTGGATCGTCTTCGCTTCGCTCGTCACTCATTTTATTTTCTATGTACTTTTCCTTATTTTGTTGGTAGTGGATTTGTCTTCGCCCAACATATTGTATTAAGACAATTCACTATCATTTTATGATATATTCATTTATTTTGTGTGGATGAGATTAGTATGGTTTTACTGTATTTTACAGCTTATATATTTATACAAGGCTTTCATATATTGGAGTATACTTCGTATGAATACAGCTGGCATGTCTACGTTCCTAGTCCTACGTATTTTGGGACTGGGACGTTACATCTTCTTAATGTAATGAGATTGTGACAGCGCTAATCCAGTGTCTGTTCGGATGATCTTGAGTCCCAAGATAACATCAGCATCCCCCAAGTCCTTTATAATGAACTTCGTCGAGAGGAACATCTTTGTCTCCGTGACACAGCTTATATCCGTACCTAGGATTAGCATGTCGTCCACGTATAGACAAACGATGACTCCTCTTCCGTCAGCAAACTTCGTATAGATGCACTTGTCTGTTTCACCGACCCTGTAGCCATTTGACCTTATGACTTTGTCAAACCTCTCATGCCATATTTTGGGAGCTTGTTTTAAACCGTACAGAGATTTTACCAACTTACAGACTTTGTCTTCAAGACCTTTGACGACAAACCCTTCTGGTTGTTGCATGTAGATCTCTTCGGTCAGCTCACCATTCAGGAATGTCGTTTTCACATCCATCTGATGTATCACCATCTTATATATCGCTGCGAGAGCAATCAACATTCTGATGGTGGTCATCCGGGCTACTGGAGCATACGTGTCAAAGTAGTCGATTCCCTGCTTCTAAGAAAACCCCTTTGCCACTAGCCTGGCCTTGAACTTGTCAATGGTTCCATCAGCTTTCATCTTCTTCTTGAAGATCCACTTGCATCTAATAGGTTTTGCTCCTTCAGGTAGATCAACCAACACCCAAGTGTTATTGGAGGTGATTGATTCAATTTTATTGTCTATCGTCTCCTTCCAGAAAACAACATCTCTGGTCTTCATCGCCTCATCATAGGTAAGCGGATCTACTTCCACATGATAGGTGACGAAGTCATCTCCGAAGTTCTTTGGCCTCCTCGCTCGCTTCGACGACGGCTCAGCGAGTTCTGGTTCAATCGTTGTCTCCTCAGTAGCAACTTCATCTTGGGCAACTGGCTCATTGAAGATCTCAGTCACCTTTGCACCTTCATCAGTCTTCAGAATGTCCGTTAGAACAATGTTCTTGTGCCTTATAAACTTGTCTTCAAAATATTCAGTATCGCGAGATTCGATGATATGATTTGACTCAATATCAAGAAATCTTCGAGCATCACTCTTCTCGACATACCCCAAGAAGATCGTCTTCGTAGTCCTTGCCCCAGCTTCTGAATCTTCAGATCTGGGAGCTTCACATAGGCCAAACACCCCCACACTCGAATGACATTCAAGTTAGGTCTGACTTTGAACCAGAGTTCATGAGGAGTTACGTCCGAAGTTGCATACGGCACTCTATTTAGAATAAAAGTGGCCGTCAATGCAGCTTCTCCCCAGTAGCATTTAGGAAGACCCGCAGTTAACAGCATTGAGTTCATCATTTCTGTCAACATTCTGTTCTTTCTCTCCGCTACTCCATTAGATTGAGGAGAATACGGAGCAGTAGTCTCGTTTATGATTCTATGTTCTTTGCAGAACAATGTGAATTCATGAAACTGATACTCTCCGTCTTGATCACTTCTTAGCCTCTTGAGTTGTTGTCCAGTTTGTCATTAAGCCTCAGCCCTGAACACCTTGAACTTCTCGAACGCTTCTCTTTAGACTTGAGCAAGTAGACGAACGCGTACTTTGAGAAGTCATCGATGAAGGTTATGAAATACTTCATCCCGGGTTTTGTAGAGAATTGCTTGAAGTCACAGATATCGGAGTGCACCAACTCCAGAAGATCTGTGCTTCGATTGACCCGATGAAAGGATTTTTTTGTGATCATTGTCTGAGCACATACTTCACACTTCTCTATCTTATCCCCACATTTGGTCATAGACTGGACATTTTGTTAATTCTTTTACAGTGAACATGTCCTAGCCTGTTATGCCACAACTTAAGAGAATAATCAGAACGAGTGATTGCATTGATTATATTTGACTGGTTTACAAGCTGAATTAGAACATCCCTTCAGTTTGAAAAGTTTTTTCGAAGTATGTTCCCTTCTTGGACATCACCATCTGGCCAACATTGATGTCCATCCTCAAGCCTGAGTTGCTAAGCACGCTTCCAGAGATCAGGTTCTTCGTAATCACCGGAATGTGCTTCACACCTTGAAGCGTCAGAGTGTTCCCGGATGTGAGTTTCAGCTCCACAGTTCCGACCCCTAGAACTTCAGCTTGGGCTTGGTTCGCCATAATAACTTTCTCAGAAGTTGCTGGTATGTGACGAACCATTCCTTGCCAGAGCAGACATGGCAGGTCACACCAATGTCTATCGACCAGTGAGAGTCAGCTCCCACGGCTGTGACCCGAACAATCATAGCAATAATGTTAGAAACCATGGAAACCTTGCTAGGCTCACCTTGCTCAGCTTGTTTGGGCTTGAATTTGCATTCACTCTTATAGTAGCCCTTCTTGCCACAGTTGAAGCAAGTCACGTGGGACTTGGACTTCTGTTGCTTGAACGAAGGACCCTTCACTTTCAGATTAGTGGAGTCCTTCTTCTTGTGGTGAGAAGCCACATGCTTCCCCTTGAACTCTCTTGTCTACACCAAGTTGGCCTTAGCTAGTTGGTTGGACAGAGAGTCCATCTTCTGTTGAGATCGTATTTCGTCCTCAACGTGGATCTCTTGTAGGACATCTTCCAAGCTAATGTCCAGCTTCTTTCGATGCATTCTAGCATAGAAGTTGCTCTAACCAGCAGAAAGTTTCGAGACTATCCCTCCAACGACAAACTTGTCGACGAGCGGCATCTTCTCGTCATCTAACTTCTAGCGCAACTTCAGGAATTCCTTCACTTGAGGTAGCATCGCCACCTCATCTTCGAAGAGCCACTTATGGTACTTCTCGACGATGAAGATTTTGGACCTGTTCTCATCATCTTCATACAGCTTACCCAAAGAATCCCAGATCTCTTTGGCCTTCTCCTTCTTAGAATATGACTCTGCCAGAGAGTCTTCCATAGAATTGAGAATCATCAGTTTACATATGATATTTTCTCTCTTCCATTTGCTCTGCTTGACGAGTGCAGCAGCAATAGCTTCGGTAGTTCCTCCTTCTGGAATTGTGGGTTCATCCTCAATCAATACATGGTCTACGACGACGAGTTAAAGATTAAGGGTGACCTTCCTCTTCCAGATTTGGAAATGTTCTCCGTCGAATTTCTCCAACTTGTTAAAGCTGCTATTGATGAGAGAAGCATGAGAGTTTTCCATCTACAAGGATCTTGCTTTGAGATTGTTAGTCCCGGGGCTTGATCAAAGATGGTAGACTCGATGTCGAGATCAGAGGTTCAACAAACGTTCACCTTCTGATTATTCTCGAGATCCAAAAGGAACTCTATAATATGAATCTGATTACAAAAGCAACAATAATCAGAAAGTAAATCTCACGTTATTCCTTGCAATCACAGTTGCAGACGGACAGAACTGAGTTACAACTCAGATGAAGGAGAAGAAAGAAGAAAGAAGAAGAGGAAAGGTTCTTGCTGGGGTGATAAAGATCACCGTTGCTCAAAGCAAGATTCGTCCCACCACGATCTGCTTCCAGGAACCAGCAAGTTCACGAAGAACTTCTGGAACGCTCGTAAGTCAAAATCTGAGACTTGAACGAGCTTCCTGGACTTTGCAGACTCCCTTAACTCTCTTCTTGGTGTATCTTTCAAAGGAGGCCAAGGGGCTCTATTTATAGAGTGGAGTTGAGACTTCACCTCTTCTCCTATCCGATGTGGGACTAAAATACCAATACTCAAAAATAGAGTTTGATATTTTAGATCATCCCACAATCAGCATATAAGTGTGCCAGTCCACGCCTACCCCCCAAACACTCCCGTGCATGCACGAGACATCCTAGAGTCTGTGTCCGAGTCCGAGTCCGAGTCCGCACAACAAAAATCAACTTGCATCATTGTTGGATTTAATCCATTTTCTTTCTAGCAAAATACTCCCACATGGCACAAACTTGTGCCCCACTATCCCTCATGTGCACACCTCAACACAAGCAATACATTATATTGAGATACTCACCATTTGGTGTAGCCGATGTAGGACTATCTTTTCTAGTCCAAAGACAAAAACACCAACATATATATCGTATAAGCTAGCTGCACATTTGAATTATATATATATATATATATATATATATATATATATATATATATATATATATATATATATATATATATATATATATAAACTTTGGACAAGTGACTAACATAAATCCAACGTACACTAATAATAGCAGTGGGCATATATAGTTCCAGCAAATTCCCACCTTCGATAGCTAGCTAGCTAACGAGGGAATGAAGTATAGTGATGTATGAAAGAAAAAAGAAGTATGGACCCCTTCAACTCTTATTAGTTTCAGTGCTTCTGGTGCAACTGGGGAGTAATATATTTGTCCAAGTTGGCATGTTTGGCAAAGTTGAAAAGAGAAGAAAAAACAATTAAAGATGTTGATATTGCTAGTAAACCTGGTTAGTATCCCAATCCTAGTTTTCATGTGGAATTGGTTTCTTACTTTACTGCTGAATGCATCTTCTTCGTAAGTTTGCATGTTGTCATCTTTCTTTCTTCCCTCTTTCTTCGGTAAGAAAGAGTTGATCAACACGTAGATAGCACTGTAGATAAGTAGTTTAATTTGTAGCATCTTTCCGGCAGTTATGCTCGTACCACCATGATGTAGACCTGATTAACCTAGCTAGCTAGAAGTGATACCGAGATCTATCTAAGTGAAGGACCGGGTCCCCCCATTTCCCACACCAATCCGTTCGACCTTTAATTTTTCTCGTTTGCTGCTCCTCTCCTCTCTTGGCACCTAGCACCGCACGCATTTCACTTGAACCATACTCGCCACCTTGAAACCACTAGTTTTTGTATATGTTATTGCCATTAATGAATTAACATACCAAGGAATATGTATATTATATATACATGTGGTGCAGTTCTAATTAGGAAAGAATATATTTTATGTATGCCTATGAATGAACGAGAGGACGTCATTTGCGCCGTCTGTCACGGATGCTGCCGGTTTGGCCTGCTGGAGTGCTGGGCGCCCACTTTTAATAGTGTATAGCATATGACGGGGATTGGCTATAGAAGTAATTAATTAGAGCCTAAGTATGTAGATCATGTATGATATGTTTAAACTAAGTTATCTTGGAAAGGCAAAGTAGTTTGCTTTGATGAAGTCCGTCCCACTACCATTATGCATTGTGATGATGGACGAATCTATCTATATATCCAAATTAATTAAGCTTTGCCACTAGTCACTCGTTAGATATAGCATCACATCTTTCAACTAGAGATCCATGTTTGGTTCACTGAATCATGGCATTAGAAAAATGTTCTTTTTCTATGTTTCTGATATCAAATAAATGTTTGGGAAATGAAACTGATTTCCAAGAAAAAAAAAAGATCGGGAGAAAAGTTGTTCCTCTACCCATCTAGAGATTCATTTTTTTACTATTTGAATTTACTGTTTCTCCCAATTTTTCTCGACTTTCCAAACACCAAACAAAAAAAAAAAGGATAAGAATTACAATTTTTTAAGAAAAAAAATGAACAAAACAATTGATTTTCTTTCGTTTCCGCGAACCAAACCAGTCCTGCGGGTAGGGTACCTTTAAAAAGAGTAATAGAGGCAGCAGGTATACTTTTGAGTTTAGTCCTGAGCTTGTAAGAAAAAGATGGATTTTTTGGGTTTTTTTGCAGGTTCCTTTTCCTTAGTGGGGATCATGAGTATTGATATATAAATTTAATGAGTGCCAGTAGAATACTGTACGTCGCAACTTTAAACAGCTGCTGCTGCTGCCTTTTCTTTCTTCCTATACTGATCATGCTAGCTACTTCTTCTTTTGATAACTGCTGCTGCTGCTGCTTTTTCTTCCTCTAGTCGTTTCTAGCAACTTCTTCTTTTCTAATTCTAGGTCTTGATCGTGTACGTAATGCTGATGTCCATGGACAAGGGTGGCATCATAGTTTCTTTCACTTGGCGATATATGGGTGGCTTAGCGGGTGGTAGTTAACTTGCACTCATATGTGTGTGCATTACATGCGCAGCAAACTAGCAATATCTAGGGGTCGACATGTGCACAATGGGAAACACTTCTCGAAATGGACTGAAAGTGGAGACAGAGTGCGCGAATGGGACGAAGTCATGGGAACCATCAAGGATCTGCGTATCTTTAATCATCCTTCTTCGTGTCTGTTGTTTATTTGTGTAGCTCTTAGACGTAGACGCTGATGGCCTAGAATGTCGATCTAGGTAGTAAAAAAAGGATATTTTGATGGTTGCGGATCCGTCAAGTAGATCAGAGTCAAAAAGAATTTTTCTTTTTTTTGACGATCACTGGTAGGACTTTTTTTGACGGTTTTTGGCCGTCATATGAAATAGTTTTCTTGAATATTTTTAACCGTTAAGATAGAAGTTTGGAGTAGCCGTCGATATAGGTGAAAATTTTTCTTGACTCCGGTATAGCTGACGGCTATTAGCCATCAAAATTTTTTTTTTTTGAAGGATTGAGTTAATTGCTGACGTTTTATAACCGTCAAGAGAAGCCAGCCAAAATTTCGTTTATAATTATATATTATCAATCAGATACACATATAATATCAATAATCCAGAATATATTCATACATCAAATTACTATAAAGTCCAATTTTTATATTAATAATTTATACTGTGATCATACACCACAAACTTTCAATACATCCAACACACATCCAACTACAAACATCCAACACTTGTCCAACCACAAACATATCCAACTAAGGTATGTAGTTTTCATACATCTTAAACATCCAAACTGATAATTATACAAATAAAACCAAAATAAGTAGCAAATCCGGTCGGAGCACATCCCTCCAATATTCACAAAACCTTTATTTTCCATGTAGTTCCGAGAGAAGAAGAGAAATATATTTAATCATTTATGTGCACATGTTTGTATAAATTGATAATTGAGAACAAAATGAAATGATTTAATTAGTGTGTGTTTGTACAAAATGATATATACCGTATCAGAGAACAACATGTTTAAATTTTTTTAGCATGTATGAACTGTACCAATGAACAAATTAAAAAAATAATTATATCAGCATCAAATAATCTGAATATATTTGAACATATGTACTAAAAAAGTATGATCTAAGAGTTTACCAACTACTGTTTAGGACATACTTCTAAGTTATAAATACACAACAATTGCATCAGAGTCGCAACCTTTCAGAATTTTAGGTCATTGTGTTATCATTGCAAAAGACAAACATCTCAAAAATCATTTTCTACACAGACATAGTAGTCGACACGTATTTGCTACTCCTTTATTAGGCAAGGAGATTGTATGAAAAGTTGCTTATCCACACGGATCAAGACGAAATCCAAACACATGGGAAGACTTCCCAACCAAACATCCAAGCAGTGTTCAAAGTTATACTTTGATCAAATTGAGACCCAGTGAATTATCAGTCGAGTTGTTAGGAAGAAGATCAAAATATGCATCCATCCTACCAAATAAAGGTTCAAGCCTAACCAATACAGAAGGGATCGTGTGGAAGGTGGTCCTTACAGAGCTTACCTTGTGATAGTTTTTTTCTTTTTACAGAATGTGGACTTATTGTTAGTGTCATGTCCCGGTCCCATAGGACCGATCGTCCTTGCTAATACATAATGTCCCGTGAGCCTAGGTTGCGCTCACGCAAGGTAGATTCCATAACGATCGATTACAGGCTAAGCGACATGGTCGTCGCGCAAAAGTGCCGAAGTAGGAAACATTGAATATGCCAGCGGAAAGTTAGAACCAAAACATAAGTCAACAAAAGAGGCTTTTTATTGATATAGAACAAGGATTACAAAAGTGGCACGAGCCCATGATTACAATCACTCAGTCTCACTCTTCTCTCAAGTTATAAGTCTCTCTGCTCTCTTTCTTTTCTCAATACAAAGCATGACGAGCCAGCGGATGCTTCAGAAGGCGACGTCTATACATTATGTCCCTTATAAGTACATACTCCATTCGATCACACGCCTCGAAATGCCAAGAAAAATCCGTGCTTCGATGCATTCAAGCGACCTCCGTGCCAACGAGTTTCTACCTGTGCCTGCATATGGGAACTGTGTGGATGTCAGTACTCAACTGTATTGGTGCAGTGAGCTCCTCACCCACCCATACATAACCAACACGTTTATTTACATTGTGCAACATAACCCTTTATGTTTGTCTTTCTATTCTTGCCTTAGGATCGATTTTAAGACATAGACGTCTTGCCTACATATGTCTCTAGACCATCACCTTGTCATCGCAAAAATAACTTACTTATCCTTGCCTCTAGACCTTTCTCGTGCCAACAACGTCAACTTATCGACTCGTGCTTTCCTTTTGGCCCATACTTTAAGACTCAATCACATGGTCGTGCCATCTACTCTATTCGTGCATCGATAATGAGGCCGTGCTTCGCAACTCAGTACCACTTGACCAACTTTTGCCTTACGGTCCTTCCTGACTTACTTACACTACCAAAATATCTCGATTTAGCGACGGCCAGATCCGTCGCCCATCCGTCGCCAATTTGTATTAGCGACCGATCACTGACGGATCTTGGTCAAAATAATCCGTCGGCAATCAGCTCGTCGCTAATAATGATCCGTCGCTAAGTAGTCGTCAAGCGACGGAATAGCGACAGCTTTTCGTCGTCACAATACGATGCATTAGCGACGACTTTCTGATGGTCTTTCGTCGATTTCAAGTATTAAATACTGAACTGTGTAGAAGCTACCGACGGATAATTCGTCGGTAAACCGTCGTAACAGCGTATCAGAGGGTATCGTTCCGTCGCTATTCCATCGAATGCCGTCACTAACAAAGGACGGATTAGCGATAGAATGCTGACGGATAATCCGTCGACCATGTTCTGAAAATGCTTGACATTTCCAGAACCATGGCGACGGACAAGTCATCGCTACTCCGTCGCTCATGATCCGTCGATGAAGCGACGGACTAGTGACGGATAATCCGTCGCCATTGTTCTGGAAATGTCATGCATTTTCAGAACCTTGGCGACGGATCTCCCATCGCTATTCCGTCGAACTATGTATTTCCAGAACCCTGGTGACGGATTTTCCGTCGCGAATCCGTCGACCACCCGTCGCTAACTGAAAATAGTTTCAAATCTCCAGGTAGCGACGGATATTCCGTAGAAAGGTAGTCGAAAACTGGAAACATCCGTCGCTACGCGATCACTATTCCGTCGCTAACTGAGTTTTTTTTGAAAAAAAATGCAGAGCTTTCCCTGTTCAGCATAAACCAAACCAATATATAACACACATCAATTATCCAACAATCACATAGACCAAATATATAATGAACACCAATTATCCAACCAATCACATAGACCAAATATATAGTGCACATCAATATAAAATTATCACAAATATTCTGAAATCATAAACTAATATTCGTCGCCAATAATCTGAAATTCCCACAAATATTCTAAATTCCCACAAATATTCTAAATTTTCTTAATTACAATACTCTAAGGAGGAGGAGGAGTTCGATTGCCCGGTGGTGGTAATCCCTGCTGCGACCGACGAATATACTGCTCCACTAGGTACGGCAGCAAGTCGTCGTAGACACTGCTCGGAAGTTGGCGTAGCTGCTCTGGCGACATGAGATCAAGGAGTGCCGTCACAGTCGGAGGCGGTACCAGAGGGGCAGCAGGGTTGAAAGAAAGATGACCGACGGAAGAAGGACCGGGAGCAGCAATCGTCGGACCGGCACCAGTAGAAGACGGATCGACACCAGCAGCAGACGGACCGGCAGCAACAGACGGAGGCAGAAAGTACGTGGTAATTTGCTCCCGTAAGGACGACACCGCCTCGTGCAGCTGCGTAAGCTACGACCTAACATCATCGTCTGCCAGGGCCGCGGAAGGAGGCGGTGTCGGTAGAAATCTCTGCATCGCCATGTGCAACGGCCCTAGGGAGCCGACTCCATACATGTGCCCTTTCTTAAAGCCGTCGACGGTATCTACGAACAAGTCATTGCGAGCGGCCAAAGAAGAGGGCGTCCGGACGGGCGTCGCTTCACCGATATCCTCGGTCTCAGTTAACTGAGCCCGACTAAGGGCCTCACGATACGCAGCCTATCAAATGAATGTGTTTTTATTATAAGATTTACCTAAGTTGTAATCTAAATCCTATGTTTCACTAAGCTAAGTGTGAATCCTAAGTTTACCTAAGTTATAGTCCGAATACTTTTACTTATAACGTAAATCTCATAAACATAAGTACTTACATCAGTCTCCTTGGTCCTTTCATCGACGAAGCTCCCGTCCTTCCGTCTCTTATGCGTATGCTGGAAGATATCGTGCATGGTGACCGATTCTGGCGCCTTTCCCTCATTCACCGCCCGTTGGGTCTGCATACGAAATTTTCGTAGAACTTAATTAAGTCCGTATATTAATAATACCTAATTCGGTAGTGAAATAAATTTACTGTATCTCACCAGATCTGCAAGCGTCGATGCGTGGGGTCTGGATCCCCCCCCGTATGAAGCCCCACGGCCCGTCGGTTCGCCTTCGCCTTCTCCGATTTCTCCTTGTACGCATGAGTATTCATCATATCTAGGAGGTCCTCATAATAGTCTTGCCGGATCCAATTCGGCCTCGTCTGTCCCATTTTCAGGTCATGAATCATATCTCGTATCTTCTTCGAGGCAGCGCTTTTGTAGGTCCTGCGGATCGCGTCCTCGCGATGGGGGGGGCCACCAGTACGTCGTCTAACATACAAATTCAATTATCACATAATTTTAAAAATGGTTGATTAAAGAGTAACTAATAATTAACTAGAAGATATAGATATATACCCTCAACTCGTCGATACCGATACTAATAAATAGCATAATGCTAACTTGATAGTAAAGAGAACAAAACATTCTATTAAAGACAAGTCCGATACCGATTCCGATACCGATACCGATCCGAAACTGCCGATACTACCGATATCGCCGATACCAATACTCATAGGAAGAGTTCGATACCGATTCCGATACCGATACTTTGAACCTTGATATATATATATATATAGCTAAAATTAACTAACATTTACTAGTTAAATAGCATAATGCTAACTTGATAGTAATGAGAACAAAACATTCTATTAAAGACAAGCCCGATACCGATTCCGATACCACCATTCACTTATTAGTTATCTACTTCTCAATTTGGGACTTGTTTCGTTAATGTTTTATCTCGGAAATCTTTTCTGCCTAATACTCCGAGACGGAACCATGTAGAGTTCGGGATGAGCATTTTTTTCCTTTTCGAGGAATGTGAGATTTCTACTATTTAAGACCTTGATACAATGCAAGCAAAAGTCATCCTTTTTCTATGACCCAAACTCCCACAACATTCCGAGCAATAGGCCATAAGGCCTCGTTTGGTTCCGGAAAGGAAAGGAAATCAATTCCTTGAATGGATGTAACCATTTTTCTTCCAAATTTTTTTCATTGGAAATCACTTTCTTTTCTTCTCAATTTATTCTTTGGATTGTAAAAAAACCAAACGAGACATAAAAGAAAGTGATGATTCCTCCAAGTGGTCAAATCTCGCCTCTTCATCGAGGAGTGCCACCCCCGCCGCCCCCCGCTGCCCCGGAGCGTGCTGCCCCCCGCCGCCCGCCGTAGCCCCGCGCTGCTCGGCACGTGCCACCCCCGCCGCCCCCCGCTGCCCCGGAGCGTGCTGCCCCCCGCCGCCCGCCGTAGCCCCGCGCTGCTCGGCACGTGCCACCCCCGCCGTCCCCCGCTGCCCCGGAGCGTGCTGCCCCCCGCCGCCCACCGCAGCCCCGCACACGGCCGCCGCAGCCCAGCGCTGCCCCGCGCGCGCCACCGCCCGCCGCAGCCCCGCACAGCCCCCCGCGCACGCTGCCCCACGACGCCCCCGGCAGCCCCGTTCACCCACGACCACAGAGAGAGAGAAAGAGATTACCTTTGGGAGAGAGAGAGGAGAGGTCGCCGATCACCGCCGCGGGAGAGAGAGAGAGGAGAGTGAGGTCGCCGACCGTCGCGGGAGAGAGAGAGAGAGAGGAGAGAGAATAAAATTTGGGGGGAATGAAAAGTTTCCTCCGTCGTTTCAATTTAAATCTGGAACGTATATTTAGCGACGGACTAGCGTCGGATTTTATCCGTCGCTAATCCGTCGCTCTATTTGATACTTGCCGACAGAATATCCGTCGCTACGTAGTCGAAGAATTGTTTCGCCACTTCTTCCAACAATTCCTGCCAAATAATCGACTGCATAGCGACGGCTGTGTATCCGTCGCTATATCTCCGACGACCTAGCGACGGATGAGCGACCTTTTCTCCCCCTTAAAATGAAATAAAAAATGTATCGACATGTCGTTGCCCATCCGTCGGCTATTTATCGCAAATCCGTCGCTAACGCCGACGAAAATTTTTCGTCGCTAATGTCCCGTCGCTAATTTACTATATTTTGGTAGTGTTATACTTTTGTGTCAATGACTCACCAACCGACGCCACACTTCATGCCAAAGCAAGGTGTCGTCGTTGCAGCCAAATCTTAGGCCCAAATATTGTGTTACAAATCGTGCACACATTCAACTCGACTCATTGGTACCGTGCACACAAATTTTGACTCAATCCAATGGCATGCACGTGAATTGTCGCTAATATGCAGACTCATCTATATAAAATGGTCACTAGTACCACAAACTATACTTGGACTTATAGCTTTGCTATTCATTGACTCTTTCAGTGCAAGTAACGAGTCCCGCTGAAAGCTTCCGAATAACCTGAGCGGTACTCCCATATCGGCTATACCATATTTCCTCCGAGACTGGAACGACCCTGTGGCCCTAGGTTAGTCGTTTCGAGGAAACTTTTCCTTGTAGACAAGTTATCCAATGACCATGCAAGACTTGACTCGAACTACCGTCTTACATAGTCATTATCTTTCCAGTGTTATCATTTTTTCAGTACTACATTAGAGACTACTAATATTTGAGACTGCCTCGACGATCCATGGTCGCGAGTATTCTTCCATGTTTTCCTATCATTTACTCAACACGTGAATGACTATTTGATAGCCCTTTTTGCCAAACTCAATTTGAATCAACTGTGGCTCGTGTCTTAAATTAATTTATATTTCGTGTGATACTACAGCCCAAGTCATACACCATATGACGAGCTTTGAGACCGTAGGACTGTATAGCTATAACCAGCCAAAGAAATCATAGGACCGTGCTTGCTAATACTTCGATAGACCTTGACATAACTTTTGCCTAACTCCATTGTGCGATACAACTTAACCCGTGGGACGAGCAAGGCTATGCCAAGCCCTTGCACCGTGGAAACATGCATTGAGACATGTGGGACACTTCTGCTATGATAAGTATTGGACTATGGGATCAGGCCTGCTTTCTCAAGCATTTATACGTGTGACACCTATGACACTACAAGAAAAATGATGAATCTTGACGGTTTATAAGTTGACGGTCGTCGAAAATCGTCACAATAGGGTTTATCTTGACGGTTTTAGGCTTACGTCAAGAGATGGCCTTTTTTTTGTTACTTTAGCTCATTTATAGTATGTATGTTGACGGTTTCGAGTGATCCGTCAAGAAAGAGCATCTTTTATATTAAAATTTTGTTGATAACCGTCAAGTAATGCATGTACGAAAAAATTACCGCTATTTTTTTGCTGCCATTATTGTAATTATTTCAAATTTTTACATCTATTGACGGTTATGATTCTTTTTTTATTGGAGAGCACAACAACTTTTTTTCGATCTCTCGTAAACTCTCCCTACTCAATAAGTCTCTGCTCTTCCTTCCTCTCTTCCTTCTTTCATGCGCAGTAGATGGAGAAGGAAAGCCCTTCTTCATCCTCTTCTTTCTCTTCCTCCTCCTTTCTCTCTCATATAACCCTAATCCCTAAATCCATCTGATGTTATCCCCAGACCCCAACCCTAGATCAAAGTCTTTCCTCGAGGACTCTGTCGATGGTGGTGACAACCGTGCGGAAGAGGTCGTCGGACTCTGGCGAGTACTTTCCCGAATACCTAGACAACCGTTCATCCCCTTCGGTGAGTTTTTTTTCTTTGATCCGATTGGAGGAGGGAGGCTCACTGTCGTGGACATGGCTGCGGTGGGCTTGGCACCACGCCACTCCCAAATCGGCTGCACAATCGCCTCCACAAGGAGTACCTTCTCGACCGCTTCTGCTTCGAACTCTCCAGCAATTTTGGGGTACATTTTCTTCTTTTCCTTAGTATGGTGTTGAGTTTTTGGTTGTTATCATTGCAGGAGGAATTCTGAAAATTATTCTTCATATTATTTTCAAAGGGGTGAAGACTACTAGATGCTAATCTCAACATTTGGGACACCAATTGTTTGTGAATATGCCTGACTAACATCTTTTATGAAATAGCAATTCATTTTCCAAGTTGTTCAAACCATATACACCCGATTGTGTGTGTAAATATTTATTTGGCAATAGGAAGTAGGGACACTACAAAAACATAGGTCATATTGTGTCAGACTTTTATAGATACAACCTGGATACTTCAAAATACACGAGGACACATTGATATAGGTGTCATCTCCATTAAACTCCGCCCATGTTAGTATAGTGGACCTTAGTCCTCCAAAAAGCACGACGTACATTTAACAATCTGTAGGACCTCTTAACCTTTCAAGTAAGGATTTGAAACTGTTAGATCCCCTCTACTTCAAAGTCATGCATATGGTCGCCATCTAGTTGGTAACTTCAAAGTCATGCCATCACCATCTGTAAGCTAATCAATGATATCATACTCCATACAAACTCTATTAATAGTCTCAACTTAGGAAATCATCTATGTTGGCCTTAAGGTCATCAACCAAGTCTTGTTATGAACCAAATTCTAGACATCTAGTTGTGTGATCATCCTACATATTGCCTTAACACTTTATTCAATTCTCCCTATCTGCCCTTAGATATCACCTTAACATTGTATCGAATAAAATTATCAGTTTGAAGAAGGCATCATGTCTATCCACCTCTAGGCTACAATAATCAGATGAAACATAACATAGGCACACACAAAGATTGAAGAACATAATTCAATTTAGAAGATGCAGAGCAAAGTGATCTACCTATGGTCAATGTGCATATGCATATCCTAAGAGGAGTTTGATTCGTTGGTCATCAATTAGGCATTTTAGAAACCTATATATCATGAGTTCACTATCTGCAATAATCGAGAAATTAGATATCACTCTTTTTATTCTCAAAAAGAAATTTAGGGACTTCAATGTAGTATAGTTTTAGGACATAAACCTGGTGCACCTTTCAAGTGGATTGAATGATCTTGAGATATATTGAACTATTCCTCTAAAGCAAAGCTCTGTCGAAATTATGTTAATTAGGTGAGCATGGTTAATAATCTTGTGAAAGAGAGTTCAAGGTTTCTTCTTGGGTATTGCTCTCATAATTCTTTTCTGTGTTCGGGATCGCCTGAACCTTGGAGTAAGGGGTTCAAGGACATTGTCATAGCACGGACTATAATAGAAGATTCGATTGGACTTTGCCTCGTGGTCTTCCTCTTTTCATTTGAGTGGTTTCTGCGTAAATCTTGGTGTTTACATGGGATTCTTATTGATTGCTTGTTGTTATTATTTAGTAACTTAGCTCTTGGCATAGATTGTACTTGGAGGATTTAGGATCATTGTTGCTAGTCCAACACACTTGTTAGTGTTAATGACCAGCTTGAGCATGAATTTGTAGTTCCTTGGTACTGAATTCATGTTTTTTTACGTGTTCGATTGGTTATAGGCAGGATTATTTTCTCTATCCTATAAATGAGAATCTTGGACAAAATCTAGAGCCGGAAGAAGGTTTAGCCTACTAAATATGCCAGAAAAAGCGCAGTATTTGTATTTTTGGAGGAAATGTTTGACACGAAGTTAATGTAAAAATTCTTCCTTGTTTAGTACAGAATTTGCTGGAATTTTCTAACTGTATCCACAATTTTTATTTCTAAGTAAAATTTTTGACCTCTGTAATTAGATTTTATTTTGTTATGCCGAACTTTATCTTTAATGAGACTCTCTAAAGAGAAATGACAAGGTTCTTCTATATGACTATGGATCACAATGTAGCGAATAACATACGAGTACGCGAGGAAGAAAGCAAATCTAGTATTGGTTGCAAGAAGAGAGAACATGCTCTGGGGCATAAGGGAGAACTCCTATCTTCTGGGTGCCAAGAATGTTCTCGTGATGGCGGCTGACGTTGTCAAGGAAGAGGAGTGCCGAAGGTTCATTGGGGATACTGTAATTTATTTTGGTCGATGTGAGTCTCTTCCCATCTCTGCCACATGATTATTCTAGGACCAAATCAGTCATAATAGATGAATTTGTAGTGAGAATGCCAACAGCTGCAAAATTATTTTCTTGGAATGATTACAACTAGTTTCGTGAATCTGCCATACTCTTTCAAGTATCGAGTTAAAGTTCTTTGATTCGTAGTGATTATCTTTTGATTAGCACTTGTGTAGATTTTTTTAATAAAATGTATTAGTAATATTAAGTAGAATTTTGATGAGAAAATAATGTTCCAAGAACCTGATTCCTCAATCTAACCAGACATGTAGATTGTAGAATACTTGGAAAATAATGACGTTCAGTTACTTAGCAAGTAGATATTGAGACATCATTGGAATTAAATTGTTTTATGTTTGATGGTAGTAATATTTTAAAACTTCTGATGTTTTGGTGCTGATCTTGGGACAGAGGATCATCTCGTGAACACTGCGAGCCTCGGACACACCTTCTTCTTCGAAGACGCTACAGACACTTCCGTTTTCCCACATCTGATGGTATAGTGGACCAAACTGCAAATTCTTAAATTTAATTTGAACTCATTATTTCTAGATAGTGAAGAACAGATGGCAACTCTAGAGGGAGGGTGAATAGAGTTTATAGCGATAAAAGCCAATTAAAAATTTAAACTCTTTCACAATCTAAATTAATCAGAGTAAATACGGAAATAAATAAGGAGCAAGAAAGCATACGCAAACACAGCCGATTTTAACCTGGTTTCCCTCGTGGAGGACTAGTCCAGGCCTGAGAACTCTAGCTCAGGATTAAATCCACTATTTGTGAAATAGTAGTTACACCCCGTGCCTTTTCTTCAGAAGAGCACGTCAACTTCTTACAAAGGATCGCAGTGGCGATGCTTGGAATTTCCCAAGCGACTTCTTGAAACTCTTGCACAAGACTCCTAACTGAGAGATGCTGAGCACTCGAGGCTTAGGAAGCTTGTGGCTAGTAGATGAAGAAGGGTATGGCTTATATTGAGCTTAAGAGAGAAGAGAAGAGAAGATTGGGTGAATGAAAATGAGAGAATTTATTGCCTATTTATAGGGTATTAGAAGGCAGAATTCGGCCAGAATTCTGGTAGAATTTTTCAAATATTTGGCCGTTGGACAACTAGCAACCAGCCAACCCTAAAAATTAGGGTGCTGATTTTTAGGGGACGGAGTTCGGCCCGAACTCTGTGTGGAGACAGAGTTCGGCCCGAACTCTGTCTCCAGAGCACAGAATGGGTCTTAAGGTCCAATGGGCTTATTTAGATGTGTGGAGCTTATAGATTTTGGGTAGGTTATGGGTTAAGTCTCAAGAGCTCAGCACAACTCAGCTTACAATAGTCTAGACACAATAAATATAAAAATACAGACTCAAAAATAACTTGCATTTGCAAAACTGAGTTATCGTCTGGCTTGAGCTGGATGTAGTCGTCGTGTGTCGTATTGAATTATGACAAACATTATTTAGTCAATGTTATCAATATTTAGTTGAATGTGACTTTGTGTCAACAATCTTCCCCATATTGATAATTGACAAAATAATAATTGTATATTCAATATTCATACCTGGACACATCTAAGGACAAAAAGCATAGCTCCCCCATAATCAATGCCGAGCTTAAAAAGAGCTCCCCCGTAATCATTGCATTGAATCCTGTTAGCCTGAGAAGAACATTCTTCCAAAAACACATAAAAAGTATATAGAATATACATATCTCCCGCTTTTGGCATTTAGCAATATAAGAGAAACAAGTAATAACTGGAAAACACACCAAAAGAGAAGAAACTGCATATAAACTGATATAACGACCAAAGTCTCAAGAGTCACAACTCATAATAAGTCTAATACAAACCAAGTACATGAAAGCAACTAAAATCAAAATGCATAAATCATAATCTATGATCCTCAGTAGCAGTAGCAAAAGCAGTCCATATCCATCATCGAGCATGAGAAGGCCCAGCGTCGTCTGATGGATCAGTAAATGAACGACGTGGGTCCACGAAAGCCACATCCGGATCCATGTAACGACGAACCCAAGGGTCATCGATACGAAATCCCTCACGACCAGGGTCTCGCTCCATAGGAATGGGCATGGATGGCGAGACATGGAATACCGAATATCGTGCAGCGAGTTGCTGATGGCACTCATCTGCAAGGTAGTCCGGTAAGCCAGCTGAGTCCAACGATCGTCCTCCAAGGTGAAGCGATCTCGGAGCATAGTCTGAAGAGACTCGAGAGTGGCAGGAGGAAGAGGAGGATCCGGTCCGAGAGGAGGGGCATCTGGCTCATCATCAGAATGCTCAGACACTACTGGTGAGCCAACGGCCGCCTGAAGCCTCCTTGCCTTAGAGAGGAAGGCAGGGGCAGGTAAGAACGGACACTCATCAAGGGGTACATGAAACGCACGAAAGATCATAGGAAGATATAATGCATAAACCAAAGATCTTGGTTTCTTCCTACAGTTAATCATCCAATCCATCATGGTTTGTGGAAGATTAAAGGGAACATGGAAATGGAGATGATATAATGTCGAGATTTCAAAATAAGTGACTTCATCGGTGGAACCCGCTTTGGATAGAATGGTGTTGAAAATGATCCGATGAAGTTCATAAAAATAGGGATTGAGGAATTTAGCCAAAAACTTATGAGGACGTGTGTTAGGGCTACACAAGTCGTCCTTGAGGCTTTCAAGTGAAATCCCTTCGGGAAATTGAAATGATGTAGCTTCAACAAGCTTTTCCCAAGAATTAGGCTCTTGAATCTCAAGATATTCGGCCAATTCGAAATCGTCAAAAGAGAGATCGATTTCCGCAACTCGTTAATAAATATGAGTATCATCATGGGTTAAGTTGCAGTAGAACATTTGAATAGCACTACGATAAATGATCGAATTTGTGGTAACAAGTTCATCAAGGCAAAGGTCATGAAAAAGTGCATCATATTGAGAGAATATAGTAAAGTTGATAGGGTGTCCCGTAAACACCGGACATGTCCGAAAATTACTAAACCAATTATTTGATGCGTCTAGTGATACAAAAATTCGGTCGTCAAAAGTGTTTGGATCATGTGGACGTGGAGGATTGAACAACGGATGGATTGGTGGTTGTTGTTCAACGACCGGTGCAACGGGTGGTGCAACGGGCGGTTCAACGGGAGGAGGAGCATTCGACGAGGATGCGTCCTCGGTCCGAATTCTCTTCCCGCGGTTGAACAAACGTGGAGCCATATCACAATAGATAATGAAAGAAATTGAGATATAGAAAAGTATGGAATTATACCTCAAACTAGCGATGAACAATGAAGGAGAATTGAAAAAGAAGCCTTCTTCTTGAGTTTTGGAAAGAAAAGAGCTCTAGAGAGGAGAAATTAGGGTTAGGGTTTTGAGAGAAAGATGTTTGAGAAGTAGAAAAGGTGGTAATGAGGAAGGAGAAACCGAAAATATGGAAAGGGTTTCTCTTGGTCGGAGCAAATAATAGCCATTGGATCTAACTTTTGATCAACGGCTGAGACTGTTCCCGGTTCTGGAATAGTCAGGCCGAATTCGGCCCGAGCTCTGGTAAGGGCAGAGTTCGACCCGAATTGCGGATCCTGGTCACAGAACTAGAATCAGGCTGAAATGAAGAAAAAAATAGTTAAGTAAGAAAGACCAATATAAGACATGAGTATACTTACAAGAAAAGATCCAAGAAGTAAACAGATGAATAACAGATAGTGAGCTCGAAGCAGAAATATGAAGTTGAAAAATAGTATTTCAGCATGTGATAAATAAAAATAAACCGTATAATAAACAAGAAATTATATCATAATTCAATATTTTGAAGCTGCCATGGGTTAGCTGCAGGGGCCGGATCCCAGCCAGCGGTAGTCCTGAGGACTAGTACACCGTGTCGCTTAGGCTTTTACGCCTTGTTGTCAGAAGGACCATTTCGGCTTGTACCCATAGCAAGTTCATCATAATAAAATCAAGATATACTCGATATTTACGCAGGTTTATTTTAATTTACAACAGCTTCATCTAAAACTCCAAGTTCACGACAAAGAAAATTGAAGCGCTCTTCGGATAATAGTTTAGTAAAGAAATCTGCTAACTGATGATCAGTGTCAATAAATTCTAAGTTAATCGTGCCATTTTGCTGATGATCATGCAAAAAGTGGTATCGTATTTCAATGTGCTTCGTGCGTGAGTGACAAATGGAATTCTTAGTAAGATTTATAGCACTAGTGTTGTCACAAAAGATTGGAATATGCATGAAAGATAAGTTATAGTCTTCAAGGGTTTGCTTCATCCACAGAATTTGTGCACAACAACGCCCAGCTGTGATGTATTCATTTTCTGTTGTGGATAGTGCGACAGAATTCTGCTTCTTGCTAAACCAAGAGACTAAAGCCTTTCCTAATAAATGACACATACCGCTCGTACTTTTATGGTCGACCTTGCATCCGGCGAAGTCAGCATCAGAGTAACCAATGAGGTCAAATGATGTTGACTTGGGATACCATAGGCCCACTGTAACCGTACCCTTAAGGTATCGAAAGATACGCTTAACCGCGGTCATGTGTGATTCTTTAGGATTTGCTTGATATCTAGCACACAGGCAAACACTAAACATAATATCAGGGCGACTAGCAGTAAGGTAGAGTAGACTGCCTATCATACCTCGATACTTACGTTGATCTACGGGTTTGCCGCTATCATCTGGTTCAAGTTTGGTTGAAGTAGCCATGGGAGTGCTGATTGGTTTGACGTTGTCAAGGTCAAATTTCTTCAGCATGTCCTTTGTATACTTCGACTGACAGATGAAGGTTCCATTTGACATTTGTTTGACTTGCAGCCCAAGAAAGTAGTTGAGCTCCCCCATCATGCTCATCTCAAACTCGGTCTGCATACACTTGGCAAAATCTTGACAAAGGGTTTCATCAGTAGAGCCAAATATAATATCATCTACATATATTTGTACTAAAAGAATAATGTCTTTGAAAGATTTTATGAAAAGTGTGGTGTCAATTTTCCCTTTTGAAAAACCTTTCTCAAGCAAGAAATTGCTTAGCCGTTTATACCAAGCTCTAGGGACTTGTTTGAGGCCATACAGCACTTTCTTTAGCTTGAACACATGGTCGGGAAATTTATGATTTTTAAAACCAGGAGGTTGTTTTACATAAACTTCCTCCTTAATAAATCCATTCAAGAAAGCACTTTTAACATCCATTTGAAATAATTTGAAATTTTGAAAATTTGCAAATTCATAAAGCATCCGAATGGATTCCAATCTTGCAACAGGAGCATATGTCTCATCGTAGTCGATACCTTCCTCTTGGTTGTATCCTTGGGCTACTAGACGAGCTTTGTTGCGTGTGACTGAACCATCTTCATTCACTTTGTTTCTAAAAACCCATTTAGTACCAATAATCGAGTGATTAGCCAGTCTAGGAACGAGTTCTCATACTTGGCTCCTTTCGAATTGATTGAGTTCCTCTTGCATAGCAGAAATCCAAAATTCATCATTGAATGCTTCTAAAATGTTTTTCGGCTCAATTTGTGAAATAAAGGCAGTGCTAGCAATAGAGTCTCTTAATGATGATCTAGTAGTTACTCCACGTGAAACCTCGCTGATAACCAAATTTTCTGGATGTGATGGCTTGAAAGAGAATTTCTTTGGCAAGCCCTCCAGAGAATTGGTTTCGGTTGTGGTGTTCATTAGAGTAGAAGTTGATGGCTCAACGTCATTATCAAGAGTAGCTGCTGCACTGTTATCTTCATCAAAAGTCACATTTGTAGACTCTTCCACAATTAATGAGCGTTTATTAAAAACTCTATATTCCTTGCTCTTGGCAGCATAGCCAAGAAAAATACCATCGTCAGCTTTGGCATCAAATTTGCCTAAGTTGTCTTTGGTGTTAAGGATAAAGCATCTACAACCAAAAACTCAAAAATAAGAAACATTTGGGGTTCTCCCAAACCAAAGCTCATAGGGTATTTTCTTCGTAATAGGACGAATAAGCACCCTATTTAAAATGTGGCATGCTGTACTGACAGCTTCAGCCCAAAAGTATTTCGGAAGTGAAAACTTGTTCAACATGACTCTAGCCATATCGCCAAGAGTCCTATTGTTCCGCTCCACAACACCATTTTGTTGAGGAGTTCTTGGACAAGAAAACTCATGATCAAAACCATTAGAATCACAAAACTTTTCAAAATCAGAATTTTTGAATTCGCCTCCATGATCACTTTGGATTCGAGTAATCATGTAGCCTTTTTCATTTTGAACTTTCTTTGCAAAAATCTTAAAAACTGAAAAAGCATCACTTTTATTTGTAAGAAAAAAATCCTAAGTAAATCTCGAAAAGTCATCAATAATAACAAAGGCGTAGAGTTTTCCACCAAGACTGGCTACTCTACTAGGGCCAAATAAATCCATATGAAGAAGTTGCAAAGGTCTAGAAGTACTTGCAGAGTTTATGGAATGAAATGAGGACTTAGTTGCCTTATTCAATTCACATTCGGCACATACCGTGTCCTTTTTGAATGTGATGTCGGGCAAGCCTCTAACTAGCTTCTTGGTCGATAGCCTGGATATAGTATCCATGTTGGCATGACCAAGACGCTGGTGCCATAATAGTCTTTCATCCTTATGAGCATATAGGCATCTACCTGCATTGTTAGTATCTATAGACAAATAAAAAATATAAATATTATCCTCCCTTACCCCTTCAAAAACAATGTCTCCCATTGACATATCATAAATAAGGCATTTGTTTTGTCCAAAGTTAATGTCATATCCATGATCAGCAAGATGACTAATGCTGAGCAAATTATGCTTTAACTCGGTCACTAGGCAGACATCCTTTATTACGGGTGAGGGAGGATGACCAATAATACCATTACCTATAATATAACCTTTTAGGTTGTTACCGAAGGATACATATCCTTCTCTCTTCATCGATAGTGATGCGAAAAGATTTGCGTCTCCCGTCATATGCCGCGAGCATCCACTATCGAGAATCCACTTATTCTTAGTTGAGGAGGGAAGGTCCACCTACATCAAGAGTAGATGTGACCTTTGGTACCCAAGTTCTTGAGGGTCCTGAGAAGTTAGTTTTTGGAAACCATGCATATATCTTTCTATCTACTAATCTTCTAATTATGCATTGCGATGAAATGTGTCCAAGTAAACCACAGTAAGTACATGTAGCATTCCTATTTACATTAGGAGCATGCTGATGATGTCCATAAGCAGAGTAATAAGGAGAAGTATGATGATATGTAGAATTAGCATGGTGATGATGACTATGTGTAGAGTAATATGGAGTGGCATGGTGATATTGTCTATATGGAGTAGCATGGTGATGATGTCTATATAGAATGACATGGTGATGATGTCTATGTGTAGAGTGATGGTGATTTTGTGCAACATACTGATGGTTGTATCTATGTGTAGTGTGATGATTATTTCTACGTGCATGTGGTTTGTGTGCATTATGAAAGTGTGTGTATATGAAAGCATGATTACGTGTTGCATGTGGATGACGTGGTTGACTAGTATGAGTAGTGTGTGTCTCATGTGATTGGGTTTGAGGTTGAGCAACCTGTTTTCCCAATTTAGTCTCTAGTTTCTTAGAGACAGCTTGCAGTTCAGTAATCTTAGCATTCAAACCATATATCTTAGTAATAGAAATCTTGTGTCCACTCTTTTCTCCTGCAAGCTCCGTGTTGAGTGCTGTGATTTCTTGTATTTGTTGATCAATGCGTGCTTCGGCATCATGTAAGCTTAATTTAAGCTTAGATACCTCATTTGTGTTATTTGTGAGAGAAGTGTCTCTAATGTTATCAAGCAGTAAAAAAAGTCTTTGAATTTCGACTTCATGACTTTTGATCTTTTCCTTGGCATGTTTATATTTACCAATGACCTTTTTATGATCATTAAGTAAATCGGTAAAAGCATCGCCAAGTTTATCAAAAGTAAAGTCATCAAGAGTTTCGTTTGATACCTTATCGGACGTTGCCATTAGGCACACGTTTGCGGCGTCTTGAGGAGAATCCTTTTCTTCCTCGGAGTCACTAGCTTCACTTTTATGCCAAATGCTCATGTTGGCATATTTCTTTGAGAATGGTCAGTCTTTTCGGACGTGTCCCGTCTTCTTGCAACCGTAGCAGGTTGGCTCTTCTTCCCCATCTTCTTGTGGTTCTTTCTTTCTTCGATTGAAGCGAAGGAATTTCTTGAAGTTGCGGACCATGAGAGCTTGATCATCATCTTCTGAGTTATCGTCATCCGTCTCTTCGGGGTCAGCCCTTCGTCGGTGAGCTTTGAGTGCGATCTCCTTAGCCTTAGGAGCACGCTCTTCGAAGTCCTTGAGGTCAAGCTCATGAGTCATTAGCTTTTCCATCAAGGTCTCCATGGACATGGTTGTGAGATCATTTCCTTCTATGATGGCTGTCACCTTAGGGTTCCAAATCTTTGGGAGCCCCCTAAGTAGCTTGCGAATCTTCTCGTGATTTGAATATTATTTGCCGAGCGAAGATAGGGGGATGATGATGTCGAGGAATCTTGTGAACATTTGCGTGATCGTCTCATTTGGCTTCATCTTGAAAGCCTCATATTCTTGAGTGAGACGACTTATCTTTGATTCCTTGACTTGAGTGGTTCCTTCATGCGTCACTTCTAGAAGTCTCCATACTTCGTGAGATGTGGTGCATGTAGATACCCTGTTGAACTCATTCCTGTCTATAGCACAGAATAAAGCATTAATAGCTCTCGCGTCTAGACTTGCCTGTTTCTTCTCTTCGTCAGAATATTTGTCATGTGATTTTTCAACAAGATCACCATTGATAATTATTCCGGCGAGCTTTTTGTAACCGTCAGTGACGATAGTCCACAGGTCAAAGTCTAGCGACTTGAGATAAAAGTTCATCCTTGTTTTCCAATATGTGTAGTTAGTTCCATCAAATAGGGGAGGCCTATTTGTGGACTGCCCTTCACCGTGATTGGAAATCAAGGATTATGTGCTTGCCATGGATCAGCTCTAGGATGTTAGTCCTTGTTGAGAGAACAGAGCTATGATACCAATTGAAGAACAGATGGCAACTCTAGAGGGGGGTAAATAGAGTTTATAGCGATAAAAGCCAATTAAAAATTTAAACTCTTTCACAATCTAAATTAATCAGAGTAAATACGGAAATAAATAAGGAGCAAGAAAGCATACGCAAATACAGCCGATTTTAACCTGGTTTCCCTCGTGGAGGACTAGTCCAGGCCTGAGAACTCTAGCTCAGGATTAAATCCACTATTTGTGAAATAGTAGTTACACCCCGTGCCTTTTCTTCAGAAGAGCACGTCAACTTCATACAAAGGATCGCAGTGGCGATGCTTAGAATTTTCCAAGCGGCTTCTTGAAACTCTTGCACAAGACTCCTAACTGAGAGATGCTGAGCACTCGAGGCTTAGGAAGCTTGTGGCTAGTAGATGAAGAAGGGTATGGCTTATATTGAGCTTAAGAGAGAAGAGAAGAGAAGATTGGATGAATGAAAATGAGAGAATTCATGGCCTATTTATAGGGTATTAGCAGGCAGAATTCGGCCAGAATTCTGGTAGGATTTTTTAAATATTTGGCCGTTGGACAACTAGCAACCAGCCAACCCTAAACATTAGGGTACTAATTTTTAGGGGACAGAGTTCGGCCCGAACTCTGTGTGGAGGCAGAGTTCGGCCTGAACTCTGTCTCCAGAGCACAGAATGGGTCTTAAGGTCCAATGGGCTTATTTGGATGTGTGGAGCTTATGGATTTTGGGTAGGTTATGGGTTAAGTCTCAAGAGCTCAGCACAACTCAGCTTACAATAGTCTAGACACAATAAATATAAGAATACAGACTCAAAAATAACTTGCATTTACAAAACTGAGCTGTCGTCTGGCTTGAGCTGGATGTAGTCGTCGTGTGTCGTATTGAATTATGACAAGCATTATTTAGTCAATGTTATCAATATTTAGTTGACTGTGACTTTGTGTCAACAGATAGGTAGCACTAAGTAAGCATGTATCAGAAAATGTCATGTCAGAAGATCAAAAACCTTTTGTTCTAACCAATAGGCCATGTCCTATATAAACTATGTACTATATAGACTATATGAATTATGTTGTACGAATGCGGATACGATACCACACAATATGGTAAGGACACAACACACCTGACGGACACGACATCTAGCATTTTGTACTATCCAGGTTGTGTCCAATATGTGTCTGATACGCATCCGACACATCATGGCCTACATTTTTTGGAATGTCTGTTCTTTCTATTACATAAGGTAAGGATTCATATGGACATGCACATATGTTGGTATGATTTCTTGCGTGCTAAGCATATTATTGCGTATCAGAATGTTGAATTAAGTATAATTTGTATTAGGATATCAATTTCTGGGGCAATGTTTACCCAACATATGTTGCGCTTCCTTTCTCGAGACAAAGCCATGGGAGAATTCTTGTGAATGCGTCAGTGGAGAGTTGGTTGCCTATGCCGAGGATGAGCCTTTATGCTGTGAGTAGCAAATCACCACTCACTCACTCGAAGATTTCTTGTTACCAACGCCTCTAAAGCTGAATTATACATTTTTGTTTGCTAATCTACTAGGCAGCAAAAGCAGCAGTGTTAAACTTTTACGAGACTATTCGATTTGAAGTGAAAGACGACATTGGGATTACTGTCGGCACCCATGGCTGGATCAGTAGCGAGATAGGCGGAGGGAAGTTGATGCTCGAGGAGGGATTGGAGATGCAATGGAAGCAAGAGAGGGAGGTAAGGTGCTATCACAATTGGTTATACAACTCAATAATGATGCTCAGTGACGACATAATTTTTCTGGGTATAAGTTGCATCCAAGGGCAGACCCAGGATTTTAATTTATCCCGGGGCTAAACTTAATTAGTTCTGAATTTTTTTTAAACAATGTCGTGTAGTATGTTCATGTCAATATCTCATAGTCTCTATATCGTACCATGTCTGGCCAATGTTGAACCGTGTCTAACGTACTAAAAGAAATTGAAACCTGACCAAAAAATAGTTCACCAGATACTCTTTTAGACATAAATTTGAATATTGAGAGCTTTTGGTATTTAATTCCACTATCGACGGAGAATCCGTAATGTGCCAGAACTCACCGAGAATGCAGAGTTGTAGCTCCCCCTTCGGTTGTCGTTGCAGTCTGGCATTCTCGAATATGATGTGGTTTCTCGGTTGAATCAGATGGAGTAGAGGAGAGGAGAGACTGTGAGTTACAGAGATAAGAGGTTGAGTGAGAGCGGAGGGGAGGACGGTGCGCTCGATAGCATAGTTCTGGGGATAGGGATATATTACAGTATACATTGCTTTGCATGTACCATGTACACGAGATAGTGAGAGAGAAAGGAAACAATCAAATTCTAGTCTCAAATTGCTCATGAAAAATTATATAATGTATGATAGTGGTTAGTTTTTGATGATGGATTATATCGGCCATTGCCTTGGCTTTGAGTGGCAGCTTGCAGGCCTTTTTGGGCTTGCATTGCATTGCAATACAAGCAACGGCAATAGCCCAAGCAGCAACAACTTACCAAGGCAATTGTTTGCCTTGGTGTTGCAGCAAGCATTGCCTTGACTTGGCCATTGCTTGTTTTTGTATTACTAGAGCAGTAGCATACAGCAGCAGCAGGCTCTTTGAGCATTTGTAATAGCAAATTGTCACGACCCGCACCCGCTTTTCGGACGCGAGCTTGTGAGCAAGCCAACTATGTATCGTGCAGACTCCAGCCCGACTCGAGTACGTATAAGATGTCAAGGTCATGGGTATCATGTCTAATCTAAACTATATCCCAATCCACAAGAATCATGTAAAATAAGAATGAACAAGTATGGGTCGTGGTCTGCAGCCCACTAGCTTATATGTCCGATTAGACTCTATGAATAATATGAGTCTATAAAGCTAAGATGATAAGCAGGATATATCATAAAATCACGAGAAGATAGTAAATCAATAACACTAACAAAGTACCTGAATCAAGCAGATGAAGTCAACTACCACATGCTCAGCTAACTAACTCCGTGCAATCAGCTACCTGAAGAGATCATCAGGTCCTCAGAGGACTAGCAAGATACATAAAACATGCCTACTAATATGACAGTAAATAACATGTAAGAAGGATAACAATACTGCAAGGAGAACATCTAAGGACGACGAATCGTGTGGAAATGTAATACTAGACTTGGCTATCAATCAATCGATTAACCTCTATAGCTTGTAGTACAAAGCAAGATACTCCCAATCTATAATAGATTTTGACTGTAATACAATGCAAGATACTTCCAGTCAAGATTAGCCAACTCTAGTATCGATCTCCTCTCCTAAAGGATACAAAGTCAAGTAGACTCCTATAAATCGTAGTACAATACAAGATACTCCCAATTTATAGTGTCGCAAGTTAAGTCAATCAATCAATCAATATATGCTATAGGTCATAGTACAATGTAAGATACTCCCAACCTATGGCATGTCTCAAGTCAAGTCAATCAAGTGATATCAAGGTAGAAGAATCGGCTATAGGTCGTAGTACAATGTAAGATACTCCCAATCTATAGTATGTCTCAACTGTAGTACAATGCAAGATACTCCCAGTCAAGAATGGTCAAGTTCAAAACAGATATAGAAACTGACAACTCAATCGCAAGACAAGGTAACACGATAAGACCCATAATCAAGCAATGTCGAATATCCTATACGTGCACGTAAATCTGGAACAAGTAAAACGATCAAGGGCAATTCAATCACAATATGGAATCATGTGACAATATAAAAAGGAAAAAATAGAGAAAGAGAAAACAATGTCAATACTGTATATGTTCGGCAAGGTATACTTGCCTGAGGGTTGTACGGAGATCCAACAATAAACCGTCAACCGGTAAGCCAAATAAGTCCAAATCTCCCAACTGCCTCCGAAAGCTGAAACAAACATTATCAACATTCACAGAATAGTCAAATTAGCTAGGTTTGCCTGTCCTTAAGTCCAACTCTGGACATAGGGGCAAAACGGTAATTTTAGGCAAAGACGATATCCGTCGTTGGACCCGCTTTGCACCGAAAAGCGTACCAGAATCAATGGTCTCTAAAATCATCAAACTACATGTCTACGGATTTATTTTGATGATACGAACCCAACCGTATGTCCAGTTTTGGATTCCGGTGGGCCGTGCACAAAATCGCCCATTAAATCGAACCGTAGGGCCCGCGAAACGGCGATCAAATCAACTGTCTCAGAATTGGACCAAACTTGGTATACAGGACCAGAAAAATGATACGGTCCTGTTGGCACAAGTTTTATCTCGATCTGATGAGCGTGCACGAAGTAATTGAGAAATTTGCACAGAGGTCGATACGGTGAATTTTGACGGATACGCATCAAATTCTTCGCGCACACGCGACCAATTTGAATTTTGCCAAAGCCCACACATCCACGAAGATGATACGCACCTTTCGATGCCTTCGGTTCACGACCACGTCGCCCGGTTTGGCGGGACGCACGTCGTATCGGCAAATTTTCTAAGTTTTTAAAACAGGTTTTTGTCAAAGTTTGGGATTCGATTTCTCGACACGTAGTCAATGATTTCCAAATCCACAAAAAGGGTTGTGAAGCCCTATATGTTGTCTAGGACTGCCTTTAAATAGATTTTCTAATATGGCGTTAGATCAGTCGAAATCGATCTTCAAACGTGGGTGATTGGACTGTATTATACCCTGTTTTCGAACAGCTTTTTACCGAACTTTGGTTCGATTTCTCGGACAATATAGATTTCCTTAAATCAAACTAATTGGTAGGAATCGAAGGTGTATATATCGGGGTTTTACCTGAAGAGATAGCTTGGAAAATGATCGAGCGACGTGTGTGCACTTCGATCACGAAGATGGGGTCGAAACAGGCTGCCACTGCTGTTCTGTAATGCCTATGTTCGTATTACGTATTTCTGGAATACGTATACGTATTTTATTCTATATTGCATGATTCCTTGTTTAGTTTTCTTCGTGGCTTGGCTTGGTTTATTCTTGGCCCGGGTTGGCTTGGTTCGGTTGGGATTATTTTGGTTCATCATGAACCATGGATGAACCCCCTACCTACCACCACCTTTGATATTTATTGCCATTTCTTCTTTCTCTCTCTTCATTACTCATCTTCTTCTTCCTCATTTACTTCTTACCTACCAGAGAGAGAAGAGAGAGGTCTAGGCAAGTGCAACTTGCTTCATGGAGAAACTCTAATTTTATTGCTTCATTCTCTTCCTTACAGTATTTTAACTTACTTTAGAACTTGGCATTTTCACTTTCCATGGCTAGATTTTTCTAGATCTAAGTTTACTTTGTTTTCAGATTTCTTAGGTTTTGATCTACTTAATCCTGTTATTTCTGAGTTTTAAGGGTTCTATATTGTAGAGAATCTCGTTCTACCCTATTTTGACCTATGGAAGTTCGGATTTGGGCTCCGGATGATAGAGTTATGCAGCTTGCAAGCTATGGCTTATGGTGTACTTCTTCTCGGAAATTTGGAGAAGAAGCACAGTCCCGAGCTGCATGGTATACTTGACCGCATGAACATTCATGCGGCAAGTCAGTTCCAACCGCATGCACTATGGCCTTGACTTGACCGTGTGACAAGTTCATGCGGTAAGTATTCCCAGCCGCATGGGATCCAGTCAGTTCAGCCGCATAGGGCTGGGGACCTTATCCTGCCGCATCAGCTTATCTTGGCCGCATGAGTTGGACCCAGCCGCATGTGCACAGCCTTGACGAGCCGTATGAACCAGACTCACTCGCTGGCCGCATGACTCCTATATCCGCCAGCCGCATGAGATCCTGAACCTTATTAGCCGCATGAACTCCCCCCTGGTCAGTCGCATAAGTAATCACCTTGACCCAGCCGCATGGGGCTTGACTTGGTTGAGCCACATGGACTCATTTCCGCCAGCCGCAGGAGTACCCTTGCCCTCCTGGCCGCATGTGTCTTGCCCTTCTCTTGGCCGCATGAGTTCGATTTATTCCAGTCGTATGAGAATCCCTCTCCTGCGAGCCGCATGGGTCCTTAGTTCCCCCGACCCGCATGAATCTCTCTCCAGCCGCATGAACCCGACTCCTTCCCCAGCCGCATGAGATCCATCCTGGCCGTATGTGCCTTAGCCGCATGGCTCTTCTATAGCCTTGTATATTGATATTTTATTAGATATTTAACGTCCATTTTATATCCTTACGCCTTTTGTCCTGAACTTGAAAATCATGAATTTATTTGATATGTTGGAATTGATAATTGAGCATGACATGTTAGTGACCCGTAGTGGTGCACTCCTGACATAATAACCTGACATGACCTGATAGTGGCCCGTCGTGGCGTACTCCTGACTAGTACACTTGATATGATAACCTGACATGATTATCTCGAATAGCTGTTGCAACGGCTACCTGACATGACATGACCTGTACAAATAACATGAACACCGTGGGCGATTGTGCTTGTACAAATAATCCAGTCCTGTCTTGCATCATGTCTAGGAGGGGACTCCTGAGTACCACGGTTAGGAGTACCTACTGAAATGGACTAAGGCTAATAACTAGATTAATACATTAGTCATGAAGAGATTTCCCAGCTACAGGCAATCCCGTTACCTGGGCACGCCTTGGGATCTGTAGCCTGCCGTCGAGTAGGGCACATTTCCAGCACACTGTCATGTGTTGCACCCTTCAAGCTACTTAAGGGTACATGCGTTTCCTGGATGATGTACCCACCTGAACTCAACCCTAATCTTTCAACACGGGTAACCTGGATGGTCTGCAGGGCTTGTGGCTGGGAATTATCTCACTGTATCTTGTTAGTAATTAGGCTTGTGACAACCCTAGTTAGTTAAAGTATCAAGCCGTAGTTCTGTTTGGCCGTAAAATGATTGGATGTAGTCTAACCAGTCTAGTCTTACCCTGATCCTGTTCCAGATTATTGAATGACCAGAATGCTTGTATTTATTTTACCGATAAATGGTGAGAATTCTAAGTTCTGTTCAGACGAAGGGTTATAACCCCGGTCCTTGTTTGGTTTACGAGTTGTAACCTGGTTATCTGAATAGTTCCATAGTTATCTCGTCGTATATCACCCTGATGTATTTCCTTTATTTCTAGTTCTTATTTTATTTATACTCTTGTGCTGATTGCTGGTTTTAGTTCCTAAGTGAAGCTTCCTTTGTGGCACTTGCTCTTTCTGGGATCTGACCCAGCTGGTTTTGTGTGGCCAGATTTCGGAGCAGCTTCGGAGGATCTACCGACCTTCCAGCCAGATGGTGGCCACTAGACGGAACCCTGGCAACGAGTGGGTTTATTTTTGATCTCCCACTTTATTGTAAAAATATTCTTTTGAGGCGTTTAGCCGACGAGCACCTGTTTAGCTCGATTGCACCTTACTTACTGTCTGCCTACGGGCTGTAACATGATTGACAGATCCTAGGGTTGATCATGTATGACTAAACTCTTGCTAGTCCTAATATTTTGTAACGACTAGCTTTATGATCAGCTGAATATATAATATTTGGGACGCCTTATTATTGTATATTTAATGATCAAACATCTTGTAACATTTACTTACTTGCTTGTGATTGAGACATTAGGCTTGTTCATGACCATAGGAGACTGTTGGCTTGTAGTAAACCCTCATGTATCTAGACAGCCGTGACCGTATAGCGAGATGAAATCCATTTCATATACGTAGCTGGCTATGTCTGCCCCCGCTCTCCAGTATTCTGGTTCTGGGGCGTGACATGTTCCCCTGTGTTGCTTGCTGTCCATGCACGTTTCCCGACGGCTCCAGCCACACGCGGTGGTGGCGCCGGCGGCGGGTGGGTCGCCGGACTACAGGGTGGTCATGGTGGTGTAGGTCTGCTAGGGTTTTCGATCAACTTCGATTGCGTGTGTGTGTGTATATATATACTTTGGATGTTCGGTTATGAACCGAAGGGAAAAAATTGAGCCTACTGGGAGCCAGGGTTGAATGGCTCGGGCTGTGGGGGTTTGGGTGTAGCCCGAGAGGGACTGGGCCGGCCTGGCAGGCCGGGCTTGGGCCTGGGGCTGGCCGGCCTAGCTTGGCCTACTGCTCCTTTCTTCCTTTTTCCTTTATTCCTTATGAAATTAATTTACATCCATATATATCCTATATATATATACATGTACATACATTTATATATTTATTTATTTATTGCATATATATCTTATATATAAATATCTATGTACATATATACATATATATATATATATTTACAAACATTTACGTATATGTATTTATCCATACATACATATATATATATATATTTTTTTTACATACATACATACATATGTATTTATCCTTACATCCATACATACATATGTATTTATCCATACATACATATATATATATTTACAAACATTTACGTATATGTATATATCCATACATACATATATTTATCCATACATACATATATATAAAATATATATATATATATATATTTTATATATATATATATATATATATATATATATATTATATATATATATATATATATATATATATATATATATATATATATATATATATATATATATATATATATATTTATATACATATTCACATATATAATATATATTTATATATACATATACGTACACACGTATTCAATATATATATTTATATACATATTCACATATATAATCTATATATATATATATATATATATATATATATATATATATATATATATATATATATATATATATATATATATATATATATATATATATTATATATATATATATATATATATATATATATATATAATATATATATATATAAAATATATATATATATATATATATATATATATATATATATATATATATATATATATATATATATATATGTATATATATATATATATATATATATAATTTATATATATATAAATTATATAATTTATATAATAAATGATTTAATAAATATAAATCGTTAACATTTAATGACAACAAAGTTGTATTAATGATAATAAAATCCTAATAACAATTAAATAGCCCAAAGTCGTTTCTTATGATACAACATGCATACTACTTATCTGGCTCCAGAAGATCATACAAATTTTGTAAAACACTATTTAATAATAATAATACCTATAATCTACCTATAACAATTATTCTTAGAAAAATAGTTGCCAATTCCAAAAATATATACAAAATACTTACACTTACCAAACATGTCTATAAGGCCGTACTTGGTCCCACTACATGCCTACCTGGGCTTAGATTTGGTTCGGCCCAGTTCGGACTAACTTGGTTCAACCAGGTTCCTGCAAAGTCAATAAATCTAATAATAATTAATTAAACTTATTTATAATAGTCATGCTATAATTTGGCCTGGTTTTCTTAGTTAGGACACTCCTATGGCTCGGCATTCCCCTATCATGGCTAAACACTAGTCAAAGTACGCCACTGCACTATCCGTGCCATGATTCCTAGTCGTCTGGTACTTCAAAACTCAACCATGGCTAAAATCATCTACCGTAATAATTAACTAAACAATCATTTACAAAATTCTAAGATCACTATTTAAATCAAAGAAATAATAAAAAAATATTTTTAAAAAAATTTTCCGGGAAGGGAAGCTACACAAATGCAGCATCAGTAGCTTGCAGTAGCAGTATCAGTAGCAGTAGGAGCAATGCAGGGCAGTTGGCCATTGGTTTTGGGCTTAGGATATCTAGAAAGGGGTTTAAGTTTCAGAGTTTGGCTTTGGGGTTCTATTGTACGTATCAAAAAAACAGTTGTGTATCATAGATGTGAGGTTAGTATCAGATTTATTAGATGTTAGTTTGTACCAGAGTTTGGCGTTAGCTTTAGATGTTAGAGTGTTAGCTTGAGGTATCAATAGATTAGTTGTATAGTTAATTTCATATGAAGGTATATATATTGATATGTTAGTTTGGATGATTTTTGATTTGAATGTTAGAGTAGATATCTGATATCCTAAACTAGTTCAGAGGCTTTAGGTCTTGGATTTATGTATCCGTTTTGGTCTTTTGGGTTGAGTATGTGATAGGTATAGTGGTATCAGTGATTTGGGGGTCTTTTGGATTGAGTATCTATCCTCATGGAGGCAAGTAAGGTGAGCACTCGTACTTGTTAAATAACTTATCTGAGTTTTAGTCACTGGCCTCTAATATGAATGCTCAAGGGGATTTTTTTTTTCTTCCAAATAAATGACTTCATGCCCTTTGGGGTTAAGTAGGTGATATAAGGGTCCCAGATACCACACAAACTCAACAACTATAGGATTTTGCAAGTATTGTTGCTAGTATGTAAGGAAGAAATTATTTTTTTCATTAAGTCAAACTAAATATTCTAATGCTTCAAAAAATTTCTTGTTTGGGCAATCAAAGCTTGCTGAATGGAAACCACCAGTCAAATAAGGATATCTTAGTGCATCTTAGAAGTTTTTGTGAGCTATTTCTTTCTAACTTTTACACTTTTTCAATATAGCTAGCCTTCAGATTTTGTAATACTGAGTTGATACTTCGTGTTCTTGTTCTCTCAGGAACTTGCTGAAAAATGAAGGTGCATGCATGCTGTGAATAGGGGAATGCTGTGGATATGGCTAGGGATGTGCTCCGATATGGTTTGCTACTTTTTTGTTTTATTTTTGTAATGTTGGCGGGTTTTATTTTGTGGTGACAAGTGATAGATGTTTGTGGTTTGAATATTTAAGTGGTATAGAAACAACAGATATGGGATGTGTACTTTATGGTTGGATTATGTTGTGGTTGGACAAGTGAAGAATACATGTGCTGGGATGTGTGTTGAAAGTTTTTGTTGTATGAACAATACAGTTTATTAATATAAAATTTAGATTTTATAGTAATTTGATGTGTGTAGCTTCTGGATTGATATTATGTGTGGTTGATTGATATTATATAATTCTTGACGGAGTTTTGGCATGCTTCTCTTGACGATACTTTGGATAGCTTCTCTTGACGGTTGTTAAACGTCAACTTTAATTCATATCATGTTGTATAATAGCCGTGAATTACTGCTTTTCATGACGGGTTTTGTACGTCAAAACAAATACTTTTCTTGACGGCTAAAGGCCGTCATCTAGGCCGGAGTCAAGAAAAGTTTTTGCCTACGTTGACGGTTTCTAAAAACTGCTATCTTGACGGCTAAAAATAGTCAAGAAAACTACTTAATATGACGGCCAAATACCGTCAAGAAAAGTCCTGTCAGCGACCGTCAAGAAAAGGGGGGGTCTTTTCTTGACTCTGGCCTAGTTGACGGATCTGCAACCGTCAAGATACCCATTTCTTGACGGGAAATCACCGTCAAGAAAAGCCCTTATTCTTGTAGTGTGACTATGCTATGTCCATTGTCTTGTGGCAATTTAAACCAACTTTTCCTTCTTCCAAGACATGGGATAAAGGACCGAATGTCCTTTTGAAAGCACGCCGTACAACACTTCTAAGCCGATCGTAGGACCTTTCATATTCTAACTCATTTTGACCGAACTTGGGATTATTTCCTTAGCTCTGTGGATTTGCCTCTTTTATTATCAAGTCTACTTGTGCATTTGAAAACTTTTAGTTTATTAGTGCGTAGGCCAAGCTAAGGCAAGTTTACCCAAGCCACCCGCCTGAGCGAGGAGTCGCCTCGACCTAGCAGGTCCTTGAGCAAGCCGTTGCAATGGCTAAGTCCAAACGCCGCCGGCATTTCAATTCCTCCGATTGAACTGAGCGGGACGGGGCATTACATTATACACCACTTAGAAAAGTTTTGTCCTTGAAACTTAGTGAGTAGACACTCATCAACTTATCACTTTGATTCAACATCCAAAGATTCTCGCACACACTTCGCATATGTATTTCTTCCATCCGAGCCACGCTGGTGCCTTAGTTATTTTTCACACAACAACTATATGTCAAATCCTCGATACCGTATCATTTTTTAGTCTCACCTGAATTCAACGTATCACTTAGTTGGATCGTCCACATATTTAAGGCGTCCCCCACTACAAGAAGAATGACGATTTTTGACGGTTTATAAGTTGACGGTCGTCGAAAACTGTCAACAATAGGGTTTATCTTAACTGTTTTAGGCTTACGTCAAGAGATGACCTTTTTTTTGTTACTTTAGCTCATTTATAGCGTGTATGTTGATGGTTTCGAGGGATCCGTCAAGAAATAACATCTTTTATATTGATGTTTTGATAGTAACCGTTAACTATTGTGTATGCAGGTAAGTTGCTGCGGTTTTTTCATTTGCCATTATGGTAATTATTTCAAAGTCTTGAAAATTAATGACGGTCTTCCACAAAATTTTTTAAGGCTCATAAGAACCAAACTCTCGACTTCTCTCCCCGCTCACTTCGAAACTCTCGACTTCTCTCTCCCGCCGCTCTCTCAGAAACCCTCGTCTCCTCCTCCCCTCTGAAACCCTCGACTCTCCCCCTCTCAGAAACCCTCGTCTTCTTCTTCCTCCCACCAATCCAAGCCATGGGTACAGAAATCCCCCAAACCAGAACACTAATCCTATTTTTTTATCACAAACCCTAACCCTAATTTATTTATTCTTTCCTTTTTGCAGGTCCTCCGAGCTACTCGGGATTCACCTACGACGTCGCCGCCTTCCCCCGGAGGCCAACTACGACTACATCATGGTCGGTGGCAGCGCCGTCGGCTGCCCCCTCGCTGTCACCCTCTTCCTCTCCCACCGCGTCCTCCTCCTCGAGTGCGGCGGCACCCCTGTGGACTTTCCTTCCCTCCGCTCCTTTGACGACTTCCTCCAGACCCTCTCCTCCGACCAGGCCGACCCCGAGTCCCCCACTCATACCTTCGTCTCCGAGGACGGCATCGCCAACGCCCGTGGTCGCGTCGTTGGTGGCTCCTCCGCGTCCTTAGTGTTTCCCTCTCTCTCTCTCTCGATGCTTTTTGGTATTTCTTGAATTTTTATATGAAATAATTTATTTAGATTTTTGCTTCTTTTAGATGATGCACATACGAAGCATATTCTGACGTCCTGTGTATTTTGTTGTGTCCGTACTGTATCGGATACACCAACATGGATCTGACGCACCATTGTTGGAGTTTTCTTTCTTGTGGCCATAATGTTGTCCATGCTGAAACAGAGTAGTTCAATATGAGACGATAAGAATCGGTAGGCACAAAACTTCCAATAGCTCTAGTAGAAAATCAATTTGAAATCTCAAATTATTTTGAAACAGATGTTTCTTCTGAAATCACAATAAACTTAACATGGATGAGTGTGTCAATAGTACTGATGTCTTAAATAATCAAATTAATCCCACTATGATGAAAGCATTTTATCTGATTGTTATAAACTACACTCAGTAGAGTGCACTTCACGAAGTAATTATCCTGGCATAAATCCTAGTGCTGTTGTGTACATTCTTGCATTATAATGTTAACTGACAAGGTCATGTAATTTGAGTCTGTGACAATTGTCACCACCGAAAACAACACAATATGTTGTCCATCGTCAGAAAACAGAATGTTCTTCTGGATCAATAGAAATGAACCCATCTATCTTATAAGGGTTTATTTGTTCCATTTTCTTTTACATTACTTTTTCTTAGGAATAGCCATCTGTAACCTTTATGTCTTTCAGGTGCTCTTTTATTCTTTCAAATGATTTCTCTTCATATGCAAAAATCTGAAATAAGAACTGCTGCAAAATGCATAAATCTTGCTTGATGGTTACTAGAAAGGTATGTTGCCAATTGAAGGGTGATTTTGTGTTATTATTTATTAACAAAATCTGGAGTACCAATCTCAATCCTTCTGTCATTCTAACATAAGATCAAAATGACCACTTCAAGTTATTTAACTTATTTTGTGTTTGATTGTGTGGGGTGTGTATGTTTGTGCTCAGGAAAAGGGGGATGTTATTCTTTTCCGTGTGCTTCCTCTTCAAGAGTTAGATGCTCTCTCTGATATATAATTATATAATTAAAAAGTAGTAAGTTGACTCTTGTTTTTTGTTCATAATAAACAATGATTATGGTTATGCTCCACAATTTTAAACTATGTAATTAACTCAACAATTATATTTCTCATTGCACTTGTTACTGCATTTTTTAGAGTAGCAAGTCCACCTTTTAGTGCCAATGAGTAAACATAAAAGAAATAATTGAAGGGATATTTGATTTACAAATAATCAAATTACCTTCTGAGGATGTTTTTGATAAAATATTTGGTCATAGTGTAATGGGGAAAAAATAAGGGGTTTAATGTAATAGTTTGAATTTGGATGATTTTTTAAAATATATTGAAGGACATGCCTACAAATAAGCTTACTAATAACCATTTCTAATAGAAGGGCAAAATGGTCTTTTACAGAGATTTGGTCTCTCGTTGGTAGCTGATGTCTTAGACTCTTAGCTTCTATTAAAGAGGTGATTACATAAGTAATTGCAACAAAAAATAACATCAGAAAGCATTTTAGAAGCCTAAGGAGTAGCTTTCCTGTAAACATTCTTGTTTATATTTTCAAGCAGCAGTACAAAATGGCCACTAGAATAAAGAACAAGTGATATTAGTGGGATTACTCCAAAAGAAAATATTCAAAATCACCCTCGACCATAACAATGAAGAATATACATATCCTGTGTTTTCTTACCTAACATGGAGTGATTCAGAGTATTTCGAACCAGCATATTCTGTCTCGAATCACCCTTCTTCAAGATATTAGCTATAACAGAAGCATACCTTGAGCTTCTGACAAAGATCGCACGACTGAATATCCTGTTTGCATTTATAACAAGTATAGTGATTGTAATTCATATTCAAACAAAAAGTGTTAAATTTGAATGACCAGGATTTTCATACCTGTGGCTGGATGAACCATGCTGGCTGCAGCACCAAAAGCAAGGTTCTTCTGTTGAGTGTTTGGTAAAGTTAAGTTTATTGTGTTTATTGTGATTTTAGAAGAACCCTGGAACATCTGTTTCAAAATAAATTGAGATTTCAAATTGATTTTCTACTAGAGCTATTGGAAGTTTTGTGCCTACCAATTCTTATCGTCTCATATTGATCTACTCTGTTTCAGCATGGACAACAGCATGGACAACATTATGGTATTTCTTGAATTCTTATATGAAACAATCTGTATGAAGCTTTCTTGAACTCTTCACTAGGCTATGTATGAAGCTTTCTTCTCCTTTACAAGGAAAGAAAGATTAATGAAAATGAGAAACTAGAGGCTGCAGTAGGTGAAGCCTAGAAGGAACAGGATGAGGAACACAATCTCCAGCAAACTGACCCATACTTGAACTCTTCACTAACCTCCCATGTTTCTCATTAACAAGTATCTTGTTAAAATTAGAGACTACTTTGTACTGCAAATGTCTTTTGGTACATCGTACAACTTTTTAGTTTAAGATATGATTCAAGTTGAAGATATTCCCTCATGATATAACTTTAAAATATGTTTGGCTTCCTGAAAAGCTATAATTTGAAGGAAGACGACTCTTATATATAACTTGTGTGCCTTCATATGTTTTACTTTTTGAATGCAAGCTATTCATTTTCTTTGAAGCAATTTTTATACTTAGTGAACTCTCAGTTGGATTTTTATCTTCTTCTTCATCAGGCTGAACTACTACATATACACCATCTCCATGTTTTAAAGTACTAGGCACTTTTTTTTTTAATATTTTTGTAACTACCTTTATTGTTCATGTTGAAGGTTGTTGATTGTCGTGTCTGCGGTGGCCTAAATTCTGCCCTTCATTTTGCATTTATAGAGTTCATTGATGAAGGTAAACTTTTATAATTCCTATCTTATATTTCCAAATTTAGTGAAGTGTTATCTTATCATTGTAATACCTTTATTTTTGTTTCTTATAGATGATATATCATAAGGTGCATTAAGTCTGCCAGGAACTGAGATCGGATACTATCCAATAAGGGGGCTTCCTTCAAAAATTGCGATTCTTAAGTTAGTCCAACATTCCTGCCAAGGGTAGGCTCATGTGCTCTTGCCCTATATATAATGCTCATATCTCTTTATCTTTTCTACTGATTGCTCAGCCTCTATATGTTGCTCAACCTCTATATGTCAATATCATTTTTTTTGGTATCAATTTTGGGTTTGTTTTCTGAAGATTGATTTTTTAGTTCGGTTGTTTCACTGGGGGCTATAATGAGAAAGAAAAGTTGCGTAATTTTGCTTTGGCAATAGACATTTGGTCATTTTTGCCATATTACTTGGATTTCAATCTTTGATACATATGTTGTTGGGTTTTTTGACTTTGTAATTGAGCTAAAATTTTAGGTATGTGTTGTTAACTTTATTATCCCTAAATTGGAGTATCAGTTTCATAAAGAGTTTGCCTTCTCTAGGTACTGATACCACACTTGAAATTTGTGAGTATCGGTGGAACTTGGAGTATCAGTTTCATAATGGAAGGAATGGTTTATTGGCTACACTTTATGGAGTATCAGTTTCATGACAGAGAGCAGTTGCTCCTACAGCTCTTTGTTGCAGTTGTAAATCATTCAACAAGTAAATCATTCAACATCAATTATACTTGAAACATTACTGCATCTATAATTATTGAGCTTACACAGGAATTTGGAAAATTCATATTTCTAAAGTTGATATAGTGGAACTCAAATGTTTACTTTAATGCATTCGATAGTGTGCATATGGTTTAGTTATTCTTTCTATATGGAACTCAAATGTTTACTTTAATACATTCGATATTATTATAGTTGTCAGTATTGTACTTGAGCAAGGAAGTTGACTGTGTTGTATGTTTACCCTAACCACTACTAGGCATTTACTTTCATGCCTCTCTGTAGATTTGCATGTCAACTTATCAGCAACTTACCTTTCTCAGACTTAGTACTTTTATTAATGTAATATTTGATATTGCAGTATTCTTGGAGAAATCTTGATTGTTGCTAGGCTCGATGCTGTAGGGGATGTATAAGGAGAACAAGAAGAAGAAAGCCATGGCCTTGCCGTCATCTAAGATGTATGGAAACTATATTACTTTTGTTGTATATATTTGTGGTTGGACAAGTGTTGGGTGTTTGTGGTTGGACGTGTATTGAAAGTTTGTGGTGTATGAACAATATACAGTTTGTTAATATAAAAAAATTGGATTTTATAGTTATTTTATGTATTAAATATTCTAGATTATTGATATTATGTGTGTGTTCGATTCATTATATATAATTATAAATAGAATTTTGATTTCAGCTTCTCTTGACGGTTATAAAACGTCAAAAATTAACTCAATCCTGCTGCAGAAGGGCTTTTCTTGACGGCTAATAGCTGTCAACTAGACCGGAGTCAAGAAAAGTTTTTGCCTATGTTGACGGTTCCTAAAAATATCTATCTTGACGGCTAAAAACAATCAAGAAAACTACATAAAATGACGACAAAAAACCGTCAAGAAAAGTCCTGTCAGGGACCGTCAAGAAAAGGGGGGGACTTTTCTTGACTCCGGCCTAGTTGACGGATCTGCAACCGTCAAGATACCCATTTCTTGACGGGGAATCACCGTCAAGAAAAGCTCTTATTCTTGTAGTGCCCAAAATATATGTATTTTAGCCAAGCCTTGTGATAGTGAATCCAATCCCACATATTTGATTCATCCTATCAATCCTAAAAATCAATCGTATCGATGCTATCTCTCGAAACAAGGATATCTTACCTAACCGTTAGGCCATCTATCCAGGCTAAAGTCAATGTCAGTATTGGAATCATCATCCCCAAATAATAATATCAACACTAACCCCAATCCTAAGGTCAAACCAAAGTTGATAGTATAGGATTTTCTACCCAAGCTCGTATCACTCCGATTTCTAAACTTTGAGCATAGATTTCTCCTGTTCGCATTTGCAATGATCAATCCCAGGGATTCGAGTCATTCAGCAAAGCCATCATGTGATAAGTTTCTCTCAACCAGATCCTCTGTATTTCACTATCGCATGTCCAAACTAGCAATTCGTATAGTCTATCTCTTCGAACATGTTTGATGTTATCTACCTATCCATCATATTCAAAACATGCTACGACACAATTTGTCACTAAACCATAATCCTCATTCCATATTCCCTAAGTCATTTAATACAATTCACATATTCGATCACGAGGTCATCTAGCATAGCAATATATCATGTATCACCTCCAGTTTTCAAATTTAGCGTAATTTTGTCATTTTTCATATTCTAATATTTTTGTGAATATTTATGTATTAATATTGTATTTTGGGGTTTTGTTTGATCGGGTTTGAGTTTTGTCTCATTTCGACTTGTGTTAGTGACCCGGGTCAGTTTTGGACCCAATTGGACCCGACAATTTGTCATGACCAAACTCAGATATTTATTTTTGACTAATCCTATTTGATTTTAGTGGGATTAGAGTTTGGAAATTAGATTTAGAACTTGAAATTTAGAATTTCCAAGTTACCATTTTGACCCCAACTCAAAACCCTTCTATTCTTTGACTTGGAGGGCATTTATGACTTTGCACAATGCTCCAAACCCCCCTACATGTGGCCAGCCATCAGCACACACACCCACTCCCTTCTTCTCATTTCAAGAAAGCTCTCTCTGTCTTTCTTTCTCACATTCTACAAAAAAAACTCTTTCTTTTCCCTTTGGATTTTAAGCTCCAAAGTAAGTCAAATCTCTTCTAATTCTCTTCCATACTCTAGATCTCTTTATAATCTTGGTACTAACCCTTGTTTATCTCTCATTTGTGGTTTTGATCTAGTTAGATCTAACTTGGTGGTGGTAGAAGCATAAATTTTGGACTTTGACCTAAAAAGAAATGATTTTGGGACTTTCCTTGGGATTCCAACTCCCAAAAGGTAAAACCTTACTCTAACCTTTGTATTACTTCTAATTAGTGTCATTTGCATATTAGTGGATGCCCGAGGTGTATGATAACCCATTAGAAGAGGTTTGAAATCCATTTAGGAAAAACCCTAAATTAACATATTTGGGTATTTCCCCTAGCCTAATTAGACCTAATTAGGTTAGTTTGGGTGAGATGAGGCTAGGTACGTGTGCATATTTGGATACGTAGGGTCGTTTTGCGAGAAATATTAAAATAGGCTTTTTTGGGGTTTTCGGGTTCCAACACACGGGTGACTTTTTGCACCGACACTAGAATCGGTAAGTTAGCACTTAGAATAGGTTCTAATCATTATTTAGAACTCGTGGGTAGAGTTTGGGTCGAATCCGGATAGGTTTGGTACCCGTATCGCACGGTATCGCGAATCGGACACCCAGGAGTCGCCAAAATGGCCATTTGGCCATTCAAGCCTCGTTTTTCGTTTTCGCTCGTGTGCGCGAGTTAGATTGCTCGTGTGGGGTACATGTCTAGGCACTAAAGGGTAGAATTGCGAGGATTCGGGTATTCGGATAGGTTTCGGGATGTTTTGGAGTGTATGTGTATATATATGTGGTGTGTGAGTCTATATATATGTGTGTGTGTGTGTGTGTGTGTGTGTGTGTGTGTGTGTGTGTGTAGAGAGGGGGAGTGGCTTCCCATAGGGGGTTTGCTGCCCCAACATCAGCAATTACAGCAGCCACAACAGCAATATAAGCAGCAGCAGCAGTTTTGGGGGCTGCAGTGTACAGCCCCTTGGTCCCCAATACCCCTATGTTAGCCCCACTTCTACCCCCCCTATATAACCCCCCATTTATGAGCCTATGTGTGGGTGTGTGTGTGAGTTGTTAGTGAGTGTGTTAGGGGATAGTTAGTAGTGAGTATTATTTATAGTGTATCAAGGTATTGATATATTAGTATCCTATATGTCAGGATATTGGTAGGATGCGTGTTAAATGTTTAGTTAAGGTATAAGTATGTTAGCCTTGTGTTAGATACTAGTTAGGATATTATGGTTGTTAGATATATATTAGTTTATGAGAGTTAGTTGGTTAGATATTGGAGAGTACCTTTGTATCTTATGATACCAAGGTAGTACCTTAAGGTATATATACATATGTTAAGATATGTGATAAGATACATTAGATATGTTAGTTAGAGTGAGATAGTGGTTGGTAATAGTTAGATAGATAAGTATCTTGGTATCTTAGGATAGCAAGAGTGGTATCCCAAGGTAAAAGTGATTTACCTTGGTATAGACAAGGTAATGGAAATTACCTTGGTAAGGGAAAAGTCAAGGTATTGGACTCTAACCAAGGTATTGGTTTCGGGATACCATGTTGACCTAGATATATGATGTCTTGGTAGGTAAATGTTAGGAATGATATGTTTAGTCTAGGTTGACCCAAAGATGACTTTTTCACCAAAAGTCAACTACATGTCAACGCTTTACCTAGAATTGACTAGAACTTGACCAGAGTTGACCAGTTGACCAAAAGTCAACTATGAGTCAACCAATAGTCTAAGTTGACCTAGATTGGAGTAGGAGTTGACCAGTTGACCAAAAGTCAACTGTAAGTCAATCCTTGACATAGTTTGACTTTGTGTGACCTAGTTTGACTTAGTTTGACCTAGTTTGACTTTATGTGACTTAGTTTGACTTAGTTTAACTGAGTTTGTCCTAGATTGCATAGCATATACTAGGATATCATGCCATACACTATTAAACCCTAATTAACTCTTGTATATCTCATATTTAGGTCTGTGACTATCCTCTGAGCCTCGATTCCTATTGACTGCTCAGGACCGCAGGCGAGTACATTCTCTGATAGTTTTTATTGTCGTGATATCTGCTATATCCGATTCAGTTGTAGTATTTTATTTGATTCCCGACACGATGGTACATGGACTAGTATACGTTGGATCTCGTCATGAGAGGATATTCCTCGTTTACCTAGTATATGAGTACATTGTTCGATCTTATTTCCTGTACTTGTATAGACACCAATTTGGGAGTGGGCTGGCCCCCTGCTCTTTAAATTCCATGTCATGACGTGTCATGGTTGGATCCATTATACTACTCGGGGATGGGGAGTTATTAGAGGTTATGTGATCATACCCCACTGGTTACTACTTGCATCATAGCTTTACCCTCGCCTCACGTAGGGTAAAGCCTGACCTGATACTACTTGTACCATAGCTTTCCATTTTGGCCAGCCTGATCTCCAGGTTTACCTGCGCTTGTTCTTGCACCATAGCTGGTCAAATGGAAGTGCCTGATCTTGACCCAACCCGATCACATAACGCTCTAATATCTCAAGGCACCGTTTATGTTTACATTATGCATCGGTTATTACTGTACTACTCTATATTCCAGTATTTCATACCCTGACATGGTATCCCGATTTAAATATTCTATTTATATTCCAGTCTTGATATTTTATCTTGTATTTCATTATCACTGTCTCTTATAGAATTTGTCAATTCACATGGAACTGCTGTTAGCATTTGTACTTGCTCATATCCTGACAGGATAATTTGGTTGTGTTTTACAGAGAATTCAGATATAAACTGTCCGACCTTCTACGGGTTTGGCATAGACGCAGATTACCACTTGGATTTAGTGGAGCCGGTGCCTTTAGAGAACGCACCACCGGTAGAGATCTTGACTAGTAGGTTTGACTGGACTGTGTTCCAGCTTATCATTTTGGCTTGTAGTATATTATTATTTTGGGATATGTACATTGTGATATACTCTCTAGATCTGGTTGTGACTCCGTGATTTGCATCTATTTCTAGCCTTCCTATTTCCATCATATTTTTATCTTTTCGTGCGTATCTTCTTTAGATTCATGTGATTGAGTTATATATATATATTCCTCCGTACGGAGATGACATGTACATATATATTGTTGATGTTAGATTTTATAGACGACCTATACAGCGTACTACCGCCGACACTGCGGCGTAGGCTGGACATACCCACGTGTTCGTGCCCCTAAACAGGGTGCGGGTCATGACACGTTTTTATGGTGGCCTATGCAGGTCCATATCGCAACTTGTGTGATCTCGTAATGGTACTCGACTTAGAGTACTAATTACGAGCCTGCAGCTAGGATATAGGTTCTAGGTTATGATAGGAGTACTCAATCGCAGTTTAGAAAAATTTTCGATCTTTCGATTATCATGACAACTCTTCTTGCAATTCGAATTTAATTGTCCTTCTTTGATAATATCTTATCTTGTGCCATATTGATTTTTTTTGCTCGTAGCTGTCTTCAGGATGACGATTACCCGAGCTCAGGCAGCTGGATCTAGTACTGTCCCGACGAGGTCTGATCCGTCGAGGTCTATTGCTCCGGAGGAGGGAGAGGTCCAGACGGCTGTCCCTGCTGCCCCTACTGTTCCTGCCATCTAGGTGGGAGCAGCAGCAGCAGTTCCGGGAGATCTTCCACCTCCAGTTCGGAGGCCTTCTGTAGTGCCCCGTCCCGCTCAGTCAATCGGAGGAATCGAAACGCCGACGGCGTTCGAACATAGCCTCACAACGGCTGCTCGAAGACATCGCTCGGTCGAGGCGATTGCTCGCTCAGGTGGGGTAGTTTTGGTGAACTTACCTCATCTTAGCCTTCACATAATAAATTACATATTTTCAACTTGCACAAGTAGGCTTGATAATAAAAGTGATAAATCTGTATAGCTAAGGAAATAATCCCGACAGGTCGAAATGAGTTAGAATATGAAAAGGTCCAATGGTCGGCTTAGAGTTGGTGTACGGCGTGCTTTGAAAATGACACTCGATCCTTCGTCCCGTGGCTTAGAAGAAGAAAAGTTGGTTGAGTAGGCGAAGTTATGAATGTAGCCTAAGTCATAGGCGTCGCCCGCATGAATGCTTCATAAGACGTGCACGGCCCCATTGTCCAAGGCTTGGCATAGCCTTGGTTTGCCCATGAGTTAAGTTGCATTGAACGGATTGTGACATAAGTCTAGGCACCCAAATGACTTGGTCGTTCGAAGTCGAATGCGTGCACGATACGTTCCCACGATGCAAGGCTTGACGCAGTCTTTGCTCGTCAAGTTATTGCAAAGTTAAGTAAGGCAAGGACTATCAAATAGGCGTTCATGAGTTGAATAGTCCCACAATCCCAAGGCCCATCGTATAAAGTATGATTCGGGCGGTAGTATTACGTAGAACACGATTGGCTTAAGGCACGATGCACGGACTTAGCATTTTAAGGCACGGGCTACGGTTGATTAATTGAGTTTAGAAAAAAAAGGGTAAGCAAAAAGTATGCTCGCGGCTGTAGGTTGTCGAGGCGGTTTCAGAAGAAAGAAGTATGCTCGCGGCTTTAGGTCGTCGAGGCGATATCAGAAGAAAGAAGTATTAAACTTGGCCCTAAAAGAAATGGTGACACTAGAGGTAGCATGACTGTGTGAGACGTCAGTTTGAGTCGAGTCTTGCATGGTCATGGACAACTTGTCGACAAGGTAGGTCGTTTCCCTGCACGGTAACCCGGTGGCCACGGGACCGTTGCGGCCGCGATTGGAAACGAGTAATTAGCTGTGCTGGGCACGGGTTAGGCGGGGACTTGCAGCGGGGATAACTACTCGCGCTGAAAGGGCATCCGTCTAACAAAAGCTAGAGGATTCTACAATGGCTCTGGGAGTCAGTGACCAAATCATATAGATGAGTCAGCACGGGCGACAATTCCGTGTGTGCCTTTGGATTGAGTTAAGTTGTTGAATGTGTGTACAGTTAGAACACAAAGTTTGGACCTAAGATTTGGCTTCAACATAGGCGTCGTGCTTCGGCACGAGATGTGGCGTCGAGTCTCAAGTATTGACATGTGAGTTGCATAAGTTGGGTTTGAGTTGTTCGAGTTTAAGTCAGGAATCGCCGCAAGGCAAGTTGGCTAAGTGGCACTAAGTTCATAAGTCTCGATTGGGTCAGTTGGTGATCAAAGTAACAAGGGTCGCGAGACGGCGATATGGTTAAGTCTTACTTAGTTGCGAGGCACGACCTCAGCAAGGGTTTGTAGTATGGTCACACAGAAATGGAGTCTATCGTGTAGTTGCGTCTCTGATTTTGGGCCGTAAGACAAACACGACTTGATAGGTTAACGTTGATGTTACAATCACGGGATGGTCTAGAGACACATAATAGGCCAAGGCGTCGGTCCTAAAACTGATCCTAAGGCAAGAGTAGAAAGACAATCATAAAGGGACTATATTGCACAAAGTAAATCAAACGTGTTGATTTTGTATGGGTGGACGAGGAGCTCATTCCACCAGTATAGTTGAGTACTGACACCCACATAGTTTTTATGTGCAGGCACAGGTAGAAGCTCGTGGCACGGAGCTCGCTTGGATGCATCAAGGCACAGAGTTTCTTGGCGATTCGAAGCGTGCGGCCGCATAGAGTCAAGACTTATATGAGATATAATGTATGGACGTCGCCTTCCGAAGCATCCGCTGGTTCAAGACCTGCATTGAGAGATGAGAGAGAGCTGAGTGAACTTGTAAAATATGAGAAGAGTGAGCTTGAGTGATTGTAATCTTGGCCCTGCGCCCCATTATAATCTGATTGTTCAATATCAATAAAGAGTTCTTTTGAATAACTTGTGTTTTGATTCTAAATTTCTGCTGCATGTTCAATGTTTCTGCTTGGGACTTCTGTGCGACGACCCCGTCGTCGTCGATGTGATCGGCCGTTATGAAACTGTCTTGCACGAGTGCAATCTAGGCTCGTATGGCATCACGCCTTAGCGAGGATGATCGCTCCTATGGGAGCGGGACTTGACATAATGGTATCAGAGCACGGCTTTACGTCCTTGGACTATCGATTGAATTCTTTAACTCTGTTGTTTTTGCAAACTCTGAATTGTTGCTTCCGTAAAGTTGATATCGTTGGTGCGCTCTCTCTCAAATGTCCCATGGGATGTCCATACTATAAGTCTATCTATTTTGCAAAATATAGGAGAACAGTTTTTGACAACAGAACAAAAGATGGTTCGCGTAAGCACGGTTAGCTAAGTCGGGCTGGGCATATACACCAAGGATTTGTGTCGACCTTAGAAAAGTCGAGTGCGGGAATTGAATTGTGTCGGACAAGAATGAGTTGAACTCGATTAAGTAAAGTGAGATGACTATCGATAGGGGTGCTATCGAGCGACGATGTTATCATCGATGCGATATAGATGAGCGTGCTTAAAATTTGAGGAATGGTTCGAATGAAAAATTTGAAGAAGCCAATTTTGATTCGAATGATAGTTGAGGATTAGTTGAATGACTTCATCCCTAAGTGGTGTATGCGATAGCCTCAGGGATGTCGATCGATCGATTGAGGATTTAGGGTGTCAATGAGTCTATCAACGAGCGTCACGTGTATGCAAAGCCATAGATTGAGTATCGTTGAACAAGTTATAGTCTTAAGGTTTGACGATGTATGATTCAAACAACTTAGATATTGACGCATCATTCCTTGCTAACTTGAGGATTGTGCAAGTATGAAACACGAAAATAATCGAGTAGATGAAATAGAATCGAGAAAAAAGTTGAAGTATAGCAAACGGATGACTTGATCGAAGAAATTGATACGGATCGTATATGAAAAGTTAGCACGACTGATAGATAGCGTGCATGAAAAGTTGAATTTTGAAGTTACGCAAATGACTCTAAGGATTGGATTGAATGTTGCTCGATAATTTGAGTTAGCAAGGAATGATGCGAATCGAAGAATTACGTTGGTCGATGACTTAAGATAAACGGATGAACAATACGTGAAATTGGTTTGAGAAAATTGATGTTCTGAATGATTCGAGGGATAATGATCGAATTTGAATTTGAATGTTGAGGATATTATCCGTTCGGACGATAGCATCATTCGTACGAATCAAAATTAGTTGCAAAGAAAGATCGTCAGATTACGTATATCGTTGATGATATTGAGGCCTATCAAATATCGATATACGATAACTCGGGGGTACTCTGACTCGGCAAAGGACGATCGTGCAAGTATTATTGTTCGGTTGGATGCTATACTTAGGATTTTGATTTAGATGAATGTTGGATGAAAACGGAAGTATCTTGATGGTTACGCGGATAACCACAGCATCGACATTCTTGTTTTGTACGAGCGCAACTCTAGCCTCGCACATACATCGCGTTGGATTTGGGGCGATCGTTCCGTATGAGCGTTGATATGGTAATTCATGTCGCGGGAATGATCGAACTCGAAAAATTAGGACACGACAACTTTGATTGTCTCGACTTGTTGGCTTGATGCGAAGAAAAATTCGAGAATGTTTGGACTTGCGATTGATGAATGGAAGAAACTTGAGGATTGAGTAGGTCCAGTCCGTACATCGAGAATAAATTAGTCTAGACTCAAAACAAAGAGTTATGCCCCGATGAGAATGACTGTTCCGCGGGAGCGTTGCATGGTAATTTTATGCCCACCGTAGATAATCGGACTCGCATGAGATCGGGGCGCAACATATTGTTAAGCTAGACGACCTTATGATCGATTATGTGAATTGGAATAGATAACTTAGGAAATATGGAATGTGAAATTTTGGTTAGCGACGAATTATGTCATAGCATGTCTGATTTAGAAGGATTGATAGGCAGATTATGTCGAACGTGTTCAAAGAGATAGACTATGCGAAGTGGCTTGTTGGACAAGCGATATTGATATGTTGAAGATTTGGTTAAGTGAACTTATTGTAGGATGGCTTTGCTGGATGACTCAGACCCCGTAAGACGAACATTGGGATGTATGTAGGAAATCTATGCTCGATCTTTAGAAATCGGAATGATGCGAGCTTGGGTAGAAAATCTAGTACTATCAACTTGGTTTGACCTTAGGATGGGGTCAGTGTTGATATCATTGTTTAAGAACTATGATTCCAATACTGACGGAAAGACATAGCCTAGCGGTTAGGCAGACGTCCGAGTGTGAAGTGGTAGGTTTTGTTGAGGCACCACTCACATGTCTCGGTTGACATGTACGTATATCAGGGATGCCCAAATATGTGCACGATCCGACTTGAGTGGTGATGGCAGATTCTCTATCACGAGGCTTGGTTGAAATGCATGTATTTTAGGGACGCCTAGAATACGTGCACGATCCAACTAAGTGATACGTTGAATCAAGTGAGACAAGAGGAACGGGGGAAGTGTCGAAGATATTGAAATCATGTTTCAAGGAAAGGATTGGTGGTAGCACGATCGTTAGATTGAGACGAACTCGAATGTTGGTTGATCGAATGGTTTGCCTGGAACTAAGTTGTCCGTATGCACGACGAGAGTAAGTTTACCTAAGTTGAGATATAGTTGTTCGAGTACAAAGGTAACCATAGCACGAGCGTGGCTCGGATTTGAGGGAACGTATAGGAGTAGTGTGTGTGAGAGTCCTTGAATGTTGAGTAAGGTGATAAGTCGATAAGTCTACTCAGTTAGTTTCGAGGACGAAACTTTTTCTGAGTGGTGTATAGTACCCCGTCCCGCTCAGTCAATCGGAGGAATCGAAATGCCAACGACGTTCGGACTTAGCCTTACAACAGCTGCTCGAAGACATCGCTCGGCCGAGGCGACCGCTCTCTCAGGTGGGGTAGTTTATGTGAACTTGACTCATCTTAGCCTTCACATAATAAATCGCATGTTTTCAATATGCATAAGTAGGCTTGATAATAAAAGAGAATAATCCACATAGCTAAGGGAATAATCCCGACTGGTCGAAATGAGTTAGAATATGGAAAGGTCCAATGGTCGGCTTAGAGTTGGTGCACGGCATGGTTTGAATATGACACTCGATCCTTCGTCCCATGGCTTGGGAGAAGGAAAGTTGGTTGAGTAAACGAAGTTATGAACATAGCCTAAGTCATAGGCATCGCCCGCATGAATGCTTCATAAAGCATGCACAGTCCCATCATCCAAGGCTTGGCATAGCCTTGGTTTGCCTATGAGTTAAGTTACGTTGAACGAATTATGACATAAGTCTAGGCACCCAAATGACTTGGTCGTTCAAAGTCGAATGCGTGTACGACACGTTCCTATGACACAAGGCTTGACGCAGTCTTTTCTCGTCAAGTTGTTGCAAAGTTAAGTAAGGCAAGGACTATCAAATAGGCGTTCATGAGTTGAATAGTCCCACAATCCCAAGGCCCGTCATATAAAGTATGATTCGGGCGGTAGTGTTGCGTAGAATACGATTGGCTTAAGACACGATGCACGGACTTAGCGTTTTAAGGCACGGGCTATGGTTGATTCATTGAGTTTGGAAAAAAGGGCAAGAAAGAAGTATGCTCGCGGCTATAGGTCGTCGAGGCGGTCTCAGAAGAAAGAAGTATGCTCGGGGCTATAGATCATCGAGGCGGTCACAGAAGAAAGAAGTATTAAACTTGGCCCTGAAAGAAATGGTGACAATAGAGGTAGCATGACTGTGTGAGACGTTAGTTTGAGTCGAGTCTTACATGGTCATGGACAACTTATCGACAAGGTGGGTCATTTTCCTGCACGGCAACCCGGCGGCCACGAGACCATTGTGGCCACGATTGGAAATGAGTAATTAGCTGTGCTGGGCACGGTTAGGTGGGGACTTACAGCAGGGCTAGCTACTCGTACTGAAAGGGCACCCGTCTAACAAAAGCTAGAGGAGTCCACGTTGGCTCTGGGAGTCAGTGACCAAATCATATAGATGAGTTGGCACGGGCGACAAATCTGCGTGTGTGCCTTTGGATTGAGTTAAGTTGTTGAATGTGTGTACAGTTAGAAAACAAAGTTTGGGCCTAAGATTTGGCTTCAACATAGGCATCGTGCTTGGGCACGAGATGTGGCGTCGAGTCTCAAGTGTTGACATGTGAGTTGCATAAGTTGGGTTTGAGTTGTTCGAGTTTAAGTCAGGAATTACCGTAAGGCAAGTTGGCTAAGTGACACTAAGTTCATAAGTCTCGATTGGGTTAATTGGTGATCAAAGTAACAAGGGCCATGATGCGGCAATATGGATAAGTCTCACTGAGTTGCGAGGCACGGCCTCAGCAAGGGTTTGTAGCACGGTCACACAGAAATAGAATCTATCGTGTAGTTGCGTCTCTGATTTTGGGCCGTAACGCAAACACGACTTGATAGGTTAACGTTGATGTTGCAAGCACGGGATGGTCTAGAGACACAAAATAGGCCAAGACGTCGGTCCTAAAACTGGTCCAAAGGCAAGAGTAGAAAGACAATCATAAAGGGACTATGTTGCACAAAGTAAATCAAGCGTGTTGGTTTTATATAGGTGGGCGAGGAGCTCATTCCACCAGTACAGTTGAGTACTGACATCCACATAGTTTTCATGTGCAGGCACAGATAGAAGCTCGTGGCACGGAGCTCGCTTAGATGCGTCGAGGCACGGAGTTCCTTGGCAATTCAAAGCGTGCGGCCGCATGGAGTCAAGACTTATACTGGACATAATGTATGGACGTCGCCTTCTGAAGTATCCGCTGGTTCAAGACCTGCATTGAGAGATGAGAGAGAGCTGAGTGAACTTGTAAAATGTGAGAAGAGTGAGCTTGAGTGATTATAATCTTGGCCCTGCGTCCCATTATAATCTGATTGTTCAATATCAATAAAGAGTTCTTTTGAATAACTTGTGCTTTGATTCTAAATTTCTGCGGTATGTTCAATATTTCTGCTTGAGACTTCTGTACGACGACCCCATCGTCGCCGATGTGATCAGCCATTATGAAACTACTTTGCACGAGCATAATCTAGGCTCGTGCGGCATCACGCCTTAGCGAGGACGATCGCTCCTACGGGAGCAGGGCGTGACACCTTCCATCGTCATACCGAAGACTCTTCCGCCGCCACCTCCGATACCGACCGACGCTTTGCAGATGTTCGCGCTTCTCCAGCAGATGATGGAGGCACAACAAGCGTAGGCTGAGGTATCGCAGCGTCAGACAGAGGCTTTGAGGCAGAGTATGGAGAACGCTCATCAGATAGCACCGGCAGCGGTCGAAAAGGTAGCTGCAGCTCCGATTCAGGACACTCCGGCCCAGGAATCGCATCTGCAGCAGTCGAGGCCTGGTACAGTATTGGACTTCATGAATATGGTCCCTCGAGAGTTCAAGGGAACTTAGGGCTTCCTTTACGCCGATGATTGGCTAGAGGACGTAGAGAGGAGCCTGGAGCTGGCAGAGATCCCGAAGAGGCTGTGGGTATCAGCAGCGGCGAACCAATTCTTTGACATTGCATTAACCTGGTACCGCACGGATCCTCGTGCGTCAGTCAGAGGGTTGACCTAGGAGAACTTTCAAAGGCTACTCAAGGAGAAGTTCTATCCTGATGTAGCTCTTAGCGCGCTGGAGGGCAGTTTGCAGGACTGGTACAGGGGAACTCGTCTATGGACGAGTATGCGACGGAGTTCTTTCGCCGGAGCCGATTCGCTCCAAGGATGGTTCATGATGAGGGAGAGAAGGCCCGCAAGTTCAGAAGAGGCCTAATTCACGCAGTTTGCTCTCGTACTTCTGGGCGTCGCGATGCGACATTTGAGCAGATTCTGATGGATGCTCAGATAGCGGAGGAGGACTACGGTCTGAGGCCCAAGAGGAGCGGTGATGCTTTGGGAGCTAGTTCTAGTGCGGGGCCGGTCAAGCGTCCCCACATTCAGTAGAGGCTATTTCAGCATCATCAGGCACCAGCACGTTTCCATCAGCATCAGGGACAGAGGCAGGTTCCTCAGTGTGCTTACTGTGGGAAGCCGGGGCACACTCGAGAGGCCTGTAGGAGAAGGTTGGGTGTTTGCCTGTTTTGTGAAGCTTCCGACCATCAGCTGAAGAATGCCATGTTCGTGCAGCTAAAGGAGGTCAGGATAGAGCACCACGTGCTAGAGCTCCAGCTGGACCTACAGTTCAGCCAAGGCGCCCGCCACTTTAGACGCAGCAGTAGCATTTTGGTCAACATCAGAGGGAGCACCCCAGGGCAGAGCATTCGCACTGGCAGCGGAGGAGGTTGAGCCCATAGCAGATGTTGTGGCAGGTTCTGTTCTTCTCGATTCATTTCCTGCATTAGCCTTACTTGACTCTGGTGCTATGCAGTTTTATCATGCGCAAGAAATAAACATGAAAGAATAAGAACAAGACAAATGACTATGAACACGAACACGAACACGAAGACACGAACACTAGAACAACTACGTATAAATGAACTGCCGGATGAACGATAAATATGAGATTAATGGAAGAACCAAACCCTCATCCCGAGTGTGGACTCACGGGTTTGAACTAAGCACTAACCCTCGTCCCGAGTGTGGACTTTCTGGTTAGCTCACGGCAAGACACCCTCGTCTCGTGTGTGGACTCTCTGGTGTAATTGGTCAACCCTCGTCCCGTGTGTGGACTCTCTGGTGCCAATGAACACGACAAACACCCTCGTCCCGAGTGTGGACTCTCTGGTGCACCAAACAACCCTCGTCCCGAGTGTGGACTCTCTGGTTGTGTAAAACGATAATCAAGGCTATGGCAGTTCACTACATGCACTCGTTCTATGACACGACTCAAGCAAAGTACTGGTGAGAACAACTCCAAATGTGAAATACAAGGCCAAACATGAACACGGCTATATGCAATAAAAACAACTCCACAGAAAATAACACGAAAAGCACATGTCCATAAATAATCCAAAGACTGTAAAATAAAGGGAAATGCATGTAAGTAAAACTATAGAGGGAGGCAAGGTATACTTGTCTTAGGTCCTGAACTGCTGGTACGGGTTGATGCACTGAGTCAAGCCCAATTAACCTGTTTAGATGGTTCAATGTGATCAAAACACAATTTGAGGTACAATTAAACTTATCTATTTAGATGGTTAGGTTTCTAAGTCGACTCCCATGGAGAGAACTAGATAATAGCTAATTATGATCTATTTAAGGTTTCTATGACTCACACTAATTGACACAAGTTCCTCTCACTACCCTCCTCTTGGGTCTTCAGGTTCATTAGGCTTATTCACAAATATCCTATGATGTATAGATAGATATTTCTTCTTCACTACCTTAGACTCTGCTATGTGGGTACATAGCTCAAGCCCACTACTAGAGTCAATTGCCACTTGGCATAACTGGTACCCCCTACTAGTCTTTCCCTCTAATCATATTGCCATGCATACTAGGCCTTCTCCTATGTACCCCGACCCTAATATACATCTGCTGCTGTTGGGATATTACACAAGTATAGGTGCTTTATCCACACAGGTTCTTGGTACAAGGATTTATGTACACCATACACCCCCAACTGATTTACCCAATTAACAGGGATCAATGACCAAAATCATGGATGATTTAACATGGACTGCTACTGCAGGCACATTCCTGTTCAAGACATGTAAATACCCAAGCAACTGTGCGACTAAAGATCACTACATATGAAGTATGTAATCCTAGAAATGAGACTGATAAATTAGGCATCAGTTCTGAACTATTTCACGCAAACACACTACCACACAAAAAAATGAAGACCAACAAATACTTAGTGGAAATTATTTGAATCATGCACATAATAGTTTCTGTAAGACGGATTGCTTTATTTCTATAGTATCAGGAACCTCTTGGTTAATTGAGTAAAATGAAGCTGATTCATAAGTGAGAGATGATAAGAAGTCACAATCGAAAGTAGAAGATCCGCAAACGATAAAATACAAGCTAGAACTTTAATTCCATGGTTCACATGAACGGTACCATAATCTGACCGAAAATACCTGTGGCCCTATCAGCTCGCAACCTAACCAGCCCCCTTCCTAGAGAGGATTTCTGATACTTGATATCAGAATTTTCTCTATTCCTAGGAACTCCCAATGGTGACAAGCTTGTGGCAAACAGGTGGTTAGCCTATTCTTGCTTGGGGTTGAACAGAACATGGTGTCCTGCAGCAGGGGACTTTGGTACAGGCCTTGGTACAACTCCATGTTTTCCATACTTTCCCCAACCTTGGGTCATATACCTCGATTATACTTTTACTATGGATCAATGACAGAAATTAGAAGGGAAAGAATTTACCTGCTAGTTGTTGGCTGCGAAAATCCAACTGTTCCCAAGTCTCCTGATAGCTCTTCGGCTGAGAAGTACTTGAGATTAGGGTTTAAAGAGAGGTTTGGGGTCGGCTACAAGCCCCCGTATTTGTACTCCTGTTTGACCTCTTAAAGGAAAATCGAAAAGATTTGATTTGATTTCCTCAAGATTTGAAGAGGTCGAGATTTGAACAGAAAAAGGGAGGTTTGAAAGTTCGATTAAGAAAAGAGATTTGAATGAGGTTATTTGCATTATGGTCCCTATCATTTCCTGTATTTCCCTTTTGGTCCCTGTGTTGATATTTCAATAATATAAACTTAACAAAAAATATCTATGAGATATTAAGGAATAATATAAAATTTTATAAATATGAGAAGAATTTGGCCAAGGGGTTGACAACTCTACCCCCCTTAAACAAATTTCGTCCTCGAAATTTAAATGAAACCATGGTCTATTAAAAGAGTAGCTTAACAGTTTGCTATAGAATTATTGCGATTTCTCGCAAGTCAAAATTAATTCTAACACTATAATCTAATGAAAATCTCCGCCATTTGCTCCTTGTGGTGTCGCCGTATCCGCCGTGTTCATGGCATAGGCTTGTCCTCCCTGCGCGGCTGGTAATGGTGGAGCAGTTACATTTTTCTTCGGGCAATCTCGAGATAGATACTGGTCGGATCCGCAAGTATAGCACAACCTCAACCATCTTCGGCAGTTTTCTTGGACGTGGCCTCTCTTCTTGCAGTACTGGCAGGTGGGAGCGTCTTAGACTTGTTGTGAGGCTGCTCGTGGTTGCTGATGATACAGCTGTGCTGAGGTCTTCTCAGGAATGTTGGGGCATTTTGCTGGTGCTGATTGGTTGTTGCCTCCTCCGAATGCGTCTCGATTCCTCTTCGGCTTGTGACTCAGCTCCTCCTCTACAGCTTGGGCGACTCTAGAATCTCCTTATAAGTGGTGGCTCGACTGGTGGCGATGGCTAGACGAATCTTGTGAGATAGTCCCTTTCTGAAATGTCGTGCCTTGTCTTCAGGGGTGTTGACCAAGTTCTCTGCGAAGCGGCTGAGGCGAGAAAACTCCGATGTGTACTCATCGTCGGTGTGGTTGCCCTGCTCTAGGTGCTCGAACTGTCTAATCAACGCCTTTCGCGCTACGTATGGATAGAATTTCCTTTTGAACAGTCGCTTGAACTCCTCCCAAGTCACGTCTGGAGCAGAAAATCGGGGTTCGCCTTGGTACCATGTCCGCGCGATATCGAAAAGCTGTCCACTGACTGACTCGATTTTTAGATCTTCTGGAACTCGGGCCATCTTCAGGTATCGTTCAACGTTCTCCATCCACTCATCAACGTAGATAATCCCCTCTGTCCCATAAAACTCCCTGGGTCGGAAGTCCATGAAGTGCTTGGATGTCCCAGAGCGCTGTCGCGGAGCATCTCTAATCTGAAGTGCCTCCCTCAAGGTGTCGCAAAACATGTTGGCTTACTGCTGGAAGATCCCCAAGTGTGTGACATTGTCCAGTGCTGGTGGCGGAGGCAGTACGGGTGCTGGATACATCGTCGGGGCTGGATACATCGCCGGCGGTGGGTGCATGGCAAATACATGATGTATTATTGGTGCTGAGTGCATGGCTGGTACTGGACGTGGAACTCCTGGCGATAGGACAGATGCTGGTGGCAGACTAGTGGTGGAGTTTGCGGAGGAAACTACGGAGGAGGTGGAAGGTCGTCTCTGCAGAATCTCGAGAGCTGCGGCTGATTGCCCATATGAGTGAGCTGGCCTCCTTGTGTTGGCAGGGTCATGTACGTGAAAAAGCCTCATGTAGTCGGTAGTACAGCGTTGTTCCTGTCTTGAGAGTTCATCTTAACTGTAACAAGAGCAAACACTTTAGCCGTTGAAGAGATTTTCAAGCAAGATGCAAGTCAAGGATTCAATGAAACCAAGGATTAAGGATTAACAAGGAGTCAAAACATGTGGATGAGATTCTAAGTGTCTAATCCTATTTGCAGGCTCACGACGGCACAGTGACATAACCAAAGTGATTAACGTTGACCTGCATGGGCCACCAAAAAAATATGTCACGACCCGCACCCGCTTTTCGAAGCGTGTCCAAGCCCAGCCTACGCCGCAGTATCGGCGGTAGTATGCTGTCTATACACAAGTCACTGAATCTATAATCACGAGGAAATCTATATCTCATCCACAGAATAATCAAGACACAAACAAGATCAATGAATATCCATGAAACTAAGCAACAATGAATATAAACTGAATGTATCCAAAATCAATGTCACGTCCGGTAGACACAAATCCACTACCAGTAGACGGAAAAATAGAGAAATACAAGAAATAACTAACTGGGTACCACCTGCTAACCAAGTAACCTCAACTACAAAGCACCGCAATCTGAAGCTAACTCAAACCCTCTCGTCTGCTCCTGATCAAACTCGGCTTACCTGAAGAGATCATCAAGTCCTCAGAGGACATAATAAGATACATAATATACATGCCTATCTAGCAGTTTTATCATGCGCAAGAAATAAACATGGAAGAACAAGAACAAGACAAATGACTACGAACACGAACACACGAACACGAACACACGAACACACGAACACTAGAACAACTACGTATAAATGAACTGCCGGATGAACGATAAACACGAGATCAATGGAAGAACCAAACCCTCATCCCGAGTGTGGACTTATGGGTTTGAACTAAGTACTAACCCTCGTCCCGAGTGTGGACTCTCTGGTTAGCTCACGGCAAGACACCCTCGTCCCGTGTGTGGACTCTCTGGTGTAATTGGTCAACCCTCGTCCCGTGTGTGGACTCTCTGGTGCCAATAAACACGACAAACACCCTCGTCCCGAGTGTGGACTCTCTGGTGCACCAAACAACCCTCATCCCGAGTGTGGACTCTCTGGTTGTGTAAAACGATAATCAAGGCTATGGCAGTTCACTACACGCACTCATTCTATGACACGACTCAAGCTAGGTACTGGTGAGAACAACTCCAAATGTGAAACACAAAGCCAAACATGAACACGACTATATGCAATAAAAACAACTCCACATAAAATAACACGAAAAGCACATGTCCATAAATAATCCAAAGACTGTAAAATAAAGGGAAATTCATGTAGGTAAAACTGTAGAGGGACGCAAGGTATACTTGCCTTAGGTCCTGAACTGCTGGTACGAGTCGATGCACTGAGTCAAGCCTAATTAACCTGTTTAGATGGTTCAATGTGATCAAAACACAATTTGAGGTACAATTAAACTTATCTATTTATATGGTTAGGTTTCTAAGTCGACTCCCATGGAGAGAACTGGATAATAGCTAATTATGATCTATTTAAGGTTTCTATGACTCACACTAATTGACACAAGTTCCTCTCACTACCCTCCTCTCGGGTCTTCTGGTTCATTAGGCTTATTCACAAATATCCTATGATGTATAGATAGATATTCCTTCTTCACTACCTTAGACTCTGCTATTTGGGTACATAGCTCAAGCCCACTACTAGAGTCAATTGCCACTTGGCATAACTGGTACCTCCTGCTAGTCTTTCCCTCTAATCTTATTGCCATGCATACTAGGCCTTCTCTTATGTACCCAGACCCCAATATACATTTGCTGCTATTGGGATATTACACAAGTATAGGTGCTTTATCCACTCAGGTTCTTGGTACAAGGATTTATGTACACCGTACACCCCCAACAGATTTACCCAATTAACATGGATCAATGACCAAAATCATGGATGATTTAACATGGACTGCTACTGCAGGCACATTCCTGTTCAAGACATGTAAATACCCTGGCAACTGTACGACTAAAGATCACTGCATATAAAGTATGTAATCCTAGAAATGAGACTGATAAATTAGGCATCAGTTCTGAACTATTTCACGCAAACACACTACCACACAAAAAAACGAAGACCAACAAATACTTAGTGGAAATTATTTGAATCATGCACATAATAGTTTCTGTAAGACGGATTGCTTTATTTCCATAGTATCAGGAACCTCCTGGTTAATTGAGTAAAATGAAGCTGATTCATAAATGAGAGATGATAAGAAGTGACAATCAAAAGTAGAAGATCCGCAAACGATAAAATACAAGCTAGCACTTTAATTCCAAGGTTCACATAAATGGCACCAAAATCTGACCGAAAATACCTGTGGCCCTATCAGCTCACAACCTAACCAGCCCCCTTCCTAGAGAGGTTTTCTGATACTTGATATCAGAATTTCCTCTACTCCTAGGAACTCCTAATGGTGACTAGCCTGTTGCAAACTGGTGGTTAGCCTATTCTTGTTTGGGGTTGAACAGAACATGGTGTCCTGAGCAGGGGACTTTGGTACAGGCCTTGGTACAACTCCATGTTTTCCATACTTTCTCCAACCTTGGGTCATATACCTAGATTGTACTTTTACTATAGATCAATAACAGAAATTAGAAGGGATAGAATTTACCTGCTAGTTGTTGGCTGCGAAAATCTAACTGTTCCCAAGTCTCCTGATAGCTCTTCGGCTGAGAAGTATTTGAGATTAGGGTTTGAAGAGAGGTTTGGGGTCGGCTACAAGCCCCCGTATTTGTACTCCTGTTCGACCTCTTGAAGGAAAATCGAAAAGATTTGATTTGATCTCCTCAAGATTTGAAAAGGTCGAGATTTGAACAGAAAAAGGGAGGTTTGAAAGTTCGGTTAAGAAAAGAGATTTGAATGAGGTTATTTGCATTATGGTCCCTATCCTTTACCGTATTTCCCTTTTGGTCCATGTGTTGATATTTCAATAATATAAACTTAACAAAAAATATATATGAGATATTAAGGAATAATATAAAATTTTATAAATAGAAAAAAAATTTGGTCAAGGGGTTGACAGGTAATAGTTAGATATATAAGTATCTTGGTATCTTAGGATACCAAGAGTGGTATCCCAAGGTAAAAGTGATTTACCTTGGTATAGGCAAGGTAATAGGAATTACCTTGGTAAGGGTAAAGTCAAGGTATTTGACTCTAACCAAGGTATTGGTTTCGGGATACCATGTTGACCTAGATTTAGGATGTCTTGGTAGGTAAATGTTAGGAATGGTATGTTTAGTCAAGTTTTGACCCGATTGACCCAAAGTTGAATTTTTCACCAAAAGTCAACTACAAGTCAATGCTTTACCTAGAATTGACTAGAACTTGACCAGAGTTGACCAGTTGACCAAAAGTAAACTGTGAGTCAACCAATAGTCTAAGTTAGCCTAGATTGGAGTAGGAGTTTACCAGTTGATGAAAAGTCAACTATAAGTCAACCCTTGACCTAGTTTGACTTTGTGTGACCTAGTTTGACTTAGTTTGACCTAGTTTGACTTTGTGTGACCTAGTTTTACTTAGTTTGACTGAGTTTGACCTGGATTGCATAGCATATACTAGGATATCATGCCATATACTATTAAACCCTAATTAACTCTTGTATATCTCATATTTATGTATGTGACTATCCTCTGAGCCTCGATTCCTATTGACTGCTCAGGACCGCAAGTGAGTACATTCTCTGATAGTTTTCATTGTCTTGATATCTGCTATATCCGATTTAGTTGTAGTATTTTATTTAATTTCTGACACGATGGCACACGAACTAGTATACGTTAGATCTCGTCATGAGAGGTTATTCCTGGTTTACCTGGTATATGAGTATATTATTCGATCTTGTTTCATGTACTTGTATAGATAGCAATTTAGGAGCGGGCTGGCCCCCTGCTCTTTAAATTCCGTGTCATGACATGTCATGGTTGGATCCATTATACTACTCGGGGATAGGGAGTTATTAGAGGTTATGTGATCATATCCCTCTGGTTACTACTTGCATCATAGCTTTACCCTCGCCTCACGTAGGGTAAAGCCTGACCTGATACTACTTGCACCATAGCTTTTTATTTTGGCCGACCTGATCTCCAGGTATACCTGCGCTTGTTCTTGCACCATAGCCGGCCAAATGGAAGAGACTGATCTTGACCAAAATCGATCACATAACTCTCTAATATCTCAAGGCACCGTTTATGTTTACATTATACATCAGTTATTACTATATTACTCTACATTCCAGTATTTCATACCCTGACATGATATTCAGATTTATATATTCTATTTATATTCCAGTCTTGATATTTCATCTTGTATTTCATTGTAACTATCTCTTATAGAATTTGTCAATTCACATGAAACTGCTGTTAATGTTTATACTTGCTCATATCCTGACAGGATAATTTCGTCGTGTTTTACAGAGAATTCAGATACAGACTGTCCGACCTATTACGGGTTTAGCGTAGTCGCAGATTACCACTTGGATTTAGTGGAGCCGGTGCCTTTAGAGGATGCACCACCGGTAGAGATCTGGACTAGTAGGTTTGACTGGACTGCGTTCCAGCTTATCATTTTGGCTTGTAGTATATTATTATTTTGGGATATATACATTGTGATATACTCTCTAGATCTGGTTGTGACTCTGTGATTTGCATCTATTTCCAGCCTTCCTATTTCCATCATATCTTTATCCTTTCGTGCGTATCTTCCTTAGATTCATATGATTGAGTTATATATATATATATTCCTCCGTACGGAGATGATAGGTACATATATATATTATTGATGTTAGATTTTATAGACGACCTATAAAGCGTTCTACCGCCGACACTGCGGCGTAGGCTGGATGTACCCACGTGCTCGTGTCCCTAAACAGGGTACGGGTTGTGACATCATGCCCCAATCTCACGCAAGTCTGATTATCGACGGTGGACATGAAATCACCATGCCAACACTCCCGCAGGATAATCGTCTTCATCAGGGCGTAACACTTGCTTTAAGTCTAGGCTAATTCATTCTCGATATGCAGATTGGATCTACTCAATCCTCAAAATTACATAATTGTCAATCACAAGACCGAACGATCCTTAAATATACCATCGCATCAAATCATATGTCGAATCAATCCAAATTGCCACGTCCTGATCTCCCGAGTTCGATCATTCTGCTGGACATGAATCACCTTGCCAGCGTTCAGATCGCCCTAATCTGGCATAACGTATGTGTGAGGCTGGAGTTACGCTCGTATAAGACAATAATGTCGACATTATGGTTATCTCGAAGCAATCATGATACTTTCTTTTTATCTAAATATTCATTTCTATCAAAATTCCAAGCATAGCATCCATCAAAACAATAACATTTTACACCATCGTCATTCCTTCAGAGTACTCCAAGTTATCGCATATTAATCTTTGATACGTCTCAATACCATCGATGATGAACATAACTTGAAGACTGTCACAACCCGTACCCTAAAGTTAGGGCACGAGACGTGGGTACGTTCAGCCTACGCCGCAGTGTCGGCGGTAGAACGCTGTCGTATGTCTCATGCATCTAACAGTATAAGGCTAAGCAATTTATACTCCCCGAATGGGGGTGACATAGCAGAATGTCAACTCAATCACATCTAAGGTAGAGCATAATGGAAGATAGATAAAACATGAAATCCAAAAGAGATACAGCAGATAGAAGTCTAAGTGTCAAAGATACACAAACCCAGAAATACATCTCAAAGCTCAAATACAGTAATCCATAAATACAACTCAAGACAACTGAAAATAAACTATGAGCAAAACCCTAGCTACCTATACAACCTCTATTGTGTCTCCTCTAGACTAGCAGGCAACCTCCAGGCTATCTGTAAATTTATCAACAGGTCCAGTCAGGACAGGAGCGAGTACAGTACATCTCAACAATATCATAACAGGTTAGGAAATATAAACATGCTAGAGAGTAAGATACAGGATCTGAAGAAATAACATGATAAAAAAGGGAGACTGTAAATAAACACTACACCAAAACAGGTATTTCCTAACGACTATAAGCGTTAGGAAAAATTGTACTAACGCTTTTTTGCCGTTCGAACTACGGTGTAGGGAATTTTACTAACGGTCTTGCTAACGGTAATAACCGTTGGGACATTGATTTTCCTAACGGTAAAATAGCGTTGGTAAATTGATTTTCCTAACGATAAAATAGCGTTGGTAAGTTGATTTTCCTAACGGTAAAATAGCGTTGAGAAATAGATTTCCCTAATGGTAAAAAAGTGTTAGAAAAATTAACTTCCCAATGGTAAAAAAACGTTGGTAAATTATATTCACCAATGGAAAAAAAATTGGTAAATAAAATTTTCTAACAGTGAAAAAGTGTTGGTAAATAAAATTTTCCAACAATTGGAAACCGAATAAAATAGTTAAAATTACAAATTTCCAACAATTTGTTATCCTTATAAAACATATCATAACTATAAAGATTTGTTTGTATTGCACTAAACTTGTAATTCAAATCCAGACTTCCAATCTTATTATTCATCATCAAATAAGTATAAATAAAAAAGAGAGACAATTCATCCAAGAAAATTTAAGTTCAATATATAACTTGATAAAAATATTCAGACATTAAACAAATCTAAACAACATTGAGTTTAATAGTGTTAGAACAATTATATTCAAAGTAAAGAAAACTACAAATTTCGCAAACGATACTTTGGCCAAATTACAAATCCTCCATCAACTATATCGCAAAGCTTGTAATTGCCATCTTGTGGACCATCAAAAATCGGTGCTTCTGGATCTATAACCTCCGTCACCCAAACAATATTCTCTCCGTCTTGTACCACCTTCCTTTGATGGCAAGTCTTGTGTGATGCAATATATCCTTTCGCCACCTCTTCCAAATCCTTTGAAAGTAATATCACGTATTTCTTCTCTTTAGAAGATGGTCCACCATTGTTGGTCGGGAGGACGGGACTAGCAATATTGTCACCATGGCCATCAGACCCAGTGTTAAAATTCTTTGGATCAACTGGAGTATGCTCTGTGTTGGAGGCAGCTTCAGCCCTTGGTGTCCCATTACCTCCGAATTGATTATGTTGCATATTCATATTTTGTAACATATTTTGATGCATACTCATAAAGGCAGAAGTCATGGAATTAAACCTGTTCATAGCATCAGTTACTTGGTTTTGTAATTCCATTTTCCATTGACGAAGGTCTTCAATATCTCTTTGACCGGATATTGCTTTTGTAGCTTGTGTCATTTTTACTTGTCTCACGGAGGAGGTAGAGCTGATTGCACGACAATAAATCTTCTTCTTTTCAGACCCAAAAACTTCAGAAATAGGATCACTTTCGAAGTCTTCTAAGCTTGCGATACCATCGCTACCATTAAGACTTGCTTGTATTTTTTGCCTCTCTTCTGCAGCTTCAATTTGTGCCTGCATTTCCATAATTATAAGTAATATTCAATCCAAATCATATAAGATGGTAATAATAAATCAAAAGAGATATCGCTAAAGCTAAGACTACATTTCAGATATACGATAATTGATGTCTTTTACAATAAGGAATTCATAAACAAAGGATTAAACATTGTGAATATGAGAACTACAGTTGCATGTTAACCTATCAAAATACAATAATTGAGACCAAATTCCAAACACATAAAACTGGAATTTCATGTGACTGAAACACAATTTTCTGGAACATAAATCATTAAAGAAATTGAGGGTGGTGATGTTGTGTTAGGAGACAGAAGAACAGCACAAGAACAGCACAATATTGGAAAAGACAGAGAAGAACAGCACAAGAACAGCACAATTTTCTGGAACATAAATCATTAAAGAATTTCATGTGACTGGAACATAAATTATTAAACAAATTCCAAACATCACTCAACTAAGCAAAGAATAGCACAATATTGAAAAACAAAGAAAAAGTACAGAGACAGAGAAGTAGCCGGGTCCCTGATGCAACCCAGAGTGCAAACAATAACATTCTGTATCGAAAAAAAGAGAGAAGATGTTACCAACTGCTCTGTAAAAGCTCTGTACTAATGATGAGCAGGTATTAGCTGCAGCATTTCCAAAATATGTACCACTGTCAATGAGTCAGAGTAAGAAAATGGGTATTGTCCCGAGTAAAGTACAATAACAGCAAATTGTGATCAAAATACCAGTAAAAAGTGAGATCTAACCATGATTATGGAAGCAAAAAAGTATTATTATCCTCTTAGTTCACTCTTAACCCAAAATCAAACACTGAGAAGTGAAATATGTGAATCATGTTTAATGCCACTACCAAGGTCACTTATACTTCAGTTCCCTCCAACCAAAAAATAAGGATTGAGAAGTACAGCTTGTGAATCATGTTTCGTACTACTAAGGACATTTCTCCAAATAGAGAAGTTAAACAATGATATTAGAGTTCTTTGCAATTATGGTTATTGTACTTTACTCGGGACAATTTGCTGTGATGGAAGAAGAAGAAGCATCATAGAACATGCACATACACCTTTGGCTATGGTACAATCTGTTCCTAATAAAATTCCCCAGCCAATAACTTGAAATTTTTTTTTCTTACTCTACTCATTCATGTGCTTCACCAATCAGGGATCCTTACATATTTTTCTGCTGCTGCAACAGTTCTTGTCTAATCTATGTGAAGTGTGTGTGTGTGTGTGTGTGTGAGAGAGAGAGAGGAATAGCTCAATCCGGAATATGAGATACCTAGCAGTTGAACTGCTATAGTGCAAGTGAATATGAGATACCTATAGTCATCGAGATTCTTTTTAGTTCTTTTCTTCCCTGTTGAACTGCTATAGTGCAAGTGAATATGAGATACCTAGCAGCCAATCCGTAAGAGAAGGCGTTTAAGAATGTATCAATAATGTATCACTGCATTCAACTTGTTCATGTTAATTGTTGACAATATTTATTAATTAAAGGTGTTAAAATATTTGACATATTTGAACCTTCGAAACAAATTAATATGATATGACAAAGTCATTGGAATGAATAGATATGAGTTTTCAGAGTTGAGATCACAAAGACGAGACTCAAACTATTTGCTCATCACCATAATTTAAAAATATTAGCACATTCTAACTTAACCCCATGATAGATGAGTATGTGTGTTCTCGTAATCAGAATTCCAACTTTCACATCACCATAATTTAGAAGTACTTACATATTTTTCTGCTGCACAAGGAAGCACCTCCCCAGTTTTTCTTTTCGTGTGTGCCCTTTTCCAAGCCCCTACCCTTGAAAGCTTCTCAGTTGGATTTTCTTTTGCCTACATGCACAATTATGATTAATGACAAATAATGTCTTTAATATAAAATTAGAATTCGTTAAAAACAAGCTACATACCATTTCTTCATACACTCTACTATAAGGTTTCCTTCCCAAAGTGTGAGTTATAGGATTTTTGGCCTTATTTTCAGCATTCTTCTTGCATTGCTCCTTCTTTTTATCACTATACTCAATGTCTACAAACTTTTCCCACCAAATTTTTTTAATATCATCGGGACGGTTATCAAGAGCAACATGTTTGGGTATAGGTTGTCCATTAATATAAAGATATCTTGCACGAATTGTGGACTTCATTGTTCTAAGATACTGCGGAAATTTTTTTTCCAATATAGTGCGCGCAATCTTCGGGTCCACATTCATCTCAAACTCTTTCTGTCACAATCACACAACAAAATACAAACACATTATCATGATAAAAAAACGTAAAAACAAATTCAAATGTATGTAAACAAGTTGAATGCATAAAATACCATGAGCTCATTCCATAGATTATCCTTGTAGAAGTCATCTACTTTCCTCCAATCTTCATACCCAATTGGAATTTGAGCACGAATTAGGGCACCACAATGAGAACACCATTTGGCTGCATCTCTACCCTTAGCACCCTCAAAATCAACAACTATCGAGTATTTTTTGCCATTTGGTGGGGGTGGAACATTCGACTCTTCTGTGGTTTTTGTACCCGCGGATGCACTAGCACTACTAGGATTGGATGACATTTCGTACTACAATTGCACAAAACATCAAGAATTAACAAGTATTAGAATGAACAAGTATCACAATTTGGTAAACTTTGTAGTTGGCATAATTTAAAATTTCATATTCAATAGAACCACAACATTCAAATGCATCCAAATGCAGATTATTCTTATTGCAGGGTTCCATGAATGAAGATAAAAAAGAAAAACTGATTTTATGCTTGACAGTACATGAAAGCTTTATCCATAAAACAAGTTAAATTATGTTGAAGCAGTGTCCTTGACCTTTATGGTGCGGCTGAGATATCTACAATGTGCATAAATAATGATTTATCCATAAAACAAGTTAAATTCTAAGCTGCAGCTGCTGTGTTAAATTCTGTAGAGTATCTGGGAAGGAGAGGAAGGTCAGAAAGTGGGAATAGAAAGAGAATAACCTATTGACACTTGAGATTATTGAAAATACATTATTAGTTCAGAACAGAGGCATTATATACTCAAAACTGAATTAATGTAGGATAACATTCCCCCCTACTCAATACAGAAAGTATGACTTCCATGTAAAAATGATGCTCTGTGAGGAATGGTTGAAAATGTTTATAAATTATTAGATGTGATGATTCAAAGAGGTTTGGGGCCCAACGTAATAACATACAGTACCTTAATGGAAGGATATTGCCTAATGCCAACAAATTATTGAAAATACATTATTAGTTCTGTAGCACCTCTAGCTTCCAAATGCCAACAAATCTTCATTACAGTAAATAGTAACACAAATAGAGTTTCAGAACCAACTGATTGCAGCAACAAAATAAAATAGTAATAGTTTCTAATGCATTAAAAATAAAAATAAGTACCATAACAATAACCATTTTTTTTCAAAATATCAAATCTATTTGGGTTCAATACATTTTAATATTGGTGCCAAGTTAGGTTAATCTTCCAAAATGGATTGGAAGCTTGTTGGTACGGCACAATCATCAACACCATCAGTCATACGCTTGGGAGAACGTAGAACAATAGACCAATCAGAATTTTGTGCATCCTTTATATAAAAAACTTGACTCGCTTCGGATGCAAGAATGGCCGGCTCATCATAATCTCCTTCAGCACTCTTGAGCTTCTTTAAATTAACCATCAACAAGTTAGAGTCCGGACAAATCTTAGAACCATTTGTCTTGTCCCCGATATTCACCCAATCACAATAGAACACAACATGTTGAAATTCATAATAATCAACCTCTATAATCTCTTTGATAATACCATACCAAGTAATTTTATCATCTGTAGGGTTCTTATCTTTTGCACTTGTGACAAATGTAGTGATTGCATCCATGCAAACACCACTATCTTGTGTCGAAAGAGTCTCATCATAGTGCTGGGGAGAGAATACATAACCATTCACCCTATACTTGGTATGAGTTTTGGCTTTCCACTTTGGCCCACTGACATACCACCACAATAATGAGTTCATGCATTTTTCTTCCAGCAACTGTCAACACAAGCCACTCAAATACATTAATCAACACCACCAAAAAAACTAAAACTATGCTTTTAGAATTAAATGGCACTATACCATTTTGTGTAACCAATCAATAAATTCAGATTGTATTACCACTTCTGTCTTTATGGTAGCTCTTTTTTTTCCACGAGGCCCTTCTTCCAATGATGATCGATACATACTACAAATTCAAAAACCTTATTATATAAAAAATACACATTATGTCGTTTAAAATCAATATGAAAGAATCACACCTGTAATATTCATCTCGCTCTGGTATATTTATCCTAAAGAGTATCCATCTTCGAATTTGCATACGTTGTACGCCGGATAACTTGATAGTTTTACCCTCAAGAATGGAGCGCTCATACATATCATCTTCATTCTCGTCTAAAAAGAGTGCTTGACTAGAACTATGATTACCATCACGCGGATTTGGCATATATTCCATAGCATATCTAACAGATTCTGAAACACGATATGCCTTAGAAATTGACCCTTCAACATAACGTTTGTTGCTTGGTATATTTTTGCACTCCTTAATAGCCCTTGTATTAATATAAGAAGCACACTTGTTAAAAAATTATAGTGTTAATAAATTAGCAAAGAAACAATAATACATAAGATGAAAATCTCACCTTTCAAATGGATACATCCATATGTATCTCGTAGGTCCACAAAGTAGAGCTTGGTCAGCTAGGTGCACCATTAGGTAGATACTTATATCAAAGAAATGCGATGGCAGATAATGTTCCAACACGCATAAAGCCTCGGCAATTATATCTTTGGCAGCTTGGACATGCTCTCGAACTAAGACCTTTGAGCATAGTATGTTGAAGTACAAACTTACTTGCAAAATGGCTCGTTTCAACTCACGAAACTTTGGATATGCATGTTGAACCATAACTGGAAGCAAATATTGGATAATGACATGATAGTCATATGACTTCCTAATATACAAACTGGGTGGCTGAATAGTGACAAGGCTGCCAAAATTAGTTGCAAGACATGACGGGAGCTTTACATCTTTCAAAACTTGGCAAATTTGCATCTTCTGAGCCTTATCGAGTGCATATTTAGAAGAATTTCTTCCCCTATCAAACATCAAATTAATAAGATGTTCAGCCACATTCTTTTCAGTGTGCATCACATCAATAGTATGTCGTACTTTATGACGACTCCAGTATTCTAAAGTAAAAAGAATCGACTTTTTATACCACGCTGGTCTTTCTTCCTTGTCATCCTCATATGCAGCGCAATCTTCACTACCATCCACCTCAACTGCCATTCGCTTCTTGCAAGTAGCTTTCACTATTTTACCCGGTATATATTTGATATGATCAAGCCTTTCTAAAAGGGATGGTCCAGTCAATCGTATTGGAGGTTCCATATGCTCTACATCCTTATACCATCCATGTTTCACTTCCCTATATGGGTGACCATCCTTCAAAAATCTTCTATACTTTCTGAAAACATTCTTATTACCAACGCGCTCAGACTAGGTCTCAATAGCGCAAATAGGGCAAGCTTTGTAACCATGTGTCACACAACCAGATAAGTTACCAAATGCCAGAAAATCATGGATTCCCCACAATAACATTGCTCTCAAAGTGAAGAGTTCTCCCTTGTTCATATCAAACGCTGACACTCCTTCCGTCCAAAGTTGCTTCAACTCATCTACAAGAGGTTCTAAGAATACATCAATGTCTTGACTCGGTGCTTTTGGCCCAGGAATTAACAAACACATCATCTGGAACTGTGATTTCATACATAATGAAGGGGGAAGGTTATAAGGAATGATGTATACGGGCCAACAACTGTAACCACTAGATAGCACTCCATGTGGATTGAACCCATCAGTAGCAATGCCAAGCCAAACATTACGCCCCTCTCTAGCAAACTCCGGCCACTTGCTTTTAAGTGACCTCCATTCAGCCGAATCAATAGGATGACGCATGAAATTCCAAGAAGATTTTGCTTCTTTGTGCCATTGCATTTGGCGTGCTATCCATGGTATAGTGTACAATCTAGTTAACCTTAAGATTAGAGGAAATTGTCTCAAGATTTTTCTTGGTTGTTTTGTCACTTTTCCTACTTTTTCAGACTTGGTTTCCTTAACCTTAAACCTGGGAGTCTGACAACGAGGGCATTCTACTGCATCCGTATATTCCTTCCAATACAATATGCAATCATTCTCACATGCATGAATGCACTTGGCTTTCATTCCCAAATCTTTTAGCATTTGCTTCATTGTGGGGTACTTGTCAGGTAGTGTATTTCCCTTTGGAAGCCACCGTCTCAATCGCTTCAACAACTCAGTTACGCTATTTCCTGACCAATTGAACTCCTTCTTCAAGTTATGGAGCTCTATAATTGCACATAAAGTTGTAAGGCCATCTTCACATGAAGGATATAGTTTCTCATTTGCTTTTTTCTTGTATTCATGATACTTATTACCATGATCAAGACCAGGGACAAATGGACTACCAGAAACTACACCCGTCTCGCCAAGGTTCTCCTCACAACTAGCTTGTGCCATATCATGAACTCCATAAGCATCATCAACAAGGTTCCCGAGTGCACCCCCTGCATCATCATCATATTCTTCTTGGATTTGATCTTGGATCTGATCTTCTTCAAAAATATGTGGCGTAGGATCCACCACTACGTTCATGCCATTTCTCTCTCCGTGAAAGAACCACTCATCGTACGTTGGTTCCATACCAAACATGACCAAGTGTTTCTCAACCGTTTCAAAAAGAAATCTTCTAGAATTTTTGTACTTCATACAAGGACAAGGGCATGTTCCGATCCCGGGTGGGGAGTGGCACTTCACAAAGCTCATGAAATGTCGAACACCTTGTATATATTCAACATCATTTCTGTATGGATTTTTAATCCACTCTCTTGATATCGATCTTGACATAATAGCAAGGATGTTTATCCCTTTCTATACTAGGAACCTAATAAACAAACAAGATTAAGATAAATTAGATCATGAAGACAAATAGATTATTATTTACCAATAAAAAAATTATAGACAGTGATATGCCAATATTATAAATAGCCTATCAAAATTCTACAAGTCGTTCTATATTTCTCATGAACGGTGATATGCCAAAAATAAAAACTAAAAAAATATGCTACAAAATATTCTACTAATCTAGGATAAAAAATTATATCTTTCTTGTACATGCACTTCTCCATGTCGTGTCTCATTAGATCTTTCTTGTGCGTTCAGACCATCTTGAGCAATTTCCAACAATAGAATTATCAATGTATGCAAATGTTAATGTTATTTACTATGATAGAAACCTACACAAGTATCATTGTGCATCAATTGTAGCAAAAATTATATAACTTCAACCATCCTATACAACGTCTAAAAATTCTGCACCGCTAGAGTAAATTTTCTGCTCAAACAATCATTCAACTCTCTAAGCAACCAATGATTCAGTCCAAAGACTCCATCCAAAAAAAAAAAACAAATCGAGCCAAGACCCTATGTATGTGTTGGACAAATAGAAGGTTTTAGAATAAGACACATAGCTATTCCAGATCCAAACCTACCTGTCTCGCCATTCCAATTTCCAACAAAATAACAAAAAGTCGAGAACAATGAAAAAAAAAATCACTGCTGTATCTTTCTACCATCTATAGCATTCCAGATCCAAACCTACCTGTCTTAGACCTCCATACTAGTATTTTCTCATCATACACCATAGGTTACCTTAAACTTACTCAAGTTTCCTTTTTTCTAGTTTCTATCAAAGAAACAATATTTGCAATTGGAAACTTGATCGATCACCTTTTGTTTCAAATATAACAAACCTAAATCAAGCACCCAAAAGTAACTTAATAAAGTATAATATGAGACCTAAGCTAACATTAATTAATTATGACCGAGTGCAGCATGTTCATAATTTGATCCAAAACATAACCAAAATCAAACCAAAGCTCTAACAGTAGCAAAGGTTTCTACATAAATAAAACTATGAATTCTACATAATCCAAACTGAATAAAAGAGATGAATCCAGATTGGGCAGTGAAGGAATCATGTCGCCTAACCATCTCTACCAAATGAGTATCTCCAACAAAATTCCAACTAAATATACACATGTATAAGAGGAAAGTCTCACAACATGATTAACTCTTATCCATGTGCGACCTAAGCATATCTCTGAAGTACGAGATTCCGAAACAGAGAAAGGTGGTTCAAGAGCATGAAACACTTGAAGCAATGGGTAGCAAAAAAAACACTTTATAGGAAAGAATATGCAGGACCATAAGTGATGTGTATTTACTAAATAGCTCAACATTCACAAAATTATAAAGGTAAGGAATGACAAAGGAAAGGAAGTTGAACTTGAACGCTCGGATAGATGATCTCTAAGACACAAAGTAAAACATTGTATAACTCATCAATATTTCACTTCAGAATTCCTAAATTGCATCCACTTATGTACATTTTAACTACACACTAAGATCGATGCCATGTGGGCTAATCACTAGGGAAGACCACAAATTTAAGAACAGATCCTCCAAATAAATCCATGCCATGTTGCATCGGACACGCATCAGACCTGACATAGAAGCTCCAAAATATTCCAACGCACCAAAATGTGCTGAATCCATGCCTGTGTCAAGGTAGTCAAAAGGCGCAAGGCACACTTGAGGTGCAAAGGGTCCATATCGTCTGAATCGCAATGCGCACTAAAGGTGCACGTCCGAACGAAGCGAGGCACAAAAATAATAAAAATAAAAAAATACATAGAAAATAAAAAATAACTAACATAAGAAATAAAACCAAATAAAAAAGAAGGGAATAAAAAGAAGGGTATCTAGAGATGTAATTTTTCACAAGTGTAATTCCCTTCACCATATACAAACAAAAGAATATAATCAATGAGTAGCAGTAAGCAAGTAACATGTAAGCACATAATTTATACTCCCTTCTCTAACGATAGCTTCAATCAGTCTTGTAGTCTGTCCACAAATAGTGTATATATTGAAGAAAACTACAAGGATGCTAGAAAGGAAGCAGGAAATCACAGAGGCATAAAATGCTAAAGATCCATATAGAAATAATAACGTCCGAAGACCAAACATCTCTCCCTATAACGTCTGGAGTCGATTTGGTACCAGTTTCGTAAAGCTTTATGGCTAGCGACTTCCATTTCGAATGGATGTTTTTACAAACATATCATTCTTCTTAATACTCAAATAGAGGTTTTCGAAACGCTAATCCAACCAACATGAATAAGTACTATTTGAAAAAAAAACATAATTTTAAGGGGAAAAAAAAAACTTTAACACAGCCTTTTACTCTTCAGAGAAGTGCTTCCAAATCAACCATTTAAAGAAAAGGAAGAAAAAGCTCAAATAGAGGAATTCGGTCAAACAAATAGAGAAACATATATACGTTGACAAAATATCTTCCAAATCAAATAGAAAACACATTGGCTATTCCGATGACAGTAAGAAATTTTCTAAAACATATATTAAAGTCCACAGTGGCTATTCCGATGACAGTAAGAAATCTCACCGATGATAGTGACGAATATCTTCAGGAAGAGTTTCTCCGAGTCTGCTCCACCTATACGAAAGATATATACGGTGTGAAAATAATTTAATTTCCTCCGAGCCTGCTTCGGAGAGAGTTTCTTCGAGTCTGTCCTAAAATTATATTGTGAAGGGAGGAAGAGGAAGAGGAAGAGGAAGAGGAAGAGGAAGAGGAGAAAGGGATTTACCTTCAACGAGAGTTGCTCGCTCGGAGTTGAGAGTTGCTCGCTCGGAGGAGAAAGGGATTCCGATGACAGTAAGAAATTTTGGGGGGACTTTTGAGGAGGGAGAGGAGAGGAGGAAAACTTAAACATGGAAAATTTTGGGGGGAAAGAGGAGTTCTTCACGTAAAAATAGAAAATTTTAGGGGGAATTTTGGGGGGGAAAGAGGAAGAGGAAGCTCTCCTGAAGAGCACAGCCGGGAGAATTTTAGAGGCACGAAAAAGTGTTTCCCTCCACCCTAACACTTGTTCTATCACGTGAAGAGCACAAGGGTTAGAATTATTATTTATTAAATTTTTATTAACTTGGCTAACAGTGTTAAAGTGTTACGAAAAAAAAAAATGTTATTTATATTTACGTTTATTTTATTTCTTTTTTATGCTAACGGTTTTGTGATGTGGTAATGGTTTTTTACTGTTAGTATGTACTAACAGTTAAAAACTGTTAGTAATTAAAAAAAATTGTGTTGGAAAATTCCCCTTTTGGTGTAGTGAAATAGATACAACATATAGAGAACTAATAGTGACTAGTGATTCAGAGCAGAAGATGGTTATGTAGACGGCACGATGTTGTATACGAGTAATCTACCGAGGTTTGTACACGAGTAATCTACTGGATTGAATACATAACCACTTCTACGTCCCCGCCCCAATCAATACACAAGGATCCAGCTACGTTATGTTATTGTACACGAAGGTCATGTGAATACATGATTATACACGATTAACACGTTTCGTACACGAATGTAACGAATACAAAGAGTACACGATGCTCACGATAAAGTACACGAACACGAATACCCGATGTATCCGCTAAGGGGATAATATCGCACAACAAGATCCATATAGTACTAATCCGTGTTTCCAACGTGTCAGCATCATGTAAAGTAATCTAAAGCAGGAAATATAATCCTAAACAAGATATGAAATGATCAGAGAATGTACTCGCCTGCTATCTGAATGTCCAAAGGAAATGTACTATCCGAGGAGAGGTGTATGGCTCCTATTTAGAACAGCACAAGTCACAACAAGTCCAAAATGGTAAAATAAAGCTCTACAATGCATTCTACATGATTGTAGGTCATTCTAGGTCAAAGTCAACTCTTGGTCAACTCTGGTCAACCGTACTAGTCAAACTAGGTTAACTAGGCAGTACTAGGTCTAAACCTAGACTAACAAGTCTCATTAGGCCTAACCAAGCCTAGACTATCACTCACACAAAATCACAAAGCTACACAAGTTATCAAACACACATTACATATATATTTATATATATTTTTATTACAAGCAAAAGTGCATAAAGACAAAGAGTGAGTGATACATGAATGTGGATATGGCAATGTGTACATAGCAGTACAATGTGTTCAAGTGTGAGGGGGTTATGTTAGAAGGATAACATTTAGCAAGGGTTCATTGTGTTACATAGAAGAAATAACATGTAAAGCATAGGTTTAGCATGTGTGTGTGGGTGTTAATCATAACAAAAGGGTTTATTTATACATCAAAGGGTTTACTCATAACAGTAATTAGGTTTTATGTGTATTCATGCTTGGGGTAACTGTCAACATGTAGAAGGGGGTTTTAATATATGAACATGGTGCTAAGTGCTAATATGGCATCATACATTCCTATCATGTTGGCATTCATATATAGCATACATTCATACTTGATTACGTTACTTACTTACATATGGATACTTGCATACATGTTTCAATACCTTGCATTACCCACATGCTTGCATTTCATCCATTCATTCATGCATTGCATTCATTCATGCACCTATACATACATATTTGAATATATTATATACTTTCATACATTATATCATTTATGCATACTCTATATTATATTATATTATCTTAACACACACACATATGTATATATACACATGTATACATACATATTGGTACATACAAGGATATACAAAATGCATATGTCGTATAGTAATCTTCTACTTAAAATCAATATTGTACAAATTAAGCATTCATTAAATTCTAGGATTAAAGTATGTTAAAGATCATTGTGTTAGCTTTTCGAAACTTTAAACGGATCGCATTTTTGTGTCCGAAAGCTCCCGGAATCGCAAAAACACCGAAACGCGTTCGTCTTTCGTACAGCTGACACTCAAATACTTTTACAGAAAGTTTCATAACGAATTTGGCTTATTAAAATATATATTTGGAAAGCTAACTTCGATACGGTTCTTTTAAAAAACACGGGAGATAAATCAGAGTTTTAAGCTAAAAGTTATGACATTTCTAAGTTGCTATTGCTACTAAAAACGTGGATAAATATTATGACGAATTTAGGTTGTTTGAGACAAAAGAAACACAAGTATATAACATAATATATCAAGAACTCACTCTCTACACTAATATATATATATGAGACACTATAGAATACATCTCCAATACAAAAATATGAGATTAAACATGTAATAATTTATTCATACATAACAACAACACATAGTGTGTCCAAATTTGGGGTTTTTCCACATGGACACAACCACAACACAAAGGACACTCCTATGACCTCCAAATGGACACGAAATGGACACAAATGGAGATACAACCATGGGGGTCATTTCTATGGGTTCAAAATATTTCTATATACATGTAGGGATGGATTAGAGGAGAGATTATACCTTCCGGAAGAGAGATTCAAAGAAAAATTCTTCCGACACGACACCGACACGTAGAGATTCTAAAAGGACACGAACGAGCTCCGAATCCTCCCAAACTTGGCTAGCACCCTCTAACCATGGAGTAGAGGAGAAATGAAGAAGATTTGGTAGAAGAAGGGATTGATTTGGAGATGAAATCAATGGAGGTTCATCTCTAAATTAATTTGGGGAAGAACAAGAGAGAGAAAGTGGATGAAAACAAATGAATGAAGGAGTGACTCACTCCTTATCCCCCCCATAGGTGGCTGCTCAAAAATGGTGAGGTGTCCCCTATTTGAATATCCAAAATGCCCTCCACTAATCTATTTGATTTAAATTAGAAATAGGTTAAAAGTTGAGGTCAATTTAGTCTAGTTTTAAGTCTCTAATTAAACTAAACCTATCCATAGATAATTAGTCTAACTACTAACTAAAATTAATATCATGTGGACTAAAATTAATATTATGTGGGCCATGCCTAACTAGTGTGTGGGTCCCACTAGAGTCAACTACCCCCCCGGGTCCCCGTTTCAAGTCGGTTTGAGTTGAAATTCGAACCCGACTCAAATAACCCCAAAACAATATCATAAATAATAAAATAAATTTTAACCCCAAAATAATATCATAAATAATAAAATAAATTTTAAAAATATTCAAAAATGTAAAATGACAAAAATACCCCTGTTTCTGAAAACTGGGGGTGACAAATCTATCCACCTTAAAAAAATTTTGTCCTCGAAATTAAAACAAAGCAATCACAGGAAACACATGCAGAAAATAATCTCATTCAAATACTTTTCAAAAAAAATTAGCAATAAAAACAAATCTCTTTGAGGCACATCAAACATTTGTAAATAAAAACTGATACGTGTCCGATACGGACACAAAACCATCACAAAATCACACCTATCAAAGGTCAAAATCAACAATCACCAATGCAATAAATATCAAAATAATTCAAAGAGGTCAAATGCAAAATATCCTTAGGCCAGAAATAACATTAAAACATCCTAATCACATGGTTATGCTCTAGGTCAAACAGTCTCTAGGGTTTCACTAGCAAAACATCAAAATCACAAGTCATGATTTTAAATAGTTTTAAAATGATTTAAAAATTACCAAAAACCATATCATGATTTAAATGTCAAATCAATAAATGATTAAAATTACAAAATTTTAAAATTACCCTCATTTTAGAAAACTGGGTGTTACAAGTCTACCCACCTTAGAAAAATTTTATCATCGAAATTAAAATTGTTCATACTCCTTCTAGGTCAAACCCCCACAATCAAGTCTCAGAAATTAAACAAATCATACCATTAAAAAGGATGACATACAGGATCATGGCATACGGTGGTAGTGAAAGTCTCATCTAGGTATACTAGTCATGCTAACCGAAACGGTCATAGGGTTTCAAAACACACAAGCAATCTAGGGTGCTAAACTAGAAAAGATACAAAAATAACAATCATCAAGACTGTAAGGCGGTCTACCATCCTATATGAAAACTGGTACTTATCAAAATATAAAATAAAGATAACTACCAATTATCTATAAAGGGGTACTATTCAAAGAAAAATCAAAATCAAAATTTTAAAAGCACAAATGTCGAGCATTGAAATCCAATCACATTATATATAGAGAGAGAGAGTGATAGAGAGGGAAAGCTAGCATTATGTACAGGTTATGTTGTTCGTGTGTGTATGGGTGTATGTGGACATGTTCATATGGTTAGATAATAGGCGTGTGTGTATGTGAAATATACATGAAAGTGCATAGGAGGATTTGGGTTTCAAATAATAACTATCAAGTTATACTAATCATGGCATATTGGTTAAACAATCTACAATGCACAACTCATTTGCTCATAACATGCATGGCTAACCATGTATATATGTATATATAAAGAGGTAGAGATTTAGTTATGTATCTATATACATTATAACATGTATGCATAAACTCTATATATCTATATAGATATATGAACATAACATAGAGAGGAAGGGTTAGGTTACATGACAGTGTATACTATGTTAGAGTATGTGTGTCCTTGTACAGGGTTATAGCTTTAGTATTGAATGGTTAAACCCAGTTTTAGTTCAGCATTTACATACAAAATCCGAAAATGAGCTAACATTTTAACCAGTGTAATATTAACATAATGCAGTTTCAGATTTTAGGGGTTTGAAATATCACAACTAACTCAATGCTTCCAATACATCCTAACATGATAGAGAAGAAACCCTAACATACTATCCATACATTTAGCTATGCATACAGTTCAATATTACATATTAAATCTGAAATTGAACTAAACATTGGAAATCAATGTGAAAATGTTAACATGTATTCAGTTTTAGGATTTGAAGAAATTTGAACATCAACCAACCCAATGTTTATCACCACCTAACATGTAAGAATATGAAACCTAAATTTATATTCCTACATACCACAATGTATATAGCTCAAAATATTACATTTTAAAAAAAAATAAAACAGCAAATTGAACTAACATTTAAGATCCAGTATTAAGGGTTAATATGCATACAGTCTTATATTTGACAATTTCAAACACAAAACTCAACTAAATTTTTTTTTGAATTGAAACCATATGTATAACATACATGTGCAGTGATGTAAACATAACTAATAACATGAAATTTATATTTAAATTACGAGTTTAAGCTGAAAAAAGCAGAGAACCAGAAATATTAGGGTTTTGAAAATTTAAACATCAACGACATATTAATATGTATTTAGATAAGTGGGAATCAAAGTGTAGCATGCATACGTGTCAGGCAAGTGTCCACTATATATATTTCATGTCCCATTATAAAAATTAAATTCTACGTCAAGACCAACATTTAGATTCCTACCAAAATTGTAAAGTAGGTGATTGATGTAATCAAGACAGTTTAATTATTATTATTATTTAATACAAGAATAGTAGAAAGAAGGAAATAACAATGAAATCTGTTCTGCTTATTTTTTTAAAAGAAGGAACCATTTTGAAACCCAGAGCTAAAATATCAAATCCAAGATAAGGTCTAGCAAAATTATCGATTCATTGTATTATGAAGAAATTCATAGCAAGAAGTTACACAAAGGTTTATAAAAACACCTAAACCTACTCCTAAGTTAAACAATGAGAAGCAAAATAAAACAAAACAACAATAATTCTTTTTTTTGAATGACTGAAACAAAAGTAGAGAAAACATGTTCAAAAATATTTAAGGTACAATCTGATAATCATATGCGTCTATCCAAAATCATGGTACTCTAAATCCTCGTCATACTAGTAAGCAAGGCTACAATAATCATAAAGTCCTCGACTTAGGCACATACCTCTAGAATCGTGGTATTTAATATTTTTGCGATGCCGCTAGCTTGGCTGCGAAAACCTTAAATTCCCACACCCGAGAAATATATCCAAAATCAGACTATGTGTCCTCACCATGCTGGCTAATGTGACTGTAGAAGACTAGATTCCATAACTTAGATGACCTAGCCCATATGATTTCATCTTGACAAAAATTAAATTAAATCAACAATGGATACCCAAAAATCAAATTTATCAACGAACATCAAGATTCAAAACTGAACAATAATCCATCAAATTATATAAGTATAAACTCGGATGCAACAACTAACATCAATATTCAAAACTCCACAATCATCATCAAAATCAAGTTCAACAACAGAAAGTAAAGATAAATCAAATCAAGGGAAGAAGAGTTTTTCAAATCGAAGTTAAAATAAGATTCTCAAGGGTCGTCCCAGGAATCTCTCGAGGGATCCTAACTGTGATTGAGTACCTTCAAAAATATATCCTAATCCTACTGCAGGCTGTAGCGGTACTCTAGTTCGAATACCACTACACAAACTCGACCTGCATGGGCTACCACTAAAAACGTGTCACGACCCATACCCTAGAGTTAGGGTACGAGACGTGGGTACGTCCAGCCAATGCCGCAGTGTCGGCGGTAGAACGCTGTCCTAGGTCTCATGCATCTAACAGTATAAGGCTAAGCAATTTATACTCCCCGAATGGGGGTGACATAGTAGAATGTAAACTCAATCACATCTAAGGTAGAGCATAATGGAAGATAGATAAAACATGAAATCCAAAAGAGATACAGCAGATCGAAGTCTAAGTGTCTAAGATACACAAACCCAGAAATACATCTCAAAGCTCAAATACAGTAATCCATAAATACAACTCAAGACAACTGAAAATAAACTATGAGCAAAACCCTAGCTACCTATACAACCTCTATTGTATCTCCTCTAGGCTAGCAGGCAACCTCCAGGCTATCTGTAAAATTTATCAACAGGTCCAGTCAGGACAGGAGCGAGTACAGTACATCTCAACAATATTATAACAGGTTAGGAAATATAAACATGCTAGAGAGTAAGATACAGGATCTGAAGAAATAACATGATAAAAAAGGGAGACTGTAATAAATAGATACAACATATAGAGAACTAATAGTGACTAGTGATTCAGAGCACAAGATGGTTATGTAGACGGCACGATGTTGTACACGAGTAATCTACAGAGGTTTGTACACGAGTAATCTACTGGATTGAATACATAACCACTTCTACTCTCCCGTCCCAATCAATACACAAGGATCCAGCTACTTTATGTTATTATACACGAAGGTCATGTGAATACATGATTATACACGATTCACACGTTTCATACACGAATGTAACGAATACAAAGAGTACACGATGCTCACGATAAAGTACACGAACACGAATACCCGATGTATCCGCTAAGGGGATAACATCGTACAACAAGATCCATATAGTACTAATCCGTGTTTCCAACGTGTCAACATCATGTAAAGTAATCTAAAGCAGGAAATATAATCCTAAATAAGATATAAAATGATCAGAGAATGTACTCGCCTGCTATCTGAATGTCCAAAGGAAATGTACTGTTCGAGGAGAGGTGTCTGGCTCCTATTTAGAATAGCACAAGTCACAACAAGTCCAAAATGGTAAAATAAAGCTCTACTATGCATTCTACATGATTCTAGGTCATTCTAGGTCAAAGTCAACTCTTGGTCAACTCTGGTCAACCGTACTAGTCAAACTAGGTTAACTAGGCAGTACTAGGTCTAAACCTAGACTAACAAGTCTCATTAGGCCTAACCAAGCCTAGACTATCACTCACACAAAATCACAAAGCTACACAAGTTATCAAACACACATTACATATATATTCATATATATTTTTATTACAAGCAAAGTGCATAAAGACAAGGAGTGAGTGATACATGAATGTGGATATGGCAATGTGTACATAGCAGTACAATGTGTTCAAGTGTGAGGGGGTTATGTTAGAAGGATAATATTTAGCAAGGGTTCATTGTGTCACATAGAAGAAATAACATGTAAAGCATAGGTTTAGCATGTGTGTGTGGGTAGTAATCATAACAAAAGGGTTTATTTATACATCAAAGGGTTTACTCATAACAGTAAGTAGTTTTATGTGTATTCATGCTTGGGGTTACTGTCAACATGTAGAAGGGGGTTTTAACATATGAATATGGTGCTAAGTGCTAATTTGGCATCATACATTCCTATCATGTTGGCATTCATATATAGCATACATTCATACTTAATTACGTTACTTACTTACATATGGATACTTGCATACATGTTTCAATACCTTGCATTACCTACATGCTTGCATTTTATCCATTCATTCATGCATTGCATTCATTCATGCACCTATACGTACATATTTGAATATATAATATACTTTCATATATTATATCATTTATGCATACTCTATATTATATTACATTTTCTTAACACACACACATATGTATATATACACATGTATACATACATATTTGTACATACAAGGATATACAAAATGCATATGTCGTATAGTAATCTTCTACTTAAAATCAATACTGTACAAATTAAGCATTCATTAAATTCTAGTATTAAAGTATGTTATAGATCATTGTGTTAGCCTTCCGAAACTTTAAACGGATCGCATTTTCGTGTCCGGAAGCTCCCGAAATCGCAAAAACACCGAAACGCGTTCGTCTTTCGTACAGTTGACACTCAAATAATTTTACAGAAAGTTTCATAACGAATTTGGCTTATTAAAATATATATATTTGGAAATCTAACTTCGATATGGTTCTTTTAAAAAAATGGGAGATAAATCGGAGTTTTAAGCTAAAAGTTATGACATTTCTAAGTTGCTATTGCTACTAAAAATGTGGATAAATATTATGACGAATTTAGGTAGTTTGAGACAAAAGAAACACAAGTATATAACATAATATATCAAGAACTCACTCTCTACACTAATATATATATATGAGACACTATAGAATACATCTCAAATACAAAAATATAAGATTAAACATGTAATAATTTATTCATACATAACAACAACACATAGTGTGTCCAAATTTGGGGTTTTCCCACATAGACAAAACCACAACACAAAGGACACTCCTATGACCTCCAAATGGACACAAAATGGACACAAATGGAGATACAACCATGGGGGTCATTCCTATGGGTTCAAAATATTTCTATATGTATGTAGGGATGGATTAGAGGAGAGATTATACCTTCCGGGAGAGAGATTCAAAGGAAAATCCTTCCGATACGACACCCACACTAGAGATTCTAAAAGGACACGAACGAGCTCCGAATCCTCCCAAACTTGGCTAGCACCCTCTAACCATGGAGTAGAGGAGAAATGAAGAAGATTTGGTGGAAGAAGGGGTTGATTTGGAGATGAAATCAATGGAGGTTCATCTCTAAATTAATTTGGGGAAGAATAAGAGAGAGAAAGTGGATGAAAACAAATGGATGAAGGAGTGACTCACTCCTTATCCCCCCATAGGTGGTTGCCCAAAAATGGTGAGGTGTCCCCTATTTCAATGTCCAAAATGCCCTCCACTAATCTATTCGATTTAAATTAGGAATGGGTTAAAGGTTGAGGTCAATTTAGTCTAGTTTTAAGTCTCTAATTAAACTAAACCTATCCATAGATAATTAGTCTAACTACTAACTAAAATTAATATCATATGGGCCATGCCTAACTAGTGTGTAGGTCCCACTAGAGTCAACTACCCCCCCGGGTCCCCGTTTCAAGTCAGATTGAGTTGAAATTCGAACCCGACTCAAATAACCCCAAAACAATATCATAAATAATAAAATAAATTTCAACCACAAAATAATATCATAAATAATAAAATAAATTTTAAAAATATTCAAAAATGTAAAATGATAAAAATATCCCTATTTCTGAAAACTGGAGGTGACAAAGACCTTCATTTGTAAAGAATTTCGAATCGTGCAACTGATGCTATCATCCGAATTGGATATACCATAATCTTCTCGATATTTAAGATCAAATTTGATCATTATCCCTCGAACTAGTTACATGATCAGTTCGTTGAAACTCAAAATCACGTATTTTTATTTGTCTATCTGAAGTCATCGAGCAACTTCATCCAAATCCTTAGAGTCATTCTCGTATATTTGAATCATTTCCATGAATGCTAACTTCCTATCGTGTTAACTTTTTCGTATATGATTCATATCGATTCGTCGACTAAGTTATCTATTTGTTACACCTTTACTTTTTCTCAATTCATCTTACCTAGTCCACCATTTTTGCATTTCATACCTATGCATGTGCGTAGTTTCTAGTTCGTTCGAATCAACATGTCAAAAACTTCAAGATTAAAACTTAATCAATGATACTCAATCTATGTCTTTGTATACGACAATGCTTGCTGAAAGACTCATTGGCACCCGGCATCCTCAATCATCAACATCCCCAAGGCTATCCCATATACCACTCAGGGATGAAGTTATTTGATAAATCCTCGAAACAAGTTTCGAATCACAACCAATTATTTCGAATCTTCGTTCGAACCATTCCTCAAAATCCAAGCACGATTTACCAATATTGTTTTGACGATAGTATCGTTCGATGGCATCCCTATCGATAGTCATTCTATATTCTACAAATCAAGTCAAACTCATTCCTATTTCGAGATGATTCACATTCCGCACATAATTTTTCTAAGGTCAATACAACTCTTGGTGTATATGCTGAGCCCAACTTAGCCAACCGTACTTACTTGTAGTTAACTTTGTTCAGCTAATTATTCCTTCATAATATTTTTCAAAATGTATAGACTTATTGTATAGACATCCCATGGGACAATTGATAGATAGCACCAATGTATCAATCGCGACAACAATATTAGAGTTTGCAGAACTAACATCGGAGTTAAAGAATTCAATCGAAAGTCCAAGGATATAAAGTCGTGCTCTAATACCATTATTTCATGCTCCGGTCCCATAGGACCAATCGTTCTCGCTAAGGCGTGATGCCGTGTGAGCCTAGATTGCGCTCATGCAAGGCGGGTTCCATAACGGCCGATTACAAGCTAAGCGACGGGGTCGTCGCACCGAAGTCTAGAAGCAGAAACATTGAATAAGCCAGCAAAAAGTTAGAACCAAAACAAAAGTCAACAAAAGAGACACTTTATTGATATTAAACAAGGATTACAAAAGTGGCACGAGGCAATGATTACAATAACTCAGTCTCACTCTTCTCTCATGTTACAAGTCTCTCTGTTCTTTCTCTTTTCTTAATACAATGCTTGACGAGCCAGCGGATGCTTCAGAAGGCGATGTCCATACATTATGTCCCTTATAAGTCCAGACTCCATGCGACCGTACGACTCAAAACGTCAAGGAACTCTATGCATCGATGCATCCACGTGAGTACTGTGTCAACAAGCTTCTACCTGTGCCTGCACATACAAACTGTATAGGTGTCAGTACTCAACTGTACTGGTGGAGTGAGCTCCTCGCCCACCCACACAAAACCAACACGTTTATTTTCTTTGTGCAACATAACCCTTTATGTTTGTCTTTCTATTCTTGCCTTAGGTTCGATTTTAGGACATAGATGTCTCGCCTACTTGTGTCTCTAGACCATCACTGTGTCATCGTACCGATAACTTACTTATCTTTGCCTCTAGACCCTTCTCGTACCAACAACATCGACTTATCGACTCGTGCGTGCCTTTCAGCCCATACTTTAAGACTCAATCACATGGTCGTGCCATCTACTCTATTCGTGCATCCACAATGAGGCCGTACCTCGCAACTCAGTAGCACTTGACCAACTTTTGCCTTACGGCACTTCCTGACTTAAACTCGAAATGACTTAATCCAACTAACTTATACTTTTATGTAAACAACTCACCAATCGATGCCATGCTTCGTGCCGTAGCATGGTGTCTTTGTTGCAGCCAAATCTTAGGCTGAAATATTGTGTTGCAAATCGTTCACACATTCAACTCGACTCATTGGTATCGTGCACACAAATCTTGACTCAATCCAAAGACATACACATACATACATACATATATATATATATATATATATGCACATACATACATATATATATATATATATATATGCACATACATACATATATATATATATATATATATATATATATATATATAGAGAGAGAGAGAGAGAGAAAGAGAGGTAAAAGAGTAAGTGAGTATGTGTGTGTTTGGCATGTGTGTGAAAGGACATGTGTTAATGTTTTCATATTTAGTGATAGGTTGGTGTATGTGACATGGGATACATGGTGTCAAAGGGTGTATGAATGCATGTGTGTAAAAGGTTATAGGTTAACTCAATTTATAGAAATGCATACATACAAACTTACATTGCATACATGCAAACATACATATCATGTATACATACATACATTGCATACATGCCTACATACTTATCATATATGCATACTTGCATTCATTCATGCACCTATACATACATACATAGATGCATACATACTTATTTGAATACATTATATACTTGCATACATTATATTCATATATGCATACTCTACATTATATTACATTCATTCATGCATACATGCATACATATAATATATGCATACAAACTCATATATTTAACTCAAAATATATGTGAATACATACATTACATTATCTTAACACATATATAAATATATATATATATATATATATATATATATATATATATATATATATATATATATCATTCATTCATATCCCATATACATGCATACTTCAGTTCATGCATTATATCCATTCACATATCATTAAGTTGCATGTATATACTTATTTTCATTACATACATGTCATTCATGCATATTACATACTTACATGCATCTATACATTATATACATTGTATACAACATATAAAAATAGAAGAGGAAAAAAAAGAGGAAAAACTGAAATGGAAAGGGAAGGGAAGGAAAGGAAAAATGTAAGAAAATGGGAAAACAGTGGACATATACATGCTTGCATCATATACTCTTCATTACCATACATGGTATCATTATATATTGCATTACATTATTGATACATTATGCATTCATATCTATCATTACATATATACCTTGTATTTATATCTAGCATTCATTATATACTTTCATGCATACATTGTATATCGTTCTTTCATTCATGCATTGTTTACATACATTTCATTGATTGCATTCCTATATGCTTGCATTCAACCATATATATACATATTTGTAAAGAGAATATATATCATATTTATCATTTCATTCATCTAACATATCACGCATTATATACTCTATATTCATTTAATATACATACTACATAGGCTCATAGGTTACACAAAATACCTATATCGTATAGTCACTCTTCTACTTAAAACCAATACTGTACCAATTGGGCCTTCACTAAATTCTAAGATTAAACTATGTTGTAGTCCTTCGTGTTATCTTTCCGAAACTTCAAACGGATCGCATTTTCGTGTCCGGAAGCTCCCGAAATCGCGAAAATACAGAAACGCGTTCGTCTTTCGTACAGCTGACACTTAAATAATTCCACAGAAAGTTCCAAAAAGAAATTGGCTTATTAAAATATATATTTGGAAAGCTAACTTCGATACGGTTCTTTTAAAAAAATGAAAGATAAATCGGAGTTCTAAGCTAAAAGTTATGACATTTCTAAGTTGCTTTGGTTAATAAAAACGTGGATAAATATTATGACGAATTTGAGTTATTTTGGACAAAAGAAACACATGTAGGCCAAGATACTTGGATACCATTATAGGTATCCAAATGAAACTCATTCTAACCATCCTAACTAAGATAAATCCACTCTCTAACCATTCTAAAACTGAATTTAAATATCTATATAAACTATTATCAATCATACATACACATGGGGTGTCCTAATTTGGGATCTATCAAGTAGGACACAAGACACATATCTAAAATCCTCAAGAGAGCTCCAAATGGCCTCAAATTTGAATCTAAAGGAGACACATGCATGAGGATGGATCCTACGAATTCAAAACTAATTTATATGCAAAGAAAATTGATTTAGAGGATGGATTTTACCTATTGGGAGTGGAATCCCAATGAAATCCTTTAGGACACGGCTCCGATACGAAGATCCCTCAAAGTGGACATTCCTCCTTGCACTTCTCTTCCAATCCTTGGTAGCACCCTTCCCTTGGAGAATGGAAATGTTTGAGGGAAGATTTGGTGAAGGAATGATTTGATTTGGAGATCAAATCAAAGGGAAGGCTCTCTAAAATTAGGGAAGAACAAAAGGAAAATAAAAGAGGCAAGATTGTAATGAATGAAATGAATCATTCTCCCCTAAAGGTGGCTGCCATAAAGAGTCTATTAGGGCTAATGGGAAATGTCCTAATTGTCCCTCTCTAGTCTGATATGGTTAAGTCTAGACTAGGTTCAAGTTTGGGGTCAAAAGGATCTAGTTTTGAGTCTCTAACTTAACCATTCTAACATGATAAAATTAGTCTAACTAACTAACTTAAATGTTGGGTTTTGTGGACCATGCTTAACTTAATATTGGGTCCCATCTAGAGTTTAAGCTACCGGGTCACAATACAAGTCGAAACGAGACGAAACTCAAACCCGACTAAACAAATCAAATAAAAACAATATTAAAAAAATATAAAATTTTTCCAAAATATTAAAATATAAAAAATGACCAAAATCATAATACATTAATTTAAATATTATTAAAATAGTCTAAAATTTACCAATTAATCAAAATCCTAAATAATTCAAAAGTCACAAAATGACCAAAATACCCTTAGCCTAAAAAGTTGTAAATAGTCATTCTAATCACATGGTTAGGTCCCTATGGTCATGGTTAGTCTCTAGGCTCAATAGTTCTAGGGTTCACTAGCTAACACATCAAAATTATAATTCACCAATTTTAAATAGTATTAAATTAATTAAAAATTCCCATAAATCATAAATCTTATTAATAAATAATAAACTTTTACTAAATTTTAAAATTACCCTTATTTTAGAAAAGTGGGTGTTACAAGTCTACCCTCTTTAAAAAAATTTGTCCTCGAAATTAAAATGGTCGTACTTCTTCTAGAGTCTCATTTCCAACATTCAAAGTCTCAGAACTTACCTAAATCATACAATTTAAAAGAATGGCATGCAGGATCATGGCATACGGTGGCAGTTGAAAGTCTCTTCTAGGTATACTAGTCATGCTAAACCAAAATGGTCATAGGATATCAAAACATACAAGCAATCAGGGGTGTTAAACTGGAAAAGATACAGAAATAACAAATCATCAAGGCTTTAAGGCATAATCAAAATCAAAATTTTAAGAACGAATGTCAATAGCATTGAAATCCAATCACAATAATATTAAGAAATTTTAGTCGCGATACGATCTAAGTTGATAAATTTGGAGAAATCAAGATTTGGGCAATATGGAGGACAGGTTCATCAAAGTCTGAGAACGAGCATACAAGGATGGAGATTCAGGTCACAATCAAATTTAATTCAATTGAGTACAAGCCAAGATATTAATATGATAAGAAAAGATGATCGAAGTCGATTTGGTCGTGATTAAGGAAGCTAGGATTCAATGATATTGAAAACCTTTTAGGGAAAACAAGGAAAGATTTCATAAGAAGTCAAGTTAATCATCTCTCTCTAATACCAGCAAGTTTATCATTTGCCAATCATATTTTTATCTCACAAGTTCTGATATGAAAATTCAACCTTTATATGCCTACCATCAAGATTTTATAACCTGCTGTCATCTCAACCTTTACCATGATCACCATAGACAAAATTTCAAATTTCTAAAATATTTTCCATGAAGCATATCTCTCTTATTTAGGAATCAACACTTATTCATTTAATCAAATTCTAAATTCTTTAACCTCGTCCTAAATTAGATCCGAAATCTCTAAATCCAGTTTATGAAATTCTTGAACTTGTTTAAATCGAGTCTCGTATTTACTCAACTCCAATACCACTATGTCATACAAAATTTATTCTTATTTATAAATCAACCTTCATATTTCTTCAACGTTCACTTTCAAATATTATCCTTTTTGAATTCTATAATTTTCCTCCAATCATCAAAAATAATTCCTATAACTTAAAATTCTTGTGTTCCCTCTGTCTCTAGTCATCCTCTTACAATATCTAGTTTAATTTCGCATAATCATTGAATACAATTAAATTCTCTTTTTTATTTCTAAATTTCTACATAGCCTTAGAGTAAAAGTTTCCAAGAATCAATAACCAAGATTTTCTAAGTTCTCAAAACTAGGTTGACCCTGAATATCCTCATTAGTTTTTTTTTTGAAATACATTCATGAAATTGATAATATTTATCTCTCGATTCCATTCTAAACCCTTACCACATCTCCATCTCAAATTTCATATTGACACCCAAATATTTTGATTCCTACGAAATCATCATATGATAACCAAATTGTCATTTTCGAACTAGATGATTTACGTCATTTCCTCAACATTTCTCAGGTAAAATGATGTGAAGATTCAAGGGTTTCAAAGTATAGCTGACAGAATTAGATACGAAATAGGGGATTGATGTAATCATGACAGTTATATAAGACAAAGAATGATGCTAATAAAATATTGGCATGAAGAGAAATGATAATAGAATCTGTTCTGCTTATCTGTTTAAAAGAAGGAACCATTTTGAAACCAGAACTATAATATCAAATCCAAAATAAGGCCTAGTAAAAATCATCGATTCATTGTATTATGAAAAAATTTATAGCAAAAGTTACACAAAGGTTTATAATAACAGCTAAAGCTACTCCTACTCCTACTCCTAAGTTAAATAATGAGAAGCAAAACAAAAACAACCAATAATTCTTTTTCTGAAAGACTGAACAAAAGTAGAGAAAACATGTTCAAAAGTTTTTAAGGTACAATCTGATAATCATATGCGTCTATCCAAATCATGGTACTCTAAATCCTCGTCATACTAGTAAGCAAGGCAACGATAATCACAGAGTCCTTGATTAAGGCACATACCTCTAGAATTATGGTATTTAAAATTTTTGCGATGCCGCTAGCATGGCTGCGAAAACCATAAATTCCCACATATGAGAAATATATCCAAAATCAGACTATATGTCCTTATTATGCTGGCTAATGTGACTGTAGAAAACTAGATTACATAACTGAGATGACCTAGCCTATATAATTTTATCTTGACAAAAAAAAATTTAAATCAACAATGGATACCAAAAATCGAATTCATTAACAAACCAAGAATGATAAATATAAACTGTTAAAATCAAATTTTGAGATATTTTATAATGAGATTCTCAAGGGTCATCACAGGAATCTCTCAAGGAATCCTAACTGTGGTTGAGTACCTTCAAAATATATCCTAATCCTACTGCAGGCTGCAGTGATACTCTAGTTCGAATACCACTACACTAACTCGACTTGCATAGGCCACCACTAAAAACGTGTCACGACCCGTACCCTAGAGTAAGGGCACAAGAAGTGGGTACGTCCAGTCTACGCCACAGTGTCGGTGGTAGAACGCTGTCCTAGGTCAATCATCTAACAATATAAGGTACCTGTATAGTATATACACTTCGAATGGAGGTGACATAACAATACAGTCTCAATCACATCTAAGGTAGAATACGATAAAGATAGATAAAACTGAAATCCACAAGAGATACAGCAGATGGAAGTCTAAGTGTCTAAGATATCATAAATCCAGAAAGTATCTCAAATCTCAAATACAGTAATCCATAAAGTAAATACAACTCGAGACAACTGAAATAAAATAAGAAAACTCTAGCTAGCTACTCCAACCTCTACTGTGACCTCTAGGCTAGCAGGTAACCTCCAAGCTATCTGTAAAAATTATCAACAGGTCCAGTCAGGACGGGAGCGAGCACAATACATCTCAACAAGTCATAGCAGGAAAGGAAATATAATCATGCTAGAGAATAAAATACAGGAACTGAAGAATAGCATAATGTAAAAGAGATACTGTAAGTAAATATCTATGATATATAAAAGAGAGACAGTGCTAGTGATTCAGAGTACAGGATAAACATGTGAATGGCTAGGGACTGATTCATGATTACACTACGGAAATTGATTCATGATTACACTACTTGGAATTATCCACATGTTTATTTATACTCCCCCATCCCCAATCAATACATAAGGATCCAGTCAAGTTACGTTAAGATTCATGATCATACTACATTGCCCATAAAGGGTGATTCATGAATTGATTCGTGAAGACTCGATGATCATAAGAGTACATGAGTCACTAGCTGATTCCCGAAGATTCATGATAATAGAAACAAGAGATACATGATGTAAGTGAAACACACGAGACAAGAGTATCTGATGCTCCCGAGAGGGATAACATCTCATGAAGGGATTCATATAGTACTAATTCGTGTTACCAACGTGTCAGCATCAAGTAAAATAATCTAAAGCAAAAAATATAATCCTAAACAAGATATAAAATGATCAGAGAATATACTCGCTTGATACCCTGAACAGCTGATATAAAAAGATGGCCAACTGGAGTCACAGAGTCTTAGTTATAGCAACACAGGCTATAAAGAGTTCAATTTATATGGTAATTGAAATTATAATACAATCTACATGAGTTTAAGTCAAACTAGGTCAAAGTAAACTCTTGGTCAACTCTGGTCAACTAGCTAGGGTTGGGTCAACAATGGTCAACTAGTTTAGGTTAGTCAATTCTAGGTCTAAACAAACTAAGTATATGCAAATCAAGTATTCAAGATAGCTACTAACTCCTAACCTAAGTCACTTGCTAAACCAAGCACAAAACTAAACCATAAGCTAACAAAGCACACAAACTGTCATATAATGTATATATGTTATTCATATATTCATATACATAGATATATATATAGGAAAGTTATATATATAGGCACATACATATATATATATATATATATAAATATATATATATATATATATATATATATATATATATATATATATATAAATAAATAGAGGTAAAAGAGTAAGTGAGTATGTGTGTGTTTGGCATGTGTGTGAAAGGATACGTGTTAATGTTTTCAGATTTAGTGATAGGTAGGTGTATGCGACATGGGATACATGGTGTCAAAGGGTGTATGAATGCATGTGTGTAAAAGGTTATAGGTTAACTCAATTTATAGAAATGTATACATACATACTTACATTGCATACATGCATACATATATATCATATATACATATATACGTTGCATACATGCCTACATACTTATCATATATGCATACTTGCATTCATTCATGCACCTATACATACATACATACATACATACATATATAGATGCATACATACTTATTTGAATACATTATATACTTGCATATATTATATTCATATATGCATACTCTACATTATATTACATTCATTCCTGCATACATGCATACATATAATATATGTATACAAACTCATATATTTAACTCAAAATATATATGAATACATACATTACATTATCTTAACACACACACACACACATATATATATATATATATATATATATATATATATATATATATATATATATATATATATATATATATCATTCATTCATATCCCATATACATGCATACTTCAGTTCATGCATTATATCCATTCACATATCATTAAGTTGCATGCATATACTTATTTTGTAACACCCAGTTTTTCAGATGAGAGTAATTTTAAAATTTTGTAATTATAATTATTATTATTGATATTTATTTCATATTATGATTTTTGGCAATTTTTAATAATTTTTAAACTATTTAAAAACTGCTTTAAGTCATGACTTATGATTTTGATGTGCTGCCAGTGAAACCCTGGAGACTGCATGACCTAGAGCCTAACCATGTCATTAGGATGATTTAATTATGATTTTTTGCCTAGGAGTAATTTGGTTATTTTGGCTTATTTGAATTTTTAATTAATTTAATGAATTGGTAAATTCTAGTTTGACTTTGACTTGTTGAGACCTAGTGGACTAGCCTAGAACCTAACCCTAGCTATGGTAACCATAGTCTAACTTGAGTTAACCTATTTTAGTCATTATAGAATAGTTTTAGAATGAAGGGATTTGGTTTAGTAAATTTAAGTCATGGCTTGTGGTTTCATGAAATGACTTATGGCTTAATGATTTTATTCATCATGACTTGGCCCATGGCCCATAACTAGAAGCCCTAACCCTAACCAAACCCTAAGTGACCAGCCACATAGGGATTCCCACCCTATATAAACACTTATTCATTAGGGCTTGTCTCTTTTTTATTATTTCAACACATTAGAATAGAGAGGTATTGTCCCCTTTCCAAAAATCTCCATAAATCCATTTTAATTCCTTTTTAATTCTAGTTTCTTGCATTAGAACCTAATACTCTCCTATTTTCTGATGTTGGGGTTTAATCCCAGCTTTGGGACAATTTGGGAGCATTTGGCTAGCAAGGAAGAATCCCCCATTTGAAGCTTTTCTAAGCTTTTTGCACATATAGGTAAAACCATTTAAATTGATTTAAATTTCTATTTTCCTTGTATTTAGGGCTAGATCTAGGAGACCCCTAGCTGTCCCCAAAATTTGGGTAGATTTTGTGTCCGTTTAGTGTCCGTATCGGACACGTATCGGTCAATATATTCATGTGTTTATTGAAATACCTCAATGGATTGAATGTTAATATTTTTCAAAACAAATTACATATTTGGATTGCTTATGAGATGTAGATTATGGATCTAGGTGACTGAATCGATTTTGATGTGATTTTATGTCGGTTTTAGGGCTTGGACACGCTGTACGACACTGTCGTGCAGTGCCCTGCTGCTCGGCGTGTCGTGTGCGCTGGACACGACACGTTTTGACATGATATTTTTGGGGAGGGTACGGGCTATCACTGACACCTTGCACACAAAATTTGAGGCCAAACCATCGAGTGGTTAGTGAGAAATTCGACCTGCATTGGTTCTTCACTAAACCGAGTCTCCCATTTTCGAGCCACTGATACGCGACTGGACACGCGACACGACACATATTGGATACTATTCAGGGTGTCTAAACTCTAGCCGTAGACCTAGGCTACCCATTCGACACAAACCACTTGACCACTTGGTGGACACGCGTGTCCCTGGGTAGGTCGACATGCCCCCACGAGACAGTGTCTCACTATTCTCTGACTGAGTTCGACCCAAGTTTTTGGACACATTTTTGGACACGGTTCTTGACACATGTGGACACGAATTGACCTGTATAACACCATACAATGTTCACACACAATTACCAACTAATTAATTTGCATATTAACATGTTTTGGTGGTTCAAAATTCGAATTCCCCATTTGACTGATACCTACATCCAGTTCTGAATTCTAATGTTTAATTCCCTAATTTAACTGATATTTTGATGTTAATTGTCATGATTAGATTCATATATAATGTTTATTAGTTACTTAGATGCTAGTGTGTTATTGTGTTAGAGGATTGATAGATGGTTTTCGAAAATGGGATGAATGGATGGGTTGGACTGTTTAATGTACTCATTGATATGAACTGTCATTTCCTTTTTATTTCCTGAGACACATTTCACATAACTGAGACTTGGAACCTGTGATGATTCTCATTCACTCATGTACACACAAGTAACCTGATTATACATATGCACACTGTTTAAATTGAAGGCTGCTACCATATCATACCACTTGGACACCACTGACACTCTTGCACGCACTGAAACCTGTCACACTGAGATTTTTAACTGAACTTAACATGTGATACATTGATACCTGGGTTGTTGAGTGATGGACTCATGTATGCCTTGCTTGTAGGCTCTCAACTGATGTGCAAGTTGCATCAAATTGGGAGTTCAATATTCGTAGAATGTCCTACAACTGAGAATAAGATTTAGTTTAGGTTTCCATATTTTCTTTCACTCATAATATCAGCCCATGTTAACCCTATGCATCTGCCCTTTACCATTTCAGTCCCCAAACTGAATATGACCAATCACTCCACTTTAGTTCATTCCCCCTTTTCCTATAGTTCAGATATTGTCTTCTTGCACTGCATAACAGATGGTTCACCTATGGTTTAGCCCATTTATGGGAGTTGTTCCTGTTAGGATCTTATTAGAGGTTGAGTGGGTAGTGGTTTAGCAGCAGCAAGCAATGCTTGCCCTGCCTTGGCCTGTATTTTAGCAGTAATTGCAGCAGCTGCAATAGAGTGCAGTGAGTAGGGGTAGGCAGTAAGATGTGGTGTATTGCATTACTGTAATACAGTAGCAGCAGTAGCTTGGTAGGAGTGTTAGATTAGACCACTTGATGTTTAGAAACCCCAGTTAGATGCCTGGGTGACCTGCAGTTGGGGATTCTCATTAAACCTGGGTATGTCCTGTGTTTAAGGACAGGATATTGATTATGTACTCCTCTTGCACAGGGACCAGTGAGAGGGAGAGGGTTCAGTTGGTGAGGGTGTTCATAGAGTGTAAGGGATCATGTGTTTAGAGTGAGTGGCAGCAAGAATTGAGTTCAGTCCATACTGAACTATTAGTGTCCTTACTCATCCAGTCCAGTTTCTTTCCTTTTCTTGATATCTTAGGTATATTCATAATATATGTAGGAAATGCCAAAAGTAGTAGAGGGTTTGTTATATACTCTATAGGGTTATGAGTTATAAATTTAGATGTAGAATTTGGATAGATACATATAATTATATTCATGTATTTAACTTGTAGACATACAAATAGGATGTATGTGTTTATATTATATGTGTACGAGGTAAGTTAGCTTAATTCATATGGTGGCTTATAGTTGAGTCTAATTTAGATTGATTTGGTTTGATACCTAGTTGCCCAAACACTATATAGTCCACATCGGCCAAAGTTCTAGAATGTTGACCAATTGACCTAAGAAGTTGACCTAATGTTGACTCAGTTTTAAGTTGACCAAGGTTGACCAGAGTTGACCAAGTTTGACTTGGACCTAGTTTGACCTAGACAGTTGACCAGGTTGACTTAGAGTTGACTTTGACCTAGATTGGCCTAGAAATCATGTAGACTGGCATCTGTTTCATGTAGAGCTTGTTGTGTAGAATTGAGACTTGAGATGTATTTGAGATTGTTGTTATTATTTCAGTAGTTATTGTTGTCTTCAATTTCTTAGTTATATTTCGGTGTTATCTTATCGTGCTTAGACTGTGATTGAGTACACCATATCTTATACTTGTCCTCCGTTCGGAGTTGATCATGATGAGTACACTATATATTGCATGAGTTGATGGTTAGTTAGAGACTTGGAACAGCATTCTACCATCGACACTGCGGCGTAGGCTGGGCGCTGTTACGTACTCGTACCCTCACAGTGGGTGCCGGTCATGACACGTTTTTAGTGGTGGCCCATGCAGGTCGAGAGTCGCATTAGTGCGATGTTGTGGTAGTACAACGATTAGTTGTACTGCTTCGCACCTGCGATGGAAATTAAGGAATAGGCTTTAGTTGAGAGAGTACTCAATCACAGTTAGGACTACTTGAGAAGATTCCTGGACGACCCTTGAGAATCTCATTATGAACTTCAATTTGAAAATCATTTCCTCTTGTTTTGATTCACCCTCACTCCTTGATGTTTAAAGGATCTTAGACTATTAACTTCCTTCATCATAATCCTCACTTATATTTTGTCTATCCTATGTTGCTAATTTAGCACCAGTTTTGCAAGATTATCTTTTTTGAGCTTGATCATGACATATTTTATTGGGGGCTGGCACCCACTAACATATTGTCTAATCAGAACCGGTGCATGATGGTCTGATCAACCTATTGCACTTTGGTTCGCTTTTTATATATTATTCTATGTGGAGGGAGACATAGTAAAATTTGTCCTAGAGTCTCATCCACGACAGCTTTGGTAATTCTCCTTTAAATTATTTCCATCGCCTATGAACCACATATTGTACTTAGTTGTATCGTCCTTGAACTCTTTATTGTTTTGCCTTTCACATATTTCAGAAAGAAAAGGCACTGTACTTGATAGATCCACCCAAGGTATTACGTTTAGTTTCCCTATCCAAAGGAGGAAATTGACTTATTTCTATATCCTTGCATCATCCTTTAAATTTTAATTCTTTGATCGTGACCAGTCGACCGGGTCATCCTCCTTATCATCCAGTGTTTGGGGTCTTATTCAATTGAATTAATTCAATTATGGCATGGATATCAAATCTTGGATACTCGTGCTCAGACTTCAATGGCCTCGTTCTCCATCTTGCCCAAACTTCGATTATCCTGAAATTGATCAACTTAGATCGTGCCGGGACTAAATCTTCTTATATATATATTGTGTTATTGGATTTCAATGCTATTGACACTCGTGCCTTAAACTTTCGATTTTAATCATCTTTGGAATGGTAACCCTTCATAATTAATTTCTAGTTGTCCTTACCAGTTTCATATAGGATGGAAGACTATCCTACACCTTATTAATTTGTTGCTTCTTTATCATTCCAGCAGAACACCCTATGTTGCTTGTATGTTGATACCATGGGGCTATTTTGATCTAATATGACTAGTCCATCTAGATGAGACATTCGACTGCTATGATTGACCATGACTCTATATATTATTCTTCAAATTGTATGAGTTAGGAATTGCTTAGAGACTTTGATTGTGGGTGGTTGACCTAAGAAGGAGTACGATCAACTTAAATTTCGAGGACGAAATTTTTCTAAGGGGGGTAGGATTGTAACACCCAATTTTTCAGATGAGGGTAATTTTGAAATTTTGTAATTATAATTATTATTATTGATATTTATTTCATATTATAATTTTTGGTAATTTTTAATAATTTTTAAACTATTTAAAAACTGCTTTAAGTCATGACTTGTGATTTTGATGTGCTGCCAGTGAAACCCTAGAGACTGTATGACCTAGAGCCTAACCATGTCATTAGGATAATTTAATTATCATTTTTAGTCTAGGGGTAATTTGGTCATTTTGGCTTATTTGAATTTTTAATTAATTTAATGAATTGGTAAATTCTAGTTTGACTTTGACTTGTTGAGACCTAGTGGACTAGCCTAGAACCTAACCCTAGCTATGGTAACCCTAGTCTAACTTGAGTTAACCTATTTTAGTCATTAGAGAATAGTTTTAGAATGAAGGGATTTGGTTTAGTGAATTTAAGTCATGGCTTGTGGTTTCATGAAATGACTTATGGCTTAATGATTTTATTGATCATGACTTGGCCCATGGCCCATAACTAGAAGCCCTAACCCTAACCAAACCCTAAGTGACCAGCCACATAGGGATCCCCATCCTATATAAACACTTATTCATTAGGGCTTGCCACTTTTTTATTATTTCAACACATTGGAAAAGAGAGGTATTGTCCCCCTTCTAAAAATCCCCATAAATCCATTTTAATTTCTTTTTAATCCTAGTTTCTTGCATTAGAACCTAATACTCTCCTATTTTTCGATTTTGGGGTTTAATCCCAGCTTTGGGACAATTTGGGAGCATTTGGCTAGCAAGGAAGAATCCCCCATTTGAAGCTTTTCTAAACTTTTTACACATATAGGTAAAACCTTTTAAATTGATTTAAATTTCTGTTTTCCTTACATTTAGGGCTAGATCTAGGAGTCCCCTAGCTGTCCCCGAAATTTGGGTGGATTTCGTGTCAGTTTAGTGTCCGTATCGGACACGTATCGGTCTATGTATTCATGTGTTTGTTGAAATGCCTCAATGGATTGAATGTTAATGTTTTTCAAAACAAATTACATATTTGGATTGCTTATGAGATGTAGATTACGAATCTAGGTGATTGAGTCAATTTTGATGTGATTTTGTGTCGGTTTTAGGGCTTGGACATGCTGCACGATGCTGTCGTGCAGTACCCTACTGCTCGATGTGTCGTGTACGCTGGACACGACATATTTTGACATGATATTTTAGGGGAGGGTGCAGGCTATCACTGACACCTTGCACACGAAATATTAGGCCAAACCATCGAGTGGTTAGTGAGAAATTAGACCTGCATTGGTTCTTCACTGAACCGAGTCTCCCATTTTTGAGCCACTGATACACGACTGGACACGTGACACGACACATATTGGATACTATTCAGGGTGTCTAAACTCTAGCCTTAGACCTAGGCTACCCATTCGATATAAACTACTTGACTACTTGGTGGACACGCGTGTCCCTGGGTAGGTCGACATGCCCCCACGAGACAGTGTCTCACTGTTCTCTGACTGAGTTCGACCCAGGTTTTTGGACACATTTTTGGACACGATTCTTGACACGTATGGACACGAATTGACCTGTATAACACCATAAAATGTTCACACACAATTACCAACTAATTAATTTGCATATTAACCTATTTTAGTGGTTCGAAATTCGAATTCCCCATTTGACTGATACCTACATCCAGTTCTGAATTCTAATGTTTAATTCCCTAATTTAACTGATATTTTGATGTTAATTGTCATGATTAGATTCATATATAATGTTTGTTAGTTACTTAGATGCTAGTGTGTTATTGTGTTAGAGGATTGATAGATGGTTTTCGAAAATGGGATGAATGGATGGGTTGGACTGTTTAATGTACTCATTGATATGAACTATCATTTCCTTTTTTTCCTGAGACACATTTCACATAACTGAGACTTGGAACCTTTGATGATTCTCATTCACTCATGTACACACAAGTGTTTGCCATTGATTGTAAAAGTACAGAACAGTTTTATGGGAGGACTGAACTTAGACTCATAATACAAACTCGCTTGTACAAAGAAAGCCTAGGGACGAAAACCTAGGTACAGCAGTCTAAGTACAATTGTTTATTTTAGATTCTGGGGGGTGACGATAGAGGCTCGGGAAAGCGACGGCCGCTCTGCCTTACTCCTTGGACGATCGGTATGCAGCCTTGGCTCGTGGAAGATCTGCTTGGCGTGGACGAAGAAGTGCTCTTCTTGCTCTCCTCGTGTTACTCTCCTGGCTTCTCTCTCTCTGTGGTTATCGAAAAGAGGGGAACTCTCTCTGTATATCTGTCTCTCCCTTTTTTTTTTATTCTCTTGTTGTCCGTGGTTCTTGCAAGGAAATGATGCTGGCTATTTATAGGAGTGGGGTGTGATCATTAGGGTTTGCTGATGATCATTTGTTTGGAATGTCGGCGCTCCTTCAATCTATCTGAACCCTTGATCCTGATTACAATAAATCTAGGCCATTAATGCGGATATCACCGTATCTTGTGAGCAATTAATACTAACTGCTTTAAATCTTCATGATTGATTATGCCAATGTCCGATTGCTCGCCACGTGTCCCATTAGCTTGATAATAAATGATATGCCCCGATCTTAGTAATTATGACGATAATGTCAAACATACTTGTTGGGATTCGGTTAAATCCTTGATTGATCCGATGCCATGTGTTTTGATTGTGGGTCCTGCCAGAGCCACATAGGATGGGCAACACTTGAACCGCAGGGAGATACTCTTCGTGAGCCGCATAGGACAATGCTTCATCGAGCCGCAGGTAACGAACTCTCAATGAGCCGCATATGCATAGTCTTTGCGAGCCGTATGAGTTAGCGTTGTATTGAGCCGCAGGGGCTGAGCTCTTAGTGGACCGCATATGGCTGATTTCTGCTAGTCATATAGGGTGACTTCTCAGTGAGCCTTATGAAGCTGTTCTCTATTTAAGCCGCATGAGATTTGCCACGTGGCAACCTAGGATTTCTGATGGATCGGGTCAGAGATCTTCTTCTTTTCCCGAAGAGTCTGTCATTATGGCAGAGCCATTATGACACTTTATGCCAGAGCCGCCACAGTCATCAAATTGTGTCAGAGCATTAAATGAGGCCACTATTCAAAGGGCCAGCTGTAGAAAAGGATCACAAGGGGACACGTGGCATCGATCGAGCCGCATATTCCTGCTGAACCGCATACACTCTCGAGCCGCATGAGACTGAGAGTCTTCCTTTGAACCGTATAAGATAGCTCCCATATGAGCCGCATGGGCTTCGTATCCGGAGCCGCATGGACCATTATTCTGATATTTTCCATGCTTCTACAGGACCCCCTTCAAAGTTTTTAATTTGCAAAATTGAAACACTTTGAATAAAAAGTATGGTCCCGTTTATGCCGCATAAGTGTCCCAGCCGCATAGATTCATCTGTCCGTATAGGCTCTTTGCCATGTGTCCTGACCACGTATGCAAATCTTTATTAAATGCCTTTGATTCGTTTTGAATTAACGTCGTCTTTTTGGGGGAGGATTCCAAGGGTCGGTTTTGCCTTGACCGAAGCGTTTTGCCTTTATCTTTTGAGGCGGTGCATAATCCGAGACGTCTGTTTGTTTTTATGGGCCTCTTTCGCCTATAAATAGGAGTCTTTTAGTCCCTTGGGGGTTTCTTTACCTTCTCTCTTTGCTCGAATTCCCTATTGCCGTCTTTGCTCTTCGTCTTCTTCCTTCAACGATCGACAATGGCTCCCAAGAAAGCTGCTGTTGCTACGGGCAAGAAGGCCGCATCATCTTCCGTGGCAGCGAAGGGCAAGAAGGCCGCGTCTTCATCGACTGCGGCGGCGAACGTGGCGGCTCCTCCGCCGGCTGGTGTGTCCGCTTTTCACCCCAACATCCACCCGTCTATTGCTGGTAGGATCCTTGACATGAACTGCCATGGCTACGCCGCATATTTTATGCGCGAGCCTATACTCCAAAGTACGCTGTGTGTCCGACTCATGCGCGAACCGCATGGTGTATGACCCAGGTTTGAGCCGCATGAAAGAGGTTGCATAACTACTTCTTTATCAAGGCCGCATGAGCTCATTAGGATTTGGACCGCATGAGCTCTTTCAAACTGAGCCGCATGAGTTTATTTCGAACTGAACCGCATAAGCCCATTTGAACTGGGCCGCATAAGCTTATCTGCATAGGTCCGCATAGGCCTATTTCGAGTCGAATCTCATAAGCTTATTCGAATTGGGCCGTGTCTGCATATGCATCTTTCGAACCGCATAAACTCATCCGTACTGAGCCGCATAAACTCATTTCGGGCCGAACCGCATAAGCTTATTCGCACTGAGCTGCATGTGCTCTTTCGAATTAAGCCGCATAAATCTATTTCAGACTGTCCTGTATGAACTCTTTCAAGCTGAACCGCATGAGGCTGAACTGAGCTAAGCCGCATAAGCATCACGTAGTTTTTGTGTTTCATCTATCTTTGTTGACTTGTTTCTTTTGCTTTTTCTTCAGTGAATCTGCCAGTAAATCCTGCGGGGAAACTTCTGGTTGGCTCTCATCAGCTTGCCTCGGGCGTGCATCGGGATGATCTAGTTCGTCAAATGTTCGAGCAGCTACTTATTGATGAACCTTTGGAGCGATTGAATGCCATTAGGGTTCAATCTTTCCAATTCCTTAATGACATGATGAGCTCCGGGATGTCTGATGGGGAGTATCTGAGACCGGTTTTCCTCTTCGGGGATGCGTTGATTATAGAAAACTTCCGAGTGTTAGATGTTTTCGAGAGTTGGGATTTTGACCTGGACGGGATGCCGATTCACATTCCCCTTATGAAGCGCCATTTCTCCTTTGCGTGTTTCAACATGATCATTTTGGACAGGCAGATGCCAGACACCCTCACTCCAACCAGACCGGGGATGTTTGTTGGTAACATCCGCTACAACAAAACTGCTGGGTCGGTGCGTGCGATCAAGGATCCAGCCAGTCGATCTGTGATGGGGTTAGTTCCAGGTACCTTCATCAACACCCCTGGTCCTAACTTTTCATTCTCTCAGGCTGATACCTTCCTGAGCCAGCTCGTTCGCAAAGGTTCCTATCCTGTTGGCAGATTGGTACTGCCGAGCTGGTTACACCCCATTCCCCCTTGGGCTAACCTGACCTCATGGATTCTACGGAAATATGGAGAATTTTTGCGGGAACTCAACCTTTATGATGCTATCCGGGGTACCAGCCACGGGTTGCCTGTTAATAAGCCACTATTCATGGCCCTTATGGAGATGTATAATCCTCGGACAGGGACTTTCTTCACCCCTGTTGGGGAATTGGGACTCGCCCTTCACGAGATGTATGCTGTCTCCAAGCTCCCTTGGGGAGACGAGCCCTTCGAAGCGTATACTCCGACGAACGAGGAGTTCCAGGACTTAGACCGACGATTCCCCGGTTTCGTCGCAGTGTATCAAGAATTATTGTGTCATCATAGCACCTGTCACCGAACGGCTATCCAGAAAAATGATAGCTCGGAAGGGGATGCTCCCCATACTAAATCTTGGGTTGCGTACCTTTTCAAATTTAGCGCTGCTGGCCGGGTTACTTCCCAGGATCGCCAAACTCCTAGGGAAGTAGAGGACTTGGTGTCGACCGCTAGGAGGTCAAGGTGACAAAATGACAAGTTTGGGAGCCAGATTGACTCCTTCAGCTACTTTTATTATGGTACCCGGCGGCTATCAGAGAAGGCACTCTTGGTCGGATTTTTAATGGTATGGCTGCGCAATTGCGTGGTTTCAGGGAGGACAGGTTCCATTGAGAGGATCAGTCGCCATTTCATTCTCCCTGCCGTGAAGTTGTCCTTTGGGGTCAGGCTGGCTCTTCTTCCTGCCATGGTGTGCAGTATTCAACATGGTCTCCGTACCTTCTCATCCAAGGTTATTGCTCGTGACGTGACAATGGACTTTGAGCGTATAGAACTGCCTTATCATTACTTGCTGGGATGGCTGTTGCTGCATTATCAGTCTTTGATGAGACCTGGGACGGGAGATGGTGTTACGGATGACGACGCTTTTCTTTTCAAGTATCATCATCAGCCCTGGGAATGTAGTACCATACCGGCGTGTCGGAGGATGTTGGCGAGGGCGGACGGATATAATTTCTTTGTGTCCGTTCCCCGTTTCACCGACCAAGAAGTAAGGAGTGTTTACGTTGATGGTGTTGTACCTCCTTATTTCTTACCTGAGAAGATGCATTTTTGGCTGCGTAACATTCGTCCGGCATACTTAGTTTACCGTAATCGCAATACTGTGTATTTGGAACCCTACTTGCCCAGTAGGTTTGCCCGCCAGTTTGGATACGGCCAATTGTTCCTTGGACGTCCCAGTTCTTGCTTGGGGTTCGAGGGTAGCATTCTTGATGGTATTAGAGCGTGGAGCTACTATGACACCTTTCAAACCCGAACCAGCTTCTCAGTTCCTACGGCAAATGTGATAGATGAAATTTTGCATATGGCAGCCCTGTATCACGTCACGGCGAACCATCCTCCTCTTGATTTTGACCCGAGAACTAGCTTCATCGTAGGCACTCGCCTGGCGGAGAAGGCTGTGGTGTCGAAGGCAAAGAGAAAAGGGGTGAATAGAGTTCCTACGCCCGATTCTGAGTCCTTTGACACAATCGAGGATGACAACGAGCGGGACGACGAGGGTTCCCTTTCTTCTGGTGATAAGACAACGGCGGGTCAGCCTCCCGTCATGGCAGATGAGATGATGACAGATCATCCGTCGGTTGTATTAGACGGGGCGGTAGACCAATTGCCATCTATGTCGGAGGGAGTACGGGTAGAACTACCGCCTATCGTGCCTGGTCCCTCACGTAAACGGGGCAGGCGCGAGTCCACTGGCGGAGGAGCAGCTTTTTTCGTAAAGAGAGCGGCGATCGGGCCCCGTAGGCTGCTTATCACGGAGAAGGGTGAGGGTGCAGACGATGTTCCGGAGGTAAGACTAAGTCGGAGTTATATCTTTGTTGCGGTTTTCTTTCCTCTTGAAGATATGGCTTGATCATTTTTCTTTGTAGGTGTCTGACGAACCAGGCTCTCCTGAACCATCTACTGCCCCAGTAGTTGATCCGGCCCTTGCTGCTTTGATTAGCGACATGTGTGCCATGGTTCTCTCTGCGGGGGCTCTCTTAGCAGCGGCTGAGGACTCCCAAGCTGCTGAGGCCCCAGCCCGGGGTGACAAAAGTTTCCATGGGCCCGTCTCCGAGATTCCTGAACTTCAGCAAGACGACGCCATTCTCGGTACATCTCCTCCTGAGGATGCAAGGGCGGATGAGTCTATTATTCCTGACTCGGAGGCTATTGGTGAAGAGGTTGTGATGGCTGTAGGCGAACCCCAGCCTCCCCACTCCTCTACTGGTAAGCTGAGCCACATATTGACCACCGAGGGAGCTTATTTGCTCTATCAACATATCCTTAGGGTCAAGTCGATTCATGGTTGCCTTGGCCCTGTAGGTCCTGACCCTTTACCTCCCGCCGCGGATGTTCTCGGGGAAGGCCCGGTCTGCCGTAATCTGGGCGAAAGGAGCGTTTCCTCTCCTTCGTCATCGCATGTTGAGGGACGTCCTGCCATCTCTGGACAGATGGGGATAGAGTTGGTGCTGGCCCCGGCCTCGTCTTCGGCTGCTTATACGGCTCCGGAGATCGACTTCTCGACTCTGCCGAGCATCCAAATTCTGCGGGCCGCTGAGGAGGAATTGGCCGATGTTCAAGCGTCCTTCCGTGCAGAGTTGGTTTCTCTTGTGGCAGGAACGACAGATTCTATCGCGTCTTCTTCCGCGCTGCCAGCCACACTCCCGTTGACACCGGCTTCCTCGGAGGCTCTGAACGAGGTGACGCAGGATGTGGTTGACAGCTTCTATCGTCACTTAGGGAGGGGTGTAAATGCTGCCGTGGAATGGAGGATCCCTTTTTCTTTGTCTCTGCGGGGCGCTCGGGGTCAAATCGACACTCTGAAGGGTCTTCCTGGCGGGGTGGGGTTAGCCGCGTTCCTGGAGCCTAAGTTGATAGAGGCTGACCAGCTTGTGACCCAACTGCTGGCAATATGGCAGGCTGGCTTGCCTGCTGCGATTGAACGGGAGCGGGGCTTCCTCGTTGCTGCTCGGGATAGGATCAAACTCGCTCGAGAAATTGCCGGACCGGCTGTGCAGGGGGACCTTGACAAGTTCTCCGTCTCCTATGATCGACTGGGTCGTCGGAGTCAGGCTTGTAGGGCCTAGGAAGAATCTGCCTCTCGTGGAATAGCTGACACGAAGGAGCGGATTCTCGCACTTCAGAAGGAGTTGGCCTTCTTAGAGTCAGAGCGGGAGGCTGCTCATGCAGAACAGGAGTTGATCGCTCGGGAGGCCGAGAAGGTTTTTCGATCTTCTGTCAACCTGGAGCGGGCCTTCAAGAAGTTTGAGGTCAACTGGCAAGCCCATGCTCATCTGGAGGATGCAGCGGTGCTGAACCAGGAGGAGGAGCGTCGAGCCAAACAGAGGCTTGAGCGGTCAGTTGCCTTGATAAAGGACCGTCTCATGGCGTTATGTGCTCCAGAGCAGTGATCCGCCCTCTGTCTTCTTTTTTTTTCTCTCTTTTAATTTTTGTAAGGGATGTGAACCCCGCTGATGTAGCCCTTTGATTTTTGAATAAATGAGCATGTTTCAACTCATCTTTTCTTTCTTGTACTTGCGGTGTTCATGGAACCGGACTTGCTGGAGGATTATTTGTGGACCTGTTACCCTAGGTGTACCTTGGCTTTAGGTACGGATAACAAGTTTGGATGTTTGGAGCAGCCATGGCAAAGTGGTCATGGGTGTTCTTGGCATTGGGGGAAGGAATGTCGTAGAGCAGCTGGGCTCCCAGGGCATGGTAAGATGGTGGATTTATGCTAAGAAGCTTAGCAAGGGATATTTGTGGACCTATTATCCTTGGCGTACCCTGGTTCAGGATACGGATAATAGGATGAAAGGAAACCAATCACATTTGCTCAGAGGTTATGATGACATGGCAAACGTAAAGGTTTTACCGTGAAATCTTCCTGCTCAGAGGTAATGAGAACATGGCAGGGGAGACTTCACGGAAGCTATTTGTAGTAAATAGCAGATATTTGTGGTCAACAGAGGACATTTGTGGTCAACAGAGGACATTTGTGGACCTATTATTCTTGTCGTACTCCGGTTGTGGGTACAGATAATAGGTTGAAAGAGGACCGGCATACTTGTTCAGAGGTAATATGGACATGGCAAATATGACGATTTCTTCGACGAAGCCTTCCCATTCAGAGGTAATGAGGACATGGCAGGAGTGGGCTCAATGAAGAGTGGGTACATAGAACGACTAAGAGATAGGAGAACGTGGAAGTTCTATGCGAGGGGGCGGTTTGTTTTTGGTGGAAGTGAAGACGACTCAGAGGTAATGAGGATATGGTCGTTTCGGAAATTGGTGGATCGACTACCCTTTTCGTGCACTGGGAGTGCGGGTAGTGGATCATGAGGGAGGACCTCTTCCAGGAAGAAAGTTCAGAGGTATAATCATACGTGACTTACTATCTGAAAGAGTGACCGGAATGTAAGTTCAGAGGCACCAGCAGGTACATAACTTGGTACTTTAGAATATTGAGGAAGTGAGAGTTCAGCGGCACCAGCGGGTTCATGGCTCGATAATCTGAAATATTGTGGACGTGGGTTCAGTGGTACTAAAGGGTACATGACTCGATGAATTAAAATAGGGTGGATGTGAGTTCAGTGGTACTAAAGGGTACATGACTCGATGAATTGAAATAGGGTGGATGTGAGTTCAGTAGTACTAAAGGGTACATGACTCGATGAATTGAAATAGGGTGGATGTGAGTTCAGTGGTACTAAAGGGTACATGACTCGATGATTTAGAGAATGATGTTTAAACATAGTATTTCTTCAGGAACTTGCCGTTGACGGGCAACATGAGCAAGTCTCCGTTCTGCTTGGCGAGGCGGTAAGCACCGTTGGAGAACACGGCCTCGATGACAAATGGACCTTCCTATTTTGGCTGGAACTTGCCGGCGGTCTTGTGAGTCATGACCATTGGCCTCCGGACTGCCAGTACAAAATCGTCCACTTGGAATGTTCTGATTTTAACCTTCTTGTTGAAGGCTCCTGAGATGCGTGCTTGGTATAGCTCGATCCTTTGCTGAGCTAGGAGGCGTTTTTCATCTAAGGCCTCCAACTCTTGTAGTCGACGTCGGTAGTTATCATCCGTTGTCAATTGATAGGTGAGGGCGACACGGAGTAAGGGGATTTGAGTCTCCAATGGGAGGACCGCCTCACTCCCGTACACTAGGGAGAATGGTGTATTCCCGGTGGCTGTTCGAACTGTGGTGCGATAAGCCCATAAGCATTCGCCAAGCTTTTCGTTCCAGTCACGTTTGTTGGAGGAGACAAACTTCTTGAGGAGTTTGATGATCGTTTTGTTGAATGCCTCTGCTAACCCGTTTGCTGTCGGGTTGTACGGTGTCGAAGCGACATTCTGAATGCGGTGCTTATCGCAGAACCGATAGAATGCGTGGCTTGTAAACTGCGGACCATTGTCATGGATGATCCTTCGGGGTAATCCAAAGCGGTAGATGACGTGATGCTTAAGGAAGCTGATCACGTTTGAAGTCTTAACTTCTGCGAGTGGGACAGCTTCCGCCCATTTGGAGAGGTAATCAGTGATAGCAAGTATGAAGCGATGTCCTCGGGAGGAAGGTGGGGTGATTGGGCCAATGATATCCATTCCCCATGCTTCGAATGGCCAGGATGCCACTATCGGATGTAGAAACTCCGATGGTTGGTGAATGAAGTCTGCGTGGACTTGGCAAGCTTTGTATTTTCTGGCATAGTCCATCGCGTCTGCCACCATCGTGGGCCAGTAGTAGCCCATTCGGCGAAGGCGATCTTGTAGTTTTGGGCCGGGCTGATGGGCCCCGCAGACATCGTCATGAGCTTCTCGCATGGCTTCTTTGGCTTCTGCGTTCGACAGGCACCGGAGTAATAATCTGTCATAGGAGCGGCGATACAGCATCTTCGTCTCCGTATCGTAGAAGAACCTGAGAGAATGCCGTCTGACAGAAGTAGCTTCCTTTGGGTTCTCAGGGAGGATGTCGTAGACGACGAAGTCGATGAATGGTTGTCTCCAGTCTGGGGCATCATCGATCGTCTGGGCGGAATAACTTGCCATGAATTGCACATTGTTCTTGGGACAGACCAGTTCGTAGCCTATCACATCCACTAATTGGCGATCATAGTTTGGAACTGCTAGGGAAGCGGCAAGACCAGCTAGGGCATCAGCTTCGATATTTCGGAGTCTGGAGACATGTTCGATGAAGAACCCCTCGAATGACGAGATGATGTCAATCGCTATTTGGTGATAAGGGATCATGTCTTCGTGGCGGACTTCGTACGAGCCCCGGATCTGATTGACAATTAGTTGGGAATCGCCGTATGCTTCAAGGTATTCTATCCCTAGTTCTCTTGCAAGTTGGAGGCCAATGACCAGAGCGTTATACTCGGCCACATTGTTAGAGCAGGGTTCTGTGAGAGAGTAGGCGCGATTGATCACCAGCCCAGTAGGAGAAATCAATACCACTCCGACCCCAACGACAATGTTTTCCTTGGGTCCGGTTCTTGAAGCGCCATCGAAGAACATCCGCCATATGTTATCGTGGGTGGCTGTATTCGAATCGGCGACCTCATCTGGGATCTCTTCATATATTCTGGATGACTCCGATCCTGGGTGGGCTGCCAAGAAGTCTGCCAGGGCTTGACCATTGACAGCCTTCTGCGGGACGAAGATCATATGATAGGAGGACAACAATATTGCCCATATAGCGAGGCGAGAACTAAGTGCCCCTTGTTTAGTCATGAGGACTCTGAGAGGGTTGACTCGGGAGATCACATGTATGGTTTGCCCTGTGACGTAGTGCCGCGTCTTTTGAATGGCGAACACCAGGGCGAGGCATTCCTTCTCCACAGCGGTGTATCAGTGTTCCGGCCCAATCATCATTCGGCTGAGGTAATATATGGCCTGTTCGTGGCCTGTGTCGTTGTTTTGTGCCAGCAGGGCACCAAGAGAGTGTTCCATTGCTCGTACGTAGAGCAGGAATGGTTTTCCAGGGACCGGGGCCACCAAAACTGGAGGATTTGATAAGTATTCCTTGATGCTGTCGAAAGCACGCTGGCATTCCTCATCTCATACGAATGAGACTCCTTTCTTCATGAGGTGCGTGAATGGTCGGCAGCGCCCGGAGAGGTTAGAAATGAACCTCCTGATGTAAGCTAGCCTTCCTTGGAGGCCTCTAAGTTTGCGGAGATTTTTCGGGGAAGCCATCTCCATGATCGCCTTTGTTTTCTCGGGGTCTACATGGATACACTGTGCAGTGATGATGAAGCCCAAGAACTTTCCGCTGGATACGCCCAAAAACTATTTCGTAGGGTTCATCTTCAGATTGTGGGCTCGCATCAGGTCGAATACCGTCCTCAGGTCCTGAAGATGGTCTTCCTTACGGCGACTCTTGAGGGCGATGTCGTCGACATAGCATTCCACCGTCTTGCGCAAATGTTCTCTAAAAATAATACTCATGGCTCGCTGATATGTAGCACCTGCATTCTTTAGACCGAATGGCATGACTGTGTAGCAGTATGTGCCAATCGGTGTTCAGAATGATGTGTGCTTTTCGTCGTCGGGAGACATCTTGATTTGATTGTACCCCGAGAATCCATCCATGAATGACATACGTTCAAAGCCGCATGTGTTATCGATCATGATGTCTGTGATGGGAAGGGGGAATTCATCTTTGGGGCATGCCTCATTCAGGTTGCGGAAGTCGATGCAGATTCGAATCTTCCCATTCTTCTTGAGGACGAGTACTATGTTGGTGACCCAGTCTGGATGTTGCTCTTTACGAATGAAGCCGCTGGCTATCAGTTTGTTGACCTCGGCTTCGATCGCGTCCATGATGTCCGGGCAGAAGCGTCGCTGTTGCTGCTTGACTGGCTTTGCATCCGGCCGTATATTGAGTTTGTGGAGAGCGATGTCAGGATTTAACCCCGGCATGTCTTCATAGCTCCAGGCGAACACATCAATGTACTCTCTGACAAGTTCTAGCAGCGACTCCCGTTCTTCGTCAGTTAGGCTCTTACTGATGAAAATCGGTTTTGGAGAAGATTTGCTGCCGAGATCCACTTGTATGACCTCATCTTCAGTAGGAGGTTCTCTCAGTTCGAACTGCTTTTCCCATTGTGCGTCCAATTGTTGGGCCCATGGCTCAAGCTCGAGGATTTCGGGGATGTCTTCGTCTTCCTCGTAAGCGTCGGTGAATGCCATGTTGACTGACATGACTTGTCTGAATACATCTCCGATGCTGGTATCTGAGTCGGAAGTTGGTGATCCGGTTGAATGTGACTGCTAGTCGCATTCTTCGTCTAAACTTTCAGGGGTCGTAGTAGGCGTTACATACCCTAAACCGTATCGAGTTTTGTTATAGTAGTTCCGTGGTTTGCCCGCCGGGGCTGGCGACTTCAAAGGTAATCGTCGCCCAGTGCCGTAGTTCAATCCTGGCGTCGTCTCTAGATCATACCCCTATTTCTGCATGAGATATTTGGATTGAGGGCTATAGAGATACAGAGACAGTCTTCCAGCATCTGACCCGAGGTCGACTTCTTCTATGGCGAGGGGATGCGGGTTGTTTGTCCGGCCGAAGATGATTGGGTGGTCCCCTCCCTCGATTATTCGGTAAGCGTCTTCAACTGGAGTAAGTTGGATAGCGGTGTACACATTTGTCACCTGTGTGTGTAGGTGAGTGCCTATACCGTGTTCCATAGCATACATTGTATATAGCTTATTGAGCTCGGTGTAGTTCAAAGATAACCCTTTATTGATGAAGTAAGGTATCTTTTCTAGAAGGATTACATCATCTGCAGAGGAAACATCAGTGTGGGCAGCCACATACTTGGCTAGCTCTGGTTCCTCTTCGGCTACCCCCTGTGTGAATGAAGATTGAGAAGGCATCATAGTCAGCTTGATCTTTAGAGGTTCAACTGACGGAACGGAGCGTGGGGTTGTCGGTAGACTAGCAACCCCCAGTCTGGCACTCGATGTGGAGCGAGGGGTGGCTGGTTCGCTAGAAGTGTCAGACCTTGTATCGGGATGATGACCTTTCGTGGGAAGGCGTATTGTCAGTGGCCTATCGGAGGGATTGAGTTTCTCCGTTTGGGGTTGAACGACTCTTGGCAGTCTGATGGTAAGTGGCCCTGTTGTGGGTCTCGGCACCTGGCCGGACCTTGGCAGCCGGATTCTCAACTGCTCTTTCTATGCCGAGAGGCTGATTGCGTCCTTACGCAGAGTGGCCGTGAGGGGTACGAAATTGCCTGGTTTGCGAGCCTGGAGGTGGATCATTAGAGGTTCTTCTGATCCTGTAGCCGTCTTGGTATGAGCTTGCACATCTTCTTCGACCAGGTGCTTCTTTGATTTTTCGTACAGACAGGAATCTGAGTAATAAGATTTGACCCCCTTAAAGGGATCGATATCAGCAAATTCCGTCCTCACGAAGCCATGCTTATCGACATATTTGAAACATTGGTGCAGCGTGGAAGGCACGATCATGTAATCGTGTATCCAAGGCCGCCCCAAAAGGATGTTGTAAGAAGTGTTGGCGTCTATGACGTAGCAGGTGACTTCTGATTGGAGATCGCCAATCTGGCAATTCAGACGGATCTTCCCGATTGGGTAGCTCCTGCCCGAATTGAAACCGCTAATGGCGGTGCTTGTAGGCGTCAGGCGATGCATCGGAATGCGAAGATGATGTAGCAGACCTTTCGGAATGATGCTTATGGAAGACCCAGGATCAATATGCATTCGGTCCACCTTTATGTCGCCAATGTATTCAGTGTAGTATAACGGGCGATCGTGCAGGTTAGTTTTGATGAGCATATCCTGCAGAGAGAAGACGATATTGGGCATCGCTCCCGTACACGCACTATCTTGGAGATCTGCAGGTTGGTTATCTCCCGTGAGGTTGACTTGAGCCAAGTACGCATCGCCGTTTTGGAGTGCATCACTCAAAGCTGTGCGGACATCCTTTGATAGCCTTAGGAGTTCGTATAAGGACAATTTGGCCTGTGTATTGGCCAATTGTGCCAAGATGTCGAAGTTGTAGGGCCTCTCCAGCCCCTGAGGTGTCTCCTTTCGGAGGGATTTGTCGAAGCGAGTCTCCTTCGGCTTAGGCTTGTCGGTCGTCGAAGGCTGAGCCGGTCCCGGAGTATCAGTAGAAGTGGGCGGATGATCATCAGTCGGGTTCTCATCCACGGGCTGAGATTGTGCTCCAGATCGAGTAACAACGGCCGTGACTTCTTCTTCATCTGCCGAGACGGTGCGGCAGGATCTGACTTTTCCGCTTCTCTTCTTGTGAATGGGAGGCGTTGTGGGCTGAGTCACCTCGTGGACCAAGTCCGGATGGACCCACATAATTTCTTCTTGCGGTGTAGTGAGAGGTACAAGATCGGCAGCTTGATCTCGAGCAGGCGAAAGATTAGCAATTTCCATCGTTGCCAGAGGAATGGGTATAACACCATCTTGAGTCTCTGTTGGCGGGAAGCTACCGAATTGTACGAATACCATGTTGGCTGGTACGGTTACCTCCTCGAAATCGATGGCTAGAGCGTTCGAATCGATGAGGTTTTGGATGTACCGTTTCAGTTGGTAGCAGTCGTGTGTAGAATAGTGGACGTAACGGTGGTAATGGCAGAATTTTGGGTTCTCCAAGTCAGCCGGCCGAGGCTCCCGTCTTGGTGGAGGGAGTTGAATTCTATCTCCTTGTATGAGCATGTCCAAGATAGGCTTGACGTGGCCGTCTTCAAAAGAGTAAGTGATTTGAGGCCATTGTTTGTCTGTTGGTTGTGACTCGGGCTTCTGGGCTGTGTCGGCCACCATAGCCTGCTTGCCTCTGTTGTCCCGATTATTGGAGGGGCTACCCCCATTGTCGGTGTTGGTGCTGGGACGCTTGCCCTTGTTCTCTCCCTCTGAGATATGCAACCCCAGCTGGCGGGCCTTCTTCAATCGTTCTTCGGCACTTGTAGCACTGATGATAAAAGCCTTCCAGTCCTTGAATTGACTTTCTCCCATCCAGAGACTAATTGTTGGGAGTAGTCTCTTTTGGCAAATTTCAATCAGGAAAGAATCCGGATTGCCAGATGGTAACTTCATTGCGGTTTGACGAAACCGCTCAATGTAATTCCTCGTCAGCTCTTTCTCTCCTTGGATGACGTCCATGAGGGTAGACATTGTGACGTCCTGTCCTACCTTGTAGAACCTCTCCAAGAACAAGCGTTTGAAGCCAGCGAAGGAGTGGATGCAATTGTCCGGCAGGTTGCGGTACCAGTCGAAGGCGACTCCTTCCAATGCCCCGATGAATAACCGCGTGAGGATAGCGTCATCATGGGGCAGATGGTCGGTGGTGACCTCGAAGTAAGTGATATACCGACTTGCTGAGGTCTTGCCATCATAGGGTTTGATATTGAACGGCTTATATCTTGGTGGGAATGGAACATCCCTCCATTCAGCAGGATATGGTTGTCGTATTCTGAAGTCTTGAGAGTTTTCTCGGGCGTGGAACATGTCTCGGAGCTCTTGAACTTCTCTTCTTACTTCTCGGGTCTCATCTGTCGCAGTCGGAGCCGTTACTTTGGGAGGATTATTGCCCGGGTTCGGTGCCACCGAATTTGAATCTACGTTGATTGGGGGACCCGCACTTGTCTGGCCAGGTGTCACTCCCTGCAGAGTAGGAAGCGCCGCTTTGATCTCGTCTACAGACTTAACCAAGGCGTGCAGTATGGCCTCCAAATTATCGATGCGTTGGCGATCATTGGAGCCACCTTGATTGTTGTCTGTCATGAATACCGTTCTTACGTGAGGAGTGACGGAAGGGACGGTGGAGGGTGCGCCCTCCGAGTCGTACCCATGCATCGAGAAATCATCGAGGTGGGTAAGAATATTCTCTTCGGGTTCGGATTCAGAAGGAACAGTACCCCCAGCTTCGGAGCTTGCTTTATCTTGAAAGTCACGGATGTCCTCGGGGACATCAGCATCTGTTGCACCTGTTGGAAGAGTTGTTTCTCTGGGCTCGTCTCCTTGAAACATCGTATTGTTGTGGATGTTCGGAGGAGTGCTACCCCCAGCTCCCTCGACCCTCAGCGGTGCGGACGATGAATCTCCTATTGCAGCAAATTTTGTCTTTGAATGGGTGTGTTTGTATACTCTGGTGGAGGGCAACCGTTTAGCCGATAATTTCTTAGCCGTAGTGGTTGATATTTTTGGGCTGGAGATGCTTGTCTTCTTCCCTTTCCCCTCGACGGGGACTTTCTGTGCGGAATTGCAGGAGGCAATAGGAGTTGCTTCGTCCTCCGAGATCGGATGCTGTAATCTTTGGAAGACGGACGGCCGATCTTCCGTCACTGCCGTGTTGTTGCAGCAGCAGTTGACGATGATCTGGGTGCAGTGACATCCATGTGAGGACTCTTTGCACGCCGAGGCCCTTCTCTTTCCTTACGTTTGTGGAGGACAGCCTCACGCAGGTCAGAGGAACCACTTTGTCCGTTTGCCGCTGGGGACTGGACTTGAGCGGTTCTATACAACTTTCCATCAGAGGCCCGCGTGATAATCAGCGGGACGCCCCGATAGTCAGATGTTGGGGCAGCTGTCTGGGCTTGATGAGCCCGCGCTGCCCTGGACTTCTTCTTCTTAGCACCTGTGGGTGCATAATAAGAAGAGTCCAAGTTGAATACCACAGAGTCTGGAGAATCATCAGGGTTCGGACCGTACGAAAGACGGTCGAAAACCGATCGAGAGGAGCATGGAGCGGATGCTATGCAGCTGGGATTGAAAACCGTTCAGGCTGTCTGCATGCGGTTGTCTTCTGTCGTCGGCTGAGTTCTTATGCGGCTAGGAGTCACGACCGTGTAGGCTGGCCGCATGCGGTTGGCATCTGTGGCCGTATGGGTTTTCTGCAAGCGATTGACTCTAATAGCCGCATGAGTTTCATCCATGCGGTCGGCAACTATAGCCGCATAAGTTATGCGGCTGACAGATGTGGCCGCATGAGTTTTCTTCATGCGGTTGGCGGGTGTGGCCGCATGAGTTTTCTTCATGCGGTTGGCGGATGTGGCCGCATGGGCTTTCTTCCTGCGGCTAATACCCTTCTGCGGCTCGGATAGCATAGAGTTCCTCTTTGCCCCTGCAAGTCCAGCATCATAGTGTTTTCTTCTACTGGACTTGGGGATAACAGAGTTATCTACGGTCTGAAGTGGGGCCGCAGGAGAGTCCTTCTCGCCGTTTTGAGCAACAAAGGGTATCTCATCGAAGACTTTAGGAGGAGCAAATAATTTTGGCCTCCACTCTTTGCGAGCCTTCGTGGTGCGGGTGCGCTTCTAGATCGGGCCAGCGTTGCCTTCAGAGAGCATCTCTTCGAACGTCTGTTGGTCGAAGCGGACGACCATCTTCTGTTGTGTGGAGCCAAGTTTGGCTGCATCCGATTGCATCACCAACTCCTCAGCCGTGGAGAAGTTATTTCCCAGCAGAGTCGCCATCGTGTTTGCCATTGATTGTAAAAGTACAGAACAGTTTTATGGGAGGACTGAACTTAGACTCACAATACAAACTCGCTTGTACAAAGAAAGCCTAGGGACGAAAACCTAGGTACAGCAGTCTAAGTACAATTGTTTATTTTAGATTCTGGGGGGTGACGATAGAGGCTCGGGAAAGCGACGGCCGCTCTGCCTTACTCCTTGGACGATCGGTATGCAGCCTTGGCTCGTGGAAGATCTGCTTGGCGCGGACGAAGAAGTGCTCTTCTTGCTATCCTCGTGTTACTCTCCTGGCTTCTCTCTCTCTGTGGTTATCGAAAAGAGAGGAACTCTCTCTGTATATCTGTCTCTCTTTTCTTTTTTTATTCTCTTGTTGTCCGTGGTTCTTGCAAGGGAATGATGCTGGATATTTATAGGAGTGGGGTGTGATCATTAGGGTTTGTTGATGATCATTTGTTTGGAATGTCGGCGCTCCTTCAATTTATCTGAACCCTTGATCCTGATTACAATAAATCTAGGCCATTAATGCGGATAGCACCGTATCTTGTGAGCAATTAATACTAACTGCTTTAAATCTTCATGATTGATTATGCCAATGTCCGATTGCTCGCCACGTGTCCCATTAGCTTGATAATAAATAATATGCCCCGATCTTAGTAATTATGACGATGATGTCAAATATACTTGTTGGGATTCGGTTATATCCTTGATTGATCCGATGCCATGTGTTTTGATTGTGGGTCCTGCCAGAGCCGCATAGGATAGGCAACACTTGAACCGCAGGGAGATACTCTTCGTGAGCCGCATAGGACAATGCTTCATCGAGCCGCAGGGAACGAACTCTCAATGAGCCGCATATGCATAGTCTTTACGAGCCGCATGAGTTAGCGTTGTATTGAGCCGCAGGGGCTGAGCTCTCAGTGGACCGCATATGGCTGATTTCTGCTAGTCATATAGGGTGACTTCTCAGTGAGCCGCATGAAGCTGTTCTCTATTTAAGCCGCATGAGATTTGCCACGTGGCAACCTAGGATTTCTGATGGATCGGGTCAGAGATCTTCTTCTTTTTCCGAAGAGTCTGTCATTATGGCAGAGCCATTATGACACTTTATGCCAGAGCCGCCATAGTCGTCAAATCGTGTTAGAGCATTAAATGAGGCCACTATTCAAAGGGCCAGCTGTAGGAAAGGATCACAAGGGGACACGTGGCATCGATCGAGCTGCATATTCCTGCTGAACCGCATACACTCTCGAGCCGCATGAGACTGAGAGTCTTCCTTTGAACCGTATAAGACAGCTCCCATATGAGCTGCATGGGCTTCGTATTCGGAGCCGCATGGACCATTATTTTGATATTTTCCATGCTTCTACAACAAGTAACCTGATTACACATATGCACACTGTTTAAATTGAAGGCTGCTACCATATCACACCACTTGGACACACCTGGACACCACTGACACTCTTGCACGCACTGAAACCTGTCATACTGAGATTTTTAACTGAACTTAATATGTGATACATTGATACCTGGGTTGTTGAGTGATGGACTCATGTATGCCTTGCTTGTAGGCTCTCAACTGATGTGCAAGTTGCATCAAATTGGGAGTTCAATATTCGTAGAATGTCCTGCAACTGAGAATGAGATTTAGTTTAGGTTTCCAGATTTTCTTTCACTCATAATATCAGTCCATGTTAACCCCATGCATCTGCCCTTTACCATTTCAGTCCCCAAACTGAATATGACCAATCACTCCACTTTAGTTCATTCCCCTTTTTTCCATAGTTCAGATATTGTCTTCTTACACTGTATAGAAGATGGTTCACCTATGGTTTAGCCCATTTATGGGAGTTAGTTCCTGTTAGGATCTTATTAGAGGTTGAGTGGGCAGTGGTTTAGCAGCAGCAAGCAATGCTTACCCTGCCTTGGCCTGCATTTTAGCAGCAATTACAGCAGCTGCAATAGAGTGCAGTTAGTAGGGGTGGGCAGTGAGATGTGGTGTATTGCATTGCTGCAATACAGTAGCAGCAGTAGCTTGGTTGGAGTGTTAGATTAGACCACTTGATGTTTAGAAACCCCAGTTAGATGCCTGGGTGACCTGCAGTTGGGGATTCTCATTAAACCTGGGTATGTCCTGTGTTTAAGGACATGATATTGATTATGTACTCCTCTTGCACAGGGACCAGTGAGATGGAGAGGGTTCAGTTGGTGAGGGTGTTCATAAAGTGTAAGGGATCATGTGTTTAGAGTGAGTGGCAGCAAGAATTGAGTTCAGTCCATACTGAACTATTAGTGTCCTTACTCATCCAGTCCAGTTTCTTCCCTTTTCTTGATATCTTAGGTATATTCATATATATGTAGGAAATGCCAAAAGTAGTAGAGGGTTTGTTATATACTCTATAGGGTTATGAGTTATAAAGTTAGATGTAGAATTTGGATAGATACATATAATTATATTCATGTATTTAACTTGTAGACATACAAATAGGATGTATATGTTTATATTATATGTATATGAGGTAAGTTAGCTTAATTCATATGGTGGCTTATAGTTGAGTCTAATTTAGATTGATTTGGTTTGATACCTAGTTGCCCAAACACTATATAGTCCACATCGGCCAAAGTTCTAGAATGTTGACCAATTGACCTAAGAAGTTGACCTAATGTTGACTCAGTTTTAAGTTGACCAAGGTTGACCAGAGTTGACCAAGTTTGGCTTGGACCTAGCTTGACCTAGACAGTTGACCAAGTTGACTTAGAGTTGACTTTGACCTAGATTGGCCTAGAAATGATGTGGACTTGCATCTGTTTCATGTAGAGCTTGTTGTGTAGAATTGAGACTTGAGATGTATTTGGGATTGTTGTTATTATTTCAGTAGTTATTGTTGTCTTCAATTTCTTAGTTATATTTCGGTGTTATCTTATCGTGCTTAGACTGTGATTGAGTACACCATATCTTATACTTGTCCTCCGTTCGGAGTTGATCATGATGAGTACACTATATATTGTATTAGTTGATGGTTAGTTAGAGACTTAGAACAGTGTTCTACCGCCGATACTGCGGCGTAGGCTGGGCGCTGTTACGTACTCGTACCCTCACAGTGGGTACGGGTCGTGACATATTTTCATTACATACATGTCATTCATGCATATTACATACTTACATGCATCTATACATTATATACATTGTATACAACATGTAAAAATACAAGAGAAAAAAAAGAAAAAAAATTGAAATGGAAAGGGAAGGGAAGGAAAGGAAAAATATAAGAAAAAGGAAAAATAGTGGACATATACATACTTGCATCATATACTCTTCATTACCATACATGTTATCATTATATATTGCATTACATTAGTTATATTTTATGCATTCATATCTATCATTACATATATATCTTGCATTTATATCTAGCATTCATTATATACTTTCATGCATACATTGTATATTGTTCTTTCATTCATGCATTGTTTACATACATTACATTGATTGTATTCCTACATGCTTGCATTCAACCATATATATACATATTTGTAAAGAGGATATATATCATATATATCATTTCATTCATCTAACATATCATGCATTACATACTCTATATTCATTTAACATACATACTACATAGGTTCATAGGTTACACAAAATACCTATATCGTACAGTCACTCTTCTACTTAAAATCAATACTGTACCAATTGGGCCTTCACTAAATTCTAAGATTAAACTATGTTGTAGTCCTTCGTGTTAGCTTTCCGAAACTTCAAACGGATCGCATTTTCGTGTCCGGAAGCTCCCGAAATCACGAAAATACCGAAACGCGTTCGTCTTTCGTACAGCTGACACTCAAATAATTCTACAGAAAGTTTCAGAAAGAAATTGGCTTATTAAAATATATATTTGGAAAGTAACTTCGATACGGTTCTTTTAAAAAAAACGGAAGATAAATCGGAGTTTTAAGCTAAAAGTTATGACATTTCTAAGTTGCTTTGGTTAATAAAAATGTGGATGAATATTATGACGAATTTGAGTTGTTTTGGACAAAAAAAACACATGTAGGTCAAGATACTTGGATACCAACATAGGTATCCAAATGAAACTCATTCTAACCATCCTAACTAAGATAAATTCACTCTCTAACCATTCTAAAACTGAATTTAAATATCTATATAAACTATTATCATTCATACATACACATGGGGTGTCCTAATTTGGGATCTATCAAGTAGGACACATGACACATATCTAAAATCCTCAAGAGATCTCCAAATGGCCTCAATTTGAATCTAAAGGGGACACATGCATGAGGATGGATCCTACAAATTTAAAACTAATTTATATGCAAAGAAAATCGATTTAGAGGATGGGTTTTACCTATTGGGAGTGGAATCCCAATGAAATCCTTTAGGACACGGCTCCGATACGAAGATCCCTCAAAGTGGACACTCCTCCTTGCACTTCTCTTTCAATCCTTGGTAGCACCCTTCCCTTGGAGAATGAGAATGATTGAGGGAAGATTTGGTGAAGGAATGGTTTGATTTGGAGATCAAATCAAAGGGAATGCTCTCTAAAATTAGGGAAGAACAAAAAGAAAATAAAAGAGGCAAGATTGTAATGAATGAATTGAATCATTCTCCTCTAAAGGTGGCTGCCGTAAAGAGTCCATTAGGGCTAATAGGAAATGTCCTAATTGCCCCTCTCTAGTCTGATATGGTTAAGTCTAGACTAGGTTCAAGTTTGGGGTCAAAAGGATCTAGTTTTGAGTCTCTAACTTAACCATTCTAACATGATAAAATTAGTCTAACTAACTAACTTAAATGTTGGGTTTTGTGGGCCATGCTTAACTTAATATTGGGTCCCATTTAGAGTTTAAGCTACCGGGTCACAATACAAGTCGGAACGAGACGAAACTCAAACCCGACTAAACAAATCAAATAAAATAATATTAAAAAAATATAAAAATTTCCCAAAATATTAAAATATGAAAAATGACCAAAATCATACTACATTAATTTAAATATTATTAAAATAGTCTAAAATTCACCAATTAATCAAAATTCTAAATAATTCAAAAGTCACAAAATGACCAAAATACCCTTAGCCTAAAAAGTTGTAAATAGTCATTCTAATCACATGATTAGGTCCCTATGGTCATGGTTAGTCTCTAGGCTCAATAGTTCTAGGGTTCACTAGCTAACACATCAAAATTATAATTCACCAATTTTAAATAGTATTAAATTAATTAAAAATTCCCATAAATCATAAATTCTATTATTAAATAATAAACTTTTACAGAATTTCAAAATTACCCTTATTTTAGAAAAATGGGTGTTACACCGTGGGACGAGCAAGGCTATGCCAAGCCCTTGCACGGTGGAAACGTGCATTGAGACATGTGGGATACTTTTGCTATGCTAAGCATTGGACCGTGGGACCGTACATGCTTTCTCAAGCATTTATACATGTGACGCCTATGACTATGCTCTGTCCATAGTCTTATGGCAATATAAACCAACTTTTTCTTCTCCCAAGGCACAGGACGAAGGACCGGGTGTCATTTTGAAAGCACGTGTGCAACACTTCTAAGCCGACCGTAGGACCTTTCCATATTCTAACTCCTTTTGACCCAGCTTGGGATTATTCTCTTAGCTATGTGGATTTATCTCTTTTTTATCAAGTCTACTTGTGCATTTGAAAACTTTAATTTTATTAGTGCGAAGGCTAAGCTGAAGCAAGTTTACCGAATCCACCTACCTGAGCGAGGAGTCGTCTCGACCGAGCGGGTCCTCGAACAAGTCGTTGCATGGCTAGTATCAATAGAATTGTTATCTAAAAAAATTAGGGTCGACTGTTTACTAAAAAAATTCTGTTTATTAATGTTCCATGAATTCTATGAATTAAAACAAATGGGTCGACTGTTTGTTACCTAAAAAAAGTATGTGCCACGTAGGTAACTATAGTAAATCACAACAAGAAAAAAGTCAAGTACATTAGCAAGTTTGAGTCCATGAACTTACATCACAATATTTCTTTGCTCTTAGCCACATAATATGTATAACTTCCAAAATTTCTCTCTCCAACACTTAGTGGATGATAGAATCAGATACATTTAAAGGCCAATTTTGTGAGGATTTCAGCCAATATACACATAATTTGTATAACTTAATATATATATATATATATTTTTAATAAAGAGGAACAGTGCAATAGGACAGCTGCCGGGTCCCACAGGAGGGGACCCGGATTCAAAATTCAAATTGAAAACAACACAAGACGGGATGGCCCACGTGGGGGGGCACGTGGGATGGACGCGGGTCCCGAGGGGTCCTGGACCAAGCACGGGCCCCGAGGCGTCCTGGGCCAGGCGCAAGGATCGAAGGGGGGTGGGGGGCCCAAGGGGGCTCGGTACTCGGCGGATGGGGGTGGCGCTGACCCGCCGGGGGGAGGATGCGCGGACCTACCGGCGAGGCCCGACCGACGAACGGGGGAGGACCGCCGGGGGGAGGATGAGCGGGCCTCGGGGCTCTCATCCGACGGAGGGGATAGGGGGCGCCACCGGGTGGCGGGGAAATACACGGCGGTGTTGGCCGCGGCACGACGAAAGGGGCCACGACGCCAGCGAGAGACGCCGGGAGCAGCGCCGAGCAACGCCGCGGCGGCGGCGAAGGGACGAGATCCCGGCGGCGAGGTGGGGAGCCAGAGGAGGAGGGGCCAGAGAGGGGGGAGGCGGAGGATGGGGGAGGGGCCAATCCCGAGGCGCGATCCCGACGACAGGGGTGCCAGGGAGGATCGTGGGCGAGAGCAGGCGGACGCCGAGCAAAGGCTAGAGGAAGCGGCCCTGCCCCTGGGAGAGGGCGTACGCCACCCACTGCGCAGCGGCGGAGGCCTGCTGGAGGTGCGTGGCCGACTGGGCGGGGACCCAGTACCACCGCGAGGTGGCGGGGTCTTGCTAGTAGGCCCCCGCTGGAGTGGAGGGAGCCGGGGCTGAGCCAGCGGCTGGGTGGGGGAGGAGGCTTGAGAGAGGTGCTGCCGCGCCCGAAGCGGGGGGTGGGGGGGCGGAACGGAGGCGATGGGGAGGTCTTCGGCTGAGGCAGGGAGAGAGGCTGGATTTGGAGGCTCCAGGAGGAGGGCGTCTGGCTGGGCGGGGTACTCCTCGGCCGGAGGAGCCGCAAAACCGGGAGCTGCCGGAGGATCCGATGGGAGCTCGGTGACGAACACGGCGGGGCGGGGCTGGGCTCCGGATCCGCGGGGGCGCTAAGCGCTGGGGGAGGCGAGAGGGGCCTCGAGGGGAGAGGAGAAGAGGGTGGGGCTGCGGCTTCTGGGAGGAGCGGCGCGGCGGCGGAGATGACTGCCGGAGGAAGGACGCTGAGGGGAGGGCCTGGGCGCCGGGGGAGACCACTGAGGGGAGGTCCCGGGCAAAGAAGAGAGGGACCCGGGTCTGGCCGAGGGCGCTGAGCCCGGCGGCTCCTGCGACACCGAGGACGGCGGAGGCGTCGAGGCGGCGATAGGAAGGGGGACGGTCCTCCGCACGCCTGGCAAGCGCCTGTCGGCGGCGACGAGGGATAAGGCGCTCCCCACTTGAAGAGAGGCCGAGGGAGGCCCGGCCAGCCGTTGGGGCCAAGGAGGCAAGGGAGGGGGGCAGACTAATGGCGGGGGGGGACGACGGACGGCGGCTGACCACCGCCTGTGCGCCGAAGGACGATCCTCGGGAAGCGGGCCTTCACCAACCAGCGGGATCCACGCCCAAAACCCAGCCATTCTATCTATATATATATATATATTATATATATACTTAATATATATATATATATATATATATATATATATATATATATATATATATATATATATATATATATATATATAGTCATATATCGCTCTCGGTGCCCTATAGCGCTGCGAGGAGATTCCTGAGATGTTATTTCCGGGGCTTGATCAAAGATGGAAAAACTGATGCAATCGAGATCTGAGAGTCACACAAAAACTTTACAGTGATTAAAATCAAGATCTATGATGATACAAAAAGCCAAATAGCCAGATTACAATATGAAGGAGGAAAATAAAGAAGAGAAGATCTCTCGTTCTTCCTTGCAAACGTGTTGCAATTGGGAAAGAACGAGTTACAATAATCTAGAGAAAGATGAGATGAAGAAAAGTTGCTGGGGTGTCAAAACACCGTTGCTCAAAACAAGATTCGCCCCACACGAATTGCTTCCAGGAACCAGCAAGTTAAAGAACTTGTGGAACGCTCGAAGTCACCTCTGTTCTAACTTCTCGGATGGACTTGCAATGGCGGCAGCAGCTCCCCCCCTCTCTCTCTCTCTCTCTTTTTTCTGACTTATAAAATTCGTAGTCCTACACAAAGGAGGCCAGAAGAGAGTATATATAGAGAGAGGGTGGAAACCCTAGCCGCCTCTTCAGTTATGGAAAGATTGAATCAAATCCCACAAAGATAGCAACAAAATTAATTCAAATCCCACAAAGATAGCAACGAAATTAATTCAAATCCCACAAAAAGTGGATCTGAATTAATCACATTAAATTAGTCTTCCCATAACTAACTTGTAGCCTGCACAGTCAGCGAAGCCCTCCATGCGGCAGCAGCAGCAGCAACCTGGCCGCATGAGCCGCTTGGCCTCATGGCCGCAAGTGCCGCATGGACTGCATGAGGCCGCATGAGTCGCATGAGACCGCATGAGCCGCATAAGACCGCATGGCCGCATATGAGCCGCATGACTGCTGACGTGCTAAGTGCAAAGTGCACCAACAAAATACCACATTACGTCTCATGAGCCCATGAGCCCGAGCCCGAGCCCGAGTCCGAGTCCGAGTCTGAGTCCGAGTCGCTAAGCCCCTTTAGGGCTTAGCTCCAAATGGAATTAATCCAAGAGAATGACAAAAGTATTAATGCTTAATCCTTGGAGCCTTATTCTTACCTCCTAGTAAAATCACCCACATGGTTCCCTCCATAGGGTCACCACCCCATGTGCATCTCTCAACAACACAACCAAGTATATATGTTGCGATAACTCATTGTGCATTTCCGATGTGGGACTAAACTTTTACAAGGCATGTTGAGAGCAAGCTCTCTCCATGTAAAGAAAGCACCAACAATCCCCCACATATCACAACATGTATATGTGTCCAGGGTTGAGCGTTCCCTACAGTAACTGTCTATTTTGTATTAGGATAGATGTCACTGACGACTTCAATCTTTCTGCATGGGTTAAATAACAATGTGATACAAGAATGGACTACGCCTTGAATTCTGCACCACAATTGTAATTCTTTCCACTCACAAAGTGTAGTTACGTGTGCTTCTGGCTGCACATTAAAGGCCCTGTGCCAGCCTGGTTTCAGTGTATAATTTTGGGCGTCTACAAGTTTACCCTCAAGAGACGGCCTGATATCTCTTTCCATACACTATAGGTGAGTTCTTTATTAAAGAGACATGGCATGAAGCCTTGTGCTTCCTTGCGGTGCTACGCCGCTATGACATGGCCTAAAGCCGAGGCATTACCCCAACTTGGAAACCTCATCGTAGTGTCATACTACTGTAGCATGAGGTCTCAGCGTCTTTGTAGTGCCAATCTACTCAACATGAAGCCTAAGGCTTCCTTGCGGTGTTACGCCGCAACGAATGGCTTGCAAGGCCGAGGCTTTACCCTTACCTGGGTACCTCATCGTAGTGTCGTGCCACTGTAACATGGGGCCATCCTCCCCTTTGTAGTGCTATCTACAACTCTTTAATTACGTCATACAGCATTAGGCTACCTGTCTATTTACGGTGCTACGCCGCTATGACTTGGCTTGCAAAGCCGAAGCATTACCCCAGGCCTGGAAACCTCATGGTGGAGTCATCCCACTGTAGCATGGAGTTTCCCTCCTTGTAGTGCTGCTCTACCGTGCTTCCTGTAAAGTACACCAGGCATTCACTCTGCCTGAGAACTCATTAAGGCGTTTAAGCCAACCTTCCACAGGATCTATTTTTTTTCGCAGAAAATATATAGTAGACAACAGTGGTTATGGGTCCATATCCCTTTCTTGTTCCAGAGAACAAGTACCAACTGTTACCTGATAGTTTCTCAGTCAGTGATCCTCCTTTGAACCAAAAGTTAGATGCCTAGTAGATTTCTCTTTGAACTAATAACATAAAAATTTATTGTAGGATTACAAAGACACACTATCAGATTGCCTTCAAGCCTATTTTGCAAGCTGTGTCACCGACCAACTGGCGCTTGAGGCCCTTTGTGAACGAATCTGCCAGGTTCTCCTGACTCCGAACATCAATCACTGTAATTATACCTTTTTTGATAAGATCGTGTACTGCCCTGTGCTTCAACCGCACAGTCCTCTTCTTCCCGTTGAAGAGGTCATTTGATGCCACCACCGCAGTCGCCTGGTTGTCATAGTATATCGGTATCGTCGGTATCTAAGCCCCAACCACTGAAAGATCATATATGAGCTCTCGAAGCCATTCTGCTTCATCTGCTGTAGTTTCAAGTGCATAGAATTCAGATTCCATGGAGGAACGAGAGAGTATAGTCTGCTTCTTCGACTTCCACGATATAGCTTCTCCACCGAAGGAAAAGACATATCCTCCTGTGGATCTCTCGCTTTCCACCTCTGAACACCAGCTAGCATCACTGAAGCCTTCCACTACTGTCGGATACCCGTTGTAGTGCAGTGCATATGTCTGAGTCTTCTTGAGATATCTTAACACCCGCTTCACAACTTTCCACTGCTCAATTCCTGGGTTGCTTGTAAACCGACTCAGCATTCCTACGGCAAAAGCTCTGTCAGGCCTTGTGGCAGTGGTTGCGTACATCAAACTTCTGATAATACTAGAATACTCCAGCTGTCTGACGCTTTCCCTCGAGTTTGGCTTCAGCTTCTGATCACCCCTGTATGGCATATCGATCCCTGGAAGATCCTTATACCCATAGCATGTGAGCATCTTCTAAATGTACTAAGATTGTGACAGCGCTACTCCAGTGTCTGTTCGGATGATCTTTATGCCCAAGATGACATCTGCATCCCCCAAGTCCTTCATACTGAACTTGGTTGAGAGGAACTTCTTTGTCTCCGTGACATAGCCTATATCCGTCCCTAGGATTAGCATGTCGTCCACGTACAGACAAACGATGACTCCTCTTCCATCAACGAAGTTTGTGTAAACACATTTGTCCGTCTCGCTGACTCTGTAGCCGTTTGCCCTAATAACTTTGTCAAACTTTTCATGCCACATCTTGGGAGCTTGCTTCAAACCATACTATGATTTCACCAACTTGCAGACTTTGTATTCAAGACCTTTGACGACAAATCCATCTGGTTGTTGCATGTAAATCTCTTCGGTCAGCTCCCCATTCAGGAATGCTATCTTTACATCCATCTGATGTATCACCAACTTATGTATAGCTGCTAGAGCGATTAACATTCTGATGGTGTTCATCCAAGCTACTGGAGCGTACGTGTCAAAGTAGTCTATCCCCTGTTTCTGAGAAAATCCCTAGGCTACTAGCCTGGCCTTGAACTTGTCAATAGTTCCATCTGCCTTCATCTTCTTCTTGAAGATTCATTTACATCCGATAGGCTTTTCTCCTTCAGGTTGATCTACCAATACCCATGTGTTATTGGAGGTGATAGAGTCAAACTCGTCATTCACTGCCTCCTTCCAGAAGATAGCATCTCTGGTCTTCATCGTCTTATCATAGGTAAGCGGATCTGCTTCCACATAATAGGTGATAAAGTCATCTCCGAAGTCTTTAGGTCTCCTCGCTCGCTTTGCTGACGGCTCTGCGAGTTCTGGTACAAGAGTTGTTTCATCAACAACAACTTCTTCTTGGACTACTGGCCCATATGAGATTTTAGTCTCATTTGCACCTACATCATTTTCCAGAATATCCGAAAGAACAATGTTTTTTTCTTTTGCAAACTTGTCTTCAAAGTTTTCAGCATTGCGAGATTCGATGATATGATTTGACTCAATATCAAGAAATCTCCGAGCATCACTCTTCTCGGTATACCCTAAGAATATCGCCTTCATAGTCCTTGTCCCCAGCTTCTGAATCTTCAGATCTGGAAGCTTCACATACGCCAGACACCCCCACACTCGAACGACATTCAAGTTTGGTCTGACTTTGAACCAGAGTTCATGAGGAGTTACGTCCGAAGTTGCATATGGCACTCTATTCAGAATGAAAGCGGCTGTTAATGCAGCTTCTCCCCAGTAGCATTTTGGAAGACCTGCAGTAAGCAACATTGAATTCATCATTTCTGTTAATGTTCGGTTCTTCCTCTCTGCTACTCCGTTGGATTGAGGAAAATATGGAGCAGTAGTCTCGCATATGATTCCATGTTCTTTGCAGAACGATGCAAAGTCATGAGACCTGTACTCCCCTCCTCGATCACTTTTCAACCTCTTGAGTTGCTGTCCAGTCTGCCGTTCAGCTTTGGCCCTGAACTCTCTGAACTTCTCGAAAGCTTCGTCTTTAGTCTTGAGCAAGTAGACGAATGCGTATTTTGAGAAGTCGTCGATGAAGGTTATGAAATACTTTATCCCGGCCTTCGTGGAGAAATGTTTGAAGTCACAGATATCGGAGTATACCAACTCCAGAAGATCTGTGCTTCGATTGACCCGATGAAAGGGTTTTTTTTGTGATCTTCGTCTGAGCACACACTTCACACTTCTCTACCTTACCCCCACATTTGGAGATAAGTCATAGACTAAACATTTTGTTAATTCTTTTATAATAAACATGTCCTAGTCTATTATGCCACAACTCAAGAGAATAATCAGAAGATATAACTGCATTAATATCATTAAACTGGTTGACAAGCTGAATTTTAAACATTCCTTCGGTTTGATAAGCCTTTCCGAAGTATGTTCCCTTCTTGGACATCATCAGTTGACCAGCATTGATGTCCATCCTCAAGCCTGCGTTGCAGAGCAGGCTCCCAGAGATCAGGTTCTTGGCAATCACCAGAACATGCTTCACACCTTGAAGCGTCAGAGTGTTCCCAGAAGTGAGTTTTAGCTCCACAGTCCCGATCCCCAGAACTTCAGCTTGGACCTGGTTTGCCATGACAACCTTCTCAGATATCGGCTGGTATGTGACGAACCATTCCTTGCTAGAACAGACATGGCAAGTCTCACCAGTGTCTATCCACCAGTCAGAGTCAACCCCTACAGTTGTGACCTGTGCGATCATAGCAACAATGTTAGAAACCAATGAAACCTTACTAGGCTCACCTTTCTCTGATTGTTTAGGCTTGGATCTGCATTCACTCTTGTAGTGGCCTTTCTTGCCACAATTGAAACAAGTCACATGAAACTTGGACTTCTGTTGCTTGAATGAAGGACCCTTCACTTTTAGATTAGTGAAGTCCTTCTTCTTGTGATGAGAAGCCGCCTGCTTCCCCTTGGGATCTCTCGTCTGCACTAGATTGGCCTTAGCCAACTGTTTGGACAGTGTTCATCTTCTGTTGGAAACGCATCTCGTCCTCAACATGGATCTCTTGAAGTAGTTCTCCCAAACTAATGTCTAGCTTCTTTCTGAGCATCCTTGCATAGAAGGTACTCCATCCAGCAGGAAGTTTTGATATGATCCCTCCAACGACAAACTTGTCGGGAAGGGGCATCTCTTCGTCTTCCAGTTTTTGACGCAGCTTCAGAAATTCCTTCACCTGTGGCAACATGGACTTCTCGTCCTCAAAGAACAATTTGTGATATTTTTTAACCACAAACATCTTGCTCCTGTTCCTATCTTCTTCATACAGTTTTTCCACAGACTCCCATATGTCTCTGGCAAATTCCTTCTTCGAGTAGGATTCTGCCAGGGAATCCTCCATAGCATTCAGGATGAGAAGCCTGCAGATGCTATTTTCTCTTCTCCATTTGGCCTGGAGTTTGGTAGCCGCATTGATTGCGGCAGTCGATCCAGTGTCTGGAACAGAAGGTTCTTCCTCCAACAGTACATGATCAACGTCTTTGAGTTGAAGAGTTAGATAAACCTTTCTCTTCCAGACTTAATAATGCTCACCATCGAACATTTCCAACTTGAAGTAGTCCGATTGGACGAGCCAAGAATTAATGTTTTCCATCTACAAGGATCTTGATTTGAGATTGTTATTCTTGGGGCTTGATCAAAGATGGAAAAACTGATGCAATCGAGATCTGAGAGTCACACAAAATTTTTGCAGTGATCAAACTCAAGATCTACGATGATACAAAAAGCCAAATAGCCAGATTATAATATGAAGGAGGGAAATAGAGAAGAGAAGATCTATCGTTCTTCCTTACAAACGTGTTGCAATTAGGACAGAACGAGTTACAATAATCTAGAGAAAGATAAGATGAAGAAAAGTTTCTGGGGTGTCAAAACACCGTTGCTCAAAGCAAGATTCGTCCCACACGAATTGCTTCCAGGAACCAGCAAGTTGAAAAACTTGTGGAACGCTCGAAGTCATCTCTGTTCTAACTCCTCGGATGGACATGCAATGGCGGCAGCAGCTCCCTCTCTCTCTCTCTTTTCTGACTTATAAAATTCGTACTCCCACACAAAGGAGGCCAGAAGAGAGTATATATAGAGAGAGGGTAGAAACCCTAGCCGCCTCTTCAGTTATGGAAATATTGAATCAAATCCCACAAAGATAGCAACGAAATTAATTCAAATCCCACAAAGATAGCAACGAAATTAATTCAAATCCCACAAAAAGTGGATCTGAATTAATCGCATTGAATCAGTCTTTCCATAACTGACTTGTAGCCTGCACAGTCAGCGGAGCCCTCCATGCGGCAACAGTAGCAGCAGCCTGGCCGCATGAGCCGCATGGCCCCATGGTCGCAAGTGCCGCATGGACTGCATGGACCGCATGGACCGCATGAGCCGCATGAGACCGCATGACCGCATATGAGCAGCATGACTACTGACATGCTAAGTGCAAAGTGCGCCAACAAAATGCCACATTATGCCTCATGAGCCCATGAGCCCGAGCCCGAGTCCGAGTCCGAATCGCTAAGCCCCTTTGGGGCTTAGCTCCAAATGGAATTAATCCAAGAGAATGACAAAAGCATTAATGCTTAATCCTTGGAGCCTTATTCTTACCTCCTAGTAAAATCACCCACATGGTTCCCTCCTTAGGGTTACCACCCCACGTGCATCTCTCAACAACACAACCAAGTATATATGTTGAGATAACTCATGGTGCATTTCCGTTGTGGGACTAAACTTTTATAAGGCATGTTGAGAGCAAGCTCTCTCCATGTAAAAAAAGCACCAACATGAGACCACAATAATCTTCGGCGCTGGCTTGGCCTGTGGCCGAGCCGGGGCCTCTTGTCATGGCGAAGTCTTTTGTCGAAGCTCTCGGTGGCCGGGTGGAGGCTACCCCACGCCTGGCCGACAAACATGTCTCCTCCTTTAAAGGAGCCCCCGCAATCTCCTTCTCCGAAGAAGAAGAGGACGCCCTAGCAGCACCCCTCCGCTATGCTTTATTCGGTAAGTTTACTCATAGTAAACCTCGATGTGATCCGCAAGGCTCTTTCAGGATTCGAATTCCAGGGTTCTATAAAAGTTGGAGTCATTGATCGTAAACATGCGTTGATCCGACCTTCTAATGAAGCAGACTACCTACGGCTACGGTCCAAAGACACGTGGTTCATTGCTCACGCTCCTATGCACATATTCAAATGGGACACATATTTCTCACCTTTAATTGAATCATCAATCATGCCTGTATTGTTTACCCTCCCAGATCTACCGTACCATCCCTACGCGAAGGAGGCTCTATTCGCTATTACATCTGCTATAGGGAAGCCTCTCAAGATTGATAAGGCTACCGAAGAACTATCTCAACCCAGTATGGCTCGAGTCTTTGTTGAAGTCGATGCAGCAAAAACCATCAAAAAATGAATCCGTATTTCCCTACCTCGGGGAAGAAGTTTTTCGCAATACATCGACTATGAGTACATGCCGTTATAATATTCGCATTGCCATCATCAGAGACACCTATAGGAAGATTGCAAACTGAAAAACAAAGGAAAAATTATCGCTCAAGAGGAGCCACTCAAAGACAATGAATAAGGAGATGGTGACACGCGATGACAAATGATTAGGCAAGGACATATCATATTCTCACCTGGAACGAGAAGAGTTCAGTTTGCATTAATGAGGAGCCCACCCAACCCCCCATTTCTGCTACTCCTTCTATAGAACAAGGCCACGTGGAGCCGACGAATTTCTAAAGCACGCAACCCCGCGACAGAGAGACCCAGCCGGTCTTGTCAGTAGAGGATGGGACTGCAGTTCAGGTCATGATGGAGCATGCCGTCAGGCCTCAGGGTCACGAATTAGGGGCCGTGGAAGCTTCGTTGGGACACAAACACATTCCTTCTGAGAGTGAAAAAGGGATAGTCCCTCATACGCAGGAAAAGGAGGACAACACCAACGAAGTGTTAGAAGAGGACCTAGTAGTAGGCGCTGACACAAAGAAGATAGAAGAAGAAAAACTTCTCCCACATGTCGCTAATTGGGCTGATGAAGTCGAACGTGAAGCTGCTTCTGAGCAACAACATGCACAGAGAGAGGACATGGCGACACCGTAACCAACCACCATGGCTGCGAAAGCTAAGCAAAAGAAGAGCAAAAAACCTCCAGAGCCAACAGATCGTCGAACTCGATCATCTACAAACTCTACTGCAACTGTTACCTCGACAAACTCCATTAATGTTTGATATACTAATATGGAATGTTCGAGGGATCGCCAACCAAATGTCTCTTAAAAGAATTAAGACTCTGGTGCGAGTGCACAAGGTGAAATTCCTGGCAATCATTGAACCTAAAGTGGATAAGAGGCAGCTCGTCCGCTTCCAAGTCAAGCTAGGGTTCTCTAGTTCTTTCTCAAATGATAGGGGTAATATCTGGATCATGGCTAAAGCGAATTTCACTATCAATCTAATAGACTCCTGTGACCAAGTCCTTACAGTTACTGTTAACTATGGCATGCTCCCTACTTCGTCGTTGTTCTCCATTGTTCATGGTGACAATACTAAGGAGGGTAGACGTGATCTCTGGGATCGTCTTCTGCACATTCAAGCCATTCACAGATATCCTTGGGTAGTTGGCAGGGATTTTAATGTGGTCCTCCTAACTGATGAGAAGTTTGGTGGTTTGCCTGCAAACCAGGCCTCCATACAGGAGTTTGCAAATTTCTTGTTGCAAGCAGGACTGGATGTGCTCTCATATTCAGGTAGCTGCTTTACATGGATCAAATCTAAAGAAGACCGTATTGGCTCACGATTGGATCGAGTGCTCATAGACAAGGAGTGGGCCTCCTTTGCTCCACTCTTGGTTGTTGAACATCTTAACAAAACGGTGTCCGACCACTCTCCTATCCTAGTTCACTTCAAGGGTATGTCTGCTGTTGGTAAGTAACAATTCTGTTTCTTAGATTTTTAGGTTCAGCACGATGACTTTCAGTAGCTCATTCACGAGGCTTGGCTATTTGTCGACCACAAGAATGCTTTGACGAACGTTTCTCTTCGGTTAGATGCTTGCAAAAAAACATTATCGGCTTGGAGTCGTCGTGCCTACGGTAATATATTCTAGGCAGTAAAGGAGGCTGAAGATCAGGTACATGCAACTGAGGGTCGCCATCAACTGGAATTCTCGTAAGCTAGTCGCAATAATCTCTCTAAGGTGATTGCGAATTTGAAGCAAAGGGTGTCTATCGAAGAGGCCTATTGGAAACAAAAGGCCAAGATGAAATGGGACCTCCAAGGAGACAAAAACATCGCATATTTTCATAGCTGTGTCTCTAACAGAAAGAAGCATCTTTGCATTCACGCGATACAGAAGGAGGATGGCAATACTCTGAGTGACGGTAAGGATATTAAGGATTATGCTACAAAGTTTTTCTCAAAGTTGTATGAGAGAGGGGAGATTGTCGAAGATGCTAGATTTCTTAATCGTGTCCCGTCCCTCATATCAGAGGAGGAGAACACTCAATTGATTGCTGAGCCGACTCAGGAGAAAATCCTTGCTGCTTTGAAGAGCATGGATAAAAACAGTGCTTCAGGCCCTAATGGGTTCACCTGTTCTTTTTTCCTCTCGATGTGGCATATAATTGGTGAGGACGTTCGAAAGGCAGTGAGCCTTTTCATTGGTGGTTTCTCATTAGCCAAATCAATCACTAACACGGCTCTTATCCTAATTCCTAAAATCAAGCAGCCGGTAGGATTCACTGATTATAGACAGATTAGCCTGTGCTTAGTGAAAAAAAAAATTATCTCCAAAACTCTGTCGAGGCGCCTAGCTCCGTTACTTCCCCGCCTTATATCCCCAGAGCAATATGGGTTTGTTCAAGGCCGGGAAATTGTCAAATATATCTTATTGGCTCAAGAAATGATGGCTCAAATAAACAAGAAACATTGGGGGAGGGTAATGTCGCAATCAAATTGGACATGATGAAAGCATATGATAGATTGTATTAGAGGTTCCTGTTGAAGGTTTTTTGTCGATTTGGTTTTCACAATAAATGGATTGATATGGTACTTCACCTTGTCAACAATGTATGGTACTCTCCTTTGATCAACGGGGAGTCGTCCAAATACTTCTATGCATTTAGAGGCGTGCGCCAGGGTGATCCATTATCTCTTGCTCTATTCATCCTGGCAGCGGAGTTGTTGTCTCGTAACTTGAAGGCTCTACAAGATATAGACGGGTTTTCATGTTTTGTCTTGCCGAGAGGTTGTCCTCCTATCACTCATCTATCTTATGTCGATGATGTTTCGCTATTTGCAGGAGGTGATTTACGATCTATACGCTTAATCACTGAGGTGTTGCGGAGGTACGAGCTCGTTTCTGGTCAGAAAATCAACAAGGCAAAAGAGCTCTATATACCTTACGAAGAAGTTGACGATCGAGAGAGCGACTGAATTAGCTAATCGTACTGGATTTACGGGTAGGCTCCCCCCATTTTCATATTTGGGATGCCCACTGATGGCCGGGCAGCGCAATGCTGGCATGTAAAAAAATCTCTTGTGCAAGGTTAGGAGTCGGGTAGAAGGCTGGCATAACAAGATCTTGACCCCAGGGGGAACTTGTTCTTCTTCAATCAGTCCTCACATCTATGCCGGTATATACCCTTGCGGCTTACAATCATCCCAAAGCAGTTCTCAACAGAATGGAGTCCCTCTTCTCATGCTTCTTTTGGGGATCACAAGAGGGGGCCTTCAAACGGTCTTGGCTGGGATGGGACAAGGTGGCTAGGACGAAAGATGAGGGTGGAATGGGAAATAAGAAGCTCAATGATGTAATGGATGCTATGACAATTATGCTATGGTGGAAGTTCAAGACTCAAAACAGTCTATGGGCGAGCTTCTTCAAAGCTAAGTACTGCTCCAATACTACTCCAACAGCTGCCTATATCACTTCGAATGCTTTTCATGTTTGGAAAAGACTTATACAAGGCCGTGACATGGCTGATAGATACATCACGGAGGTGCAGGATAGGTGGCGATGGGGTCGGTCGACATCAGGGGGATTGTCTCTTGCATCTGCTTGGGTGATGGTTCGGCAAGTGCAGCCGACCACCTTACCATTCAAATACATTTAGAGTTCTTGTATGCCAAACAAGTGGCCAGTCCTATTATGGCGAGTACTTTACAATAAGCTCCCCACGGATGACAATATCACGAAGCTGGGCTTTCAAATGGCATCTAAATGTCACTATTGCAGAGAGAGTTCAACTTCGCAGAGGCAAAACTTGGAATTGCCCAAGTAACTTCTTTGTAACTTTTGCACATAAACTTCTAGCTGAATCGCACTGAGCAACTTGGAGCTTAGGAAGTTTTGTGGCTAGTAGATTTGAAGAGTAAGGCTTAGAATGAATAAGGCTTAGAAGATTGAGAATGAGAGATGATTTAAAATGGGAGAATTATTTATACTAGTCAGGGTAGGCAAAATTTAGACAAAATTCTGTCCCAAATATTCAAAAATTTGAACGTTGGACAGGTAGTAGCATGGTGTTCCTAAAAATTAGGTTCCTGAAAATTAGGGGGCAGAGTTCGGCCCGAGTTCTGCCTAAGGCATTGTTCGGCCCAAATTTTGTCTACCTTGGGACAGAAAGTTTATATGGGCTAGATTGGTTTGGTTTGGTTCAGGGATTATTTTATTTGTATGGTGGAGTTTGGAGAAGTAAGTCTAGGGGTTGAGATGACTCAGTGCGACTCAAGGTACATGTTCCTAGACTCAATAAATTGAAAAATTATAGACTGAGTACAAGTACATTTGCAATGTGACAGCTTTGTCAATGACGTCTGTCTTGAACTTGATACATTATGTCTTGAACTTGATGTGTCGTTTTGGATCATGTCAGATATCATTTTGTTAATTCTCTAAATTAGGTTAACTGTGATCAAGTTTGGGTCAACATCACAAACTCCTATAAATAGTACTACTACATATTAATACTCATACTAACATTATCACCATAATTTGCATATAATTACAATCTATATAGCAATCTATTCTAAATACTAGTCATTTACTATATAACTATTTATTGTAACCTTTTTCATATAACATAAAAGCACACAAAATATGTATTCTATTTTAATTTTAAATAAGTAGCTATTTAATTCTGGAAATAGGGATTATAATCCAAAATTGGAAAAAAAAACAAGGTTGGCAAAGTTCCATGATCATCTAGCCGTAATTGAATTAATTAAATATCCAATTTAGAACTTTTCCTAATCATCAACAAATAAAATTTAGTTCTGAAATAAACAGAAAACAAATTATTATTTGTCAACCAATATTGGTCATATGTCGGAGAAAACAATTTATATGCCATTGCATGATGATAGGATTATTTAAGATAAAAAGTTGAAGATTTTGACGATCCAAAAATTACGGTAACCTAGTTCTTCGAAGATGCCAGAATATATATATATATATATCAAAATAGCAAAAAATATGGAAAACCTAATTGACAGGATTGTAGATAATTGAAATACGAACATTTTTATATAGCTATTGATGGTAAAAAGTTCATTTAATTATATCAAACCTGCATATACCAAACTGTATCTATCTAGACACACTTTGGCAAAACGATGCCCCGAATAAAGTATAAATAATTTTGACATGCAAATTTTTGGGAAGATGGTAGACATACCGGTTGTGTTTTTCGTACAACAAAGTATTATTGACTTATTGAGCTGTTTCCAACCTGTACTAGTTGATCCAGGCCTTGAGACTCCTTGGTACGGTGGTGGAAGGTCTTCGCTACGTCGGGGCTGACATGGATGGTGTCACGACCCGCACCCTAGAGTAAGGGCACGAGAAGTGGGTACGTCCAGCCTACGCTGCAGTGTCGGTGGTAGAACGATGTCCTAGGTTAAAGCATCTAACAATGTAATGCTAAACAGTTTATACTCCCCGAATGGGGGTGACATAGCAGAATGTAAACTCAATCACAACTAAGAAAGAAGAAGTACGATATGATATAAAACTCCAAATGAAGTACAGAAGATCAGAAGAGTCTAAATGTCTAAGATAACATCTCGGCAAACATCCAAAAATACAAGTCTCAACTACTGAATATGAAAGAATATATACAATCCAGGTCCCAAATGAGAGTAATTGTAAAACCTAGACTAGGGAGCCTCAGTCTCTATAGCTAATGGATCCGGCTGGAAATCCAGATCACTGGTGTCATCTAGAGCTGTCCCGTAGTAGGTATCCACACAGGCCTCCTCCTCATCCTCTGTAATATTTTTAACAGGTCCAGTCAGGACAGGAGCGAGCACAATACATCTCAACAGATCATAGCACGTTAGAAAATATAATCATGCAGTAAAGTAAGATACAGAAACTGAAAGAAGTACGAAATATAAACAGAGAAAGCTGTAATGGAAATATATACTGTAAATAGAGAACTATCAGTGGCTAGTGAGTCAGAGTACAATATAAACATGTGAATAGCATAGGATATTCTGATGAGACACTACGGAGGTGATCAGATGAAATACTACTTGGATATTATTCACATGTCTACTTCTACTCCCCCGTACCTCCAATCAATACACAAGGATCCAGCCAGGTTATGTTATGATTCTATGCAATGGCCCACAAGGGGTGATACATGGTAGGCCCAAAATGGGTGATTCTAGGAATGCCCGTAAATGGGTGATTCAAGGAAGACTCTGTGATCATGAGAGTACATGTCACAAGTGATCAATGAACCGTGAAGCATAGTGATACACCATGTAAGTGAAATGCACAGAACATGTAGTATCCGATGCTCCCTGAGGGGATAACATCTCAAGAAGGGATCCATATAGTACTAATCCGTATGACCAACGTGACAGTATCAAGTAAAGTAATTTAAAGCAGGAAAATAATTCTAAACAAGATATGAAATGATCAGAGAATGTACTCGCCTGGTATCTGAGTGTCCAAGGTGAAAGTACTGTCCGAGGAGTGGTGTCTGGCTCCTATTTAGAACAGCACAAGTCATAACATGTCCAGAATGGTAATAAGATGCACTATAATGCATTCTACATGAATCTAGGTCAATCTAGGCTAAAGTCAACTCTTGGTCAACTCTGGTCAACCCTAGAAGTCAAACTAGGTCAACTATGGTCAAACTAGGTCCAACAAGTCTAAATTAGGTCAAACAAGTTATTCTTGGTCTAAACAAGTCTAGGTTATGTTAAACTAGGTTTAACAGTCATTCTAAGTCCTAACAAGTCTATATTAGTCTAATCAAGGCTAAACTAGCCTATGCTAGTATACCAAGTCCATACAACCTATACAACATAAAGTCAGAACCAACATCACACAACCTAATTGCATCTAGGCCTACACATGGAAATCACATATTACCTACATATATATATATATATACATATAGGCTACCTATACGTATACCACACATACATATATATAATATATACATAATAATAAACACACATATATAATATATAGGATACCTACATGTATACATAATATACTTTATGCATTAGATATACTTACATATTTATGGATTATATATACATAGAGGGGGGGGAACTATGAGATGTGTGTGTGTCAAAAGGGGAAACCATGTGTGTGTATGCTCACAGAGTTGTGTGTAAGAATACATGAACCTGTGACAGTGTTCAGTCACATGAGATTGTGTGAGGGTGTGTGTGTGTGTTACCAGTGAGTGTAGTGTTCCAGAAAATAGAGTGTGTGTGTAGATAGGATGTGTTTGTGTCTGTGTGTCAAGAGGAGGCAATGTGTGTGGAGTACATTGTATACAATGGTATAGGAAAACAAGACAGTGCAAAACAGTGTGTAATAACAGGAAAACACGGAGGAACAACATTATACAGTAAACCGTGTAGTGATATGAAAACAGTGAGTTAACAATATGAAATCAGTGGTGTCACTTGTGTGTGTGAAATAGGAAATAGAAACAGTGAGAGGAACCATTCCCAGGTTATAAGGGAAATGAACATTTGAAACATAATCAGTTAAAGGTTAACATTCAAACTCCACTTCGGTTAAAAGGGAAAGAAAGGAAACCAATCCTCAGATTTGTGAGAACTAACATTCCCATTTCAGTTTAATAAATAGAACTGAAACCCAAATCACCAATGTATCAGTTAATACATTCGAGCCAACTCAAATTCCAAAATCCTTTTCCACATCACAAAATCTAATCTAAATGAAATTTCGAACTTAACAGGGGTTAATACACTTGTAGGATTCATTTGATAACTGAACACATTAGCTTAAATGGATTAAAATAGGGTTCAAGTCTCAGGTTTAAGATTGGACTGCGTATCAGCCAACAGTCCATTCCCATGTCCAATTCTCATTCCTCAAACAAACAACCTATTCTAATAAGTAATTATCAACTAATATATACTAAAAATTATGTCTCGGATCATACATGACTATTTAAACACCAATTAAAAAAGATTTAGAATTGGATTAACAGTTTTAGGAAGACTAAAAATAAAGTATCGGTCAATATGTATCGGTCGAGCCGAACACATGTTCGAATCCCCATATCACAGCAACGACCCTATTTCAAATGTAAAATTAAACTAACATAGATTAACAACATGTCTAGGAATCTAATCTAGCATTTAAATCATAATTTAACAATTTATACTGGGAATAACACTGAATCAATAACTGGACAATACCCAGGAAAATAGTGTCGTACAGTGAGTACGAGGCCTCGTACTCGCGACACGACATGACACTCGCCTCGTTCTCGTGCCCCTAGGTTCGCCCCATGTAGGGCTACCTTCGTAGCACCCTTGTCACGCCCCAGAACCAGAATACTGAAGAGCGGGGGTGCACATAGCCAGCTACGTATATCGAAATGGCATCCACCTCGCTATACGGTCACGGCTGTCTAGATATGAGGATTTACTACAAGCCAACAACCTCTTAAGGTCAAGCCTATTGTCTCAATCTTAAGCAAGTAATATAATCACAAGAGGTTTGACCACCAAATATACAATAAAAGGCGTCCCAAATATTACATATCAGCTGATCATGAAGCTAGTCGTACAAAATGCTAGGACTAGCAAGAGTTAAGTCATACATGATCAACCCTAGGATTTGTTAATCATGTTTACAGCCCGTAGGCAGACAGTAAGTAAAGTGCATCGAGCTAACAGGTGCTCGTCGGCTAAACGCCTCAAAAGAATAAATTTACAATAGAGTGAGCGAAACAAAATAGAAAACCCACTCGTAGCCCGGGTTTCTTCTAGTTGCCACCATCGGGCTGGAGGTTCGGTAGATCCTCGGGTGCTGCTCCAAAATCTGGCCACACAAAACCAGTTGGGTCAAACCCCAGAAAGAGCAAGTGCCACAAAGGAGGCCACAAAATAAGAACAAAAGCCAGCATATCAGAACATAAGAAAATAATTACATAATAAAGACAATTATTAAGAAGAAACCTGGCAGGTGATATACGATGAGATAACCATGGGACTCTTCAGATAACCAGGTTATAACCCGTAAACCAAACAAGGACCGGGGTTGTAACCCTTCGTCTGAACGGAACTTGGTTTCTTCCACCATTTATCGGCAAGATAAAAATACAAGAAATCAGGATCTGTAATTAATCATGATTAAGGTAAAGCACGAGTAATCATGTCATGTCATAACCTTGTACAGGATCAGGGCAAGACAAACGGGAATAGACTCCATCCAATCAATCACGGCCAAGCAAGTACTATGGCTTACTACTTAACTAACTAGGGTTATCACAAGCCTAATTACTAACAAGATGCAAGTAAGAATTTCCCAGTCCCAAGCCCTGCAGACTATCCAGTTATCCTTCTGCGGGTTGAGAGTTATAGGTGGGTACATCGCCCGGGAGACAAATGTACCCTTAGGTGACTTAGAGGGTGCAACACGCGACCGTGTGCTGGAAATGTGCTCTACTCGTCGGCAAGCTACAAGTCCAATTAAAGCACCCAGATAACGAGATTGCCTGTGACTAGAAATTCTCCATGAACTAGTTAGATCTAGTCATTAGCCTAATCCATATTCAGTATGAATCCCTGACCGTGGGAACCAGGGAGTCACGTCCTAGACATGATGCAAGACAAGACAAACGGATTGCACAAGCAAGCAAGCAGGAACACCCACGGTGTCAAGTAGATTATACAAGTCAAGTTAGCCGTCGCAACAGCATCAAGTCAAGTCAGGATTACAAGTTACAAGTTACAAGTCAAGTCAGGTACAAGTCAAGAGTGCGCCGCCACGGGCCACTATCAAGTTATCAAGTATCAAGATTAATCATGTCAAGGTACTTGTCAGGAGTGCGCCACGACGGGCCACTATCAAGTCAGGTTGGTCATGTCAGGAGTGCACCACTACGGGTCACTGTCGTGTTAAGCTAGTGCCTTGTCATACCATGCCATGTACAATAGTCATTCCAAATATATTAAGTAAAATCAAGCTCATGACAAAAGGCGTAAGGATATAAAATGGGCGTAAAATATCTAATAAAATATCAATATACAGGGCTATGGAAGAGCCAAGCTTAAAGAAATAAAACCAAAACTCCAAGAGCCAATGGATTGCGCAAGGGGTCAGAGAGTTGCATTGCGCAGGTGTCAGCTGCGCAGGGTGCCAAGTGCGCAGGGGCACAGGGCGCATGAACAGACTGCGCAGGAGTGAACTGCGCAGGGGTAGATTGTGCAGGAGCAGACTGCGCAGGAGTGAACTACGCATGGGTGGATTGCGCAGAGGTGGATTGCGCAAGGGTGGATTGCGCAAGGGTGGATTGCGCAAGAATAGCTTGTGCCAGCACAATCCAGCGCAGCGTAAAGCACTGGTTGAGGTCATGCGCAATCGGCCCTGCGCTAAAGAGCACAGGCCGGGGGTGCGCAACCGGCCATGCGCTAAAGAGCGCAAGGCAGAGGGATGTTCTTCCTGGCCGAGAGCAGGTCCAAGAACACCAAGAACTTCAATTCTTCATAACTTTGTCAAATCAAAACCAAATCTAGATTTTTAAAGTTCTAACTTGAGTAAAATCGAATTCTCTTCCACATGGAAGCATCAATACATACAAAAATCGAAGTTTAATAGATCAAAACCAAGGATTTTTGAAAATGGTTAAAACCTAGATCTAGAAGAATGAAAGCTCCAAATCACAAAATGTCAAGTTCTAAAGTTAATCTCTATGGCCTAATCTAGCTAATGGACAAATAAAAAGTGGTGCTTATTTGATGGCAAGGTGCACTTGCCTATGGGTGTTGGTGAGTTGTGTAGAGGAAGGAAGAAGAAGGAGATGGAGAAGTAAATGAAAAATAAAGAAGAGAGAGAAAAGTTAGGTGGGATTTAATGGAGGTGGGTTGTGTTGGAATGAGGGTGGAGAATAGGTTAAGGTGTTCCACTCATGATGAACCAAACCAAACCAAACCAACTCCACAAAATAAAACCAAGCCATGGTCCAAAACCTATTTACGAGAAACCAAATCCACAAGTCGAGAAAATAAAATACGGGCCAAAATCAAATTACGAGTACAAATACGAAATACAGGAAATACAAAAAATGAGGGTGACAACCCTGCACCGCCGTATCGAGTCGTGTAGACGTGTCGAAACACACATATCAGAACGCTTCACACACGCTACTCAGCACAGTGTAAAATCAGTACGACGATGATTCCTCCCTCGACACGCCACGTGGTCATCTGAAACTTGATACGTGGCATGTCAGATACTGCCCCAAGGTCTGTGTCAAGTTTTGTGTCCAGTGATTGCGTGTCGTGTCCAGGAGGAGACACGATGAGAAAGGAAAAACCCTAGCTCAGGCACAGCCGAGTTCGTATCCTCGTATGGGCACGACACGACACAATCAGGACACGAAACAAAGGGGGAAATGATGTACACACTGAGATCTACAAAATCACCCAAAACATTTTAAAAATAGAACAAAAACACTCTATGAGGCATTTCAACAAACACCTAGCGTATAGGACTGGTACGTGTACATTTAGGACACGAAATGGACACAAAATAGACACGAAATGCCACGAATTTCTAGGGTTAGCTAGGGGACACCTAGATCTAGTTCAATATACAATAATAACAATAATTTCAATAAGTTTTGAAGGAATTACCTATAGGCACTTGCCTCATCTGGTGGTCTGCTGAACCACATACTAGGCACTTGCCCAGTCTCTTCCTACACTCGCCCCACCCGTGCCCTGGCTTCTTGCAATAAGCACAGGTGGTGGCCTGCTGCCTTGGTACCTGCTGCTGTACCCTCTGCTGTTGATGCTGTACTGGCTGATGCCTCGGCTGCTGAAACTGTTGCGGCTGGAACCTCTGCTGCTGGTGGTGCTGCTGGTGCTGCTGTTGAAAGTACGGCCTCTTGGCCGGTCCTCCGCTACTTCTGCCTCCCTGGAAGTCTCTTCCCCTCTTGAGCCTAAGCTCAAGATCATCCTCTGCAGCTAACACGTCCACTAGGATCTCCTCAAAGGTAGCACTGCAGGCATTCTTGGTGAAGGACTTGACCTCATTTACCAAGCCCTTCCGGAACCTCCGGGCCTTCGTCGCCTCCGACAAGCCCTCTACAAATCTGCTCAGGCGACAGAACTCTCCTGCGTACTCCTCCACAGGCTAGCTCTCCAGGACTAGGGCCTCTAACTGAGTCTCGAGGGCTCCCAGCGCTGTGTCCGGGAAGAACTTCTCCTTGAACAGCTTCTTGAATGCTGCCCAAGTCTGTCCTGCAGTACCAACCCTCGGGTCGGTCTGGTACCACGTACGGGCCAGATCCTGCATCATGCTGGCCGCTGCCTCAATCTGGAGCCTCGTCGGGATCTCAGCCAACCTGAATATCTCCTCCATATGCTCAATCTACTCGTCGGCATACAAGATCCCCTCTGTCCCTCTGAAGTCCTTCGGGTGCATCTTCTGAAAATCTTAGATGTCCTTCTCCCGTGGCTGGTACGGCTGCGGGGCTGTCGCTGGCTGAGCTACAACTCCCTCTACTGCAGTCATGGCCAGATCAATGCCTCGTGTGAGCTCTGTTGTGTGCCTCTGCTGTTGGGTCTGCTGACCCTCTATATACTGTCGGAAGAAGGCTAACAGCTGAACGGCGTCAACTGTCCCCGAAGGTGGCTGCTGCTGCTGAAGCACATCCGGAATCACTGGACTCGGCTCATGTCTCACAGGTGGAGGGGCTCCTCCGAAAGCAGCTGAAATGCCTACCCAGCTGGCATGACTGGGGCTGCGGTACCATGGGCTGGCTGTTGAGTATGAGAGGTGGTAGACCTCTCATCGACGTCCCCCTGGCCCGGGCGATGCGATCTCGTCTCAACCATCCTAGAGACAGATCAAAAGAAACAATTGCTGAGAATGAGTCAAAATAACAAAGGAGGACAGTTTAAATTCAAAGGAAGACAATAAGCAGCAAAATTTAGATATACGGAATCTGATAAAGAGTTTTCCTAATGTGATTGAGTACCTTCAATTATCCTAATCCTACTGCAGGCTGCAGTGATATTCTAGTTCGAATACCACAACATTTCTATACTAGACCTGCATGGGCCACCACTAAAAACGTGTCACGACCCGTACCCTAGTGTAAGGGCACGAGAAGCGGGTACGTCTAGCCTACGTCGCAGTGTCGGCGGTAGAACGCTGTCCTAGGTTAAAGCATCTAACAATGTAATGCTAAACAGTTTATACTCCCCGAATGTGGGTGACATAGCAGAATTTAAACTCAATCACAACTAAGGAAGAAGAAGTACGATATGATATAAAACTCAAAATGAAGTACAGAAGATCAGAAGAGTCTAAGTGTCTAAGATAACATCTCAGCAAACATCCAGAAATACAAGTCTCAACTACTGAATATGAAAGAATATATACAATCCAGGTCCCAAATGACAGTAATAGTAAAACCAAGACTAGGGAGCGTCAGTCTCTATAGCTAATGGATCCGGCTGGAAATCCAGATCACTGGTGTCATCTAGAGCTGTCCCGTAGTAGGTATCCACACAGGCCTCCTTTTCATCCTCTGTAATATTTTCAACAGGTCCAGTCAGGACAGGGGCGAGCACAATACATCTCAACAGATCATAGCAGGTTAGAAAATATAATCAAACAGTAAAGTAAGATACATGAACTGAAAGAAGTACGGAATATAAACAGAAAAAGCTGTAATGAAAATATATACTGTAAATAGAGAAGTATCAGTGGCTAGTGAGTCAGAGTACAATATAAACATATGAATGGCATAGAAGATTCTGATGAGATACTACGGAGGTGATCAGATGAGATACTACTTGGATATTATTCACATGTCTACTTCTACTCCCCCGTAACCCCAATCAATACACAAGGATCCTGCCAGGTTATGTTATGATTCCATGCAATGGCCCACAAGGGGTGATACATGGTAGGCCCAAAATGGGTGATTCTAGGAATGCCCATAAATGGGTGATTCAAGGAAGACTCTGTGATTATGAGAGTACATGTCACAAGTGATCAATGAACCGTGAAGCATAGTGATACACCATGTAAGTGAAACGCACAGAACATGTAGTATCCGATGCTCCCTGAGGGGATAACATCTCAAGAAGGAATCCATATAGTACTAATCCGTGTGACCAACGTGACAGTATCAAGTAAAGTAATTTAAAGCAGGAAAATAATTTTAAACAGGATATGAAATGATCAGAGAATGTACTCACCTGGTATCTGAGTGTCCAAGATGAAAGTACTGTCCGAGGAGTGGTGTCTGGCTCCTATTTAGAACAGCACAAGTCATAACATGTCCAGAATTGTAATAAGATGCACTACAATGCATTCTACATGAATCTTGGTCAATCTAAGCCAAAGTCAACTCTTGGTCAACTCTGGTCAACCCTAGAAGTCAAACTAGGTCAACTATGGTTAAACAAGGTCCAACAAGTCTAAATTAGGTCAAAAAAGTTATTCTATGTCTAAACAAGTCTAGGTTATGTTAAACTAGGTTTAACAGTCATTCTAAGTCCTAACAAGTCTATATTAGTCTAATCAAGGCTAAACTAGCCTATGCTAGTATACCAAGTCCATACAACCTATACAACATAAAGTCAAAACCAACATCACACAACCTATATTGCATCTAGGTCTACACATGGAAATCACATATTACCTACATATATATATACATATAGGCTACCTATATGTATACCACACATACATATATATAATATATATATAATAGTACACACACATATATAATATATAGGATACCTACATGTATACATAATATACTTTATGCATTAGATGTACATACATATTTATGAATTATATATACATAGAGGGGGGGGAACTATGAGATGTGTGTGTGTGTGTCAAAAGGGGAAACCATGTGTGTGTATGCTCACAGAGTTGTGTGTAAGAATACATGAACCTGTGACAGTCTTCAGTCACATGAGATTGTGTGAGGGTGTGTGTGTTACTACTGAGTGTAGTGTTCCAGAAAATAGAGTGTGCGTGTAGGTAGGATGTGTGTGTGTCTGTGTGTCAAGAGGAGGCAATATGTGTGGAGTACAATGTATACAATGGTGTAGGAAAACAAGGCAGTGCAAAACAGTGTGTAATAACAGGAAAATAGGGAGGAACAACAGTGTACAGTAAACCGTGTAGTGATATAAAAACAGTGAGTTAACAATATGAAATCAGTGGTGTCACTTGTGTGTGTGAAATAGGAAATAGAAACTGTGAGGGGAATCATTCCCAGGTTATAAAGAAAATGAACATTTGAAACATAATAAGTTAAAGGTTACCATTCAAACTCCACTTCAGTTAAAAGGGAATGAAAGGAAACCAATCCTCAGATTTGTGAGAACTAACATTCCCATTTCAGTTTAATAAATAGAACTGAAACCCAAATCACCAATGTATCAGTTAATACATTCGAGCCAACTCAAATTCCAAAATCCTTTTCCACATCACAAAATCTAATCTAAATGAAATTTCGAACTTAACAGGGGTTAATAAACTTTTAGGATTCATTTGATAACTGAACACATTAGATTAAATGGATTAAAATAGGGTTCACGTCTCAGGTTTAAGATTGGACTGCGTATCAGCCAACAGTCCATTCCCATGTCCAATTCTCATTCCTCAAACAAACAACCTATTCTAATAAGTAATTATCAACTAATATATACTAATAATTATGTCTAGGATCATAAATGACTATTTAAACACCAATTAAAACAGATTTAGAATTGGATTAACAGTTTTAGGAAGACTGAAAATAAAGTATCAGTCAATATGTATCGGTCGAGCCCAACACATGTTCGAATCCCCATATCACAGCAACGACCCAATCTCAAATGTAAAATTAAACTAACATAGATTAACAACATGTCTACGAATCTAATCTAGCATTTAAATCATAATTTAACAATTTAGACTGGGAAATAACACTGAATCAATAACTGGACAATACCCAGGAAAACAATATCGTGCAGTGAGTACGAGGCCTCGTGCTCGCGACACGATGTGACACTGGCCTCGTGCTCGTTCCCTTAGATTCGCCCCACGTAGGGCTACCTTCGTGGCACCCAGCACCGCCGTGTCGAGTCGTATAGACGTGTCCAAACACGCGTATCAGAATGCTGCACACACGCGACTCAGCATAGTGTAAAATCAGCGCGACGATGATTCCTCCCTCGACACGCCACGTGGTCATCTAAAACTTGATACGTGGCGTGTCAGATACTGCCCGAAGGTCTGTGTCAAGTTTCGTGTCTAGTGGTTGCGTTTCGTGTCCAGAAGGAGACACGATGAGCAGGAAAAAACCCTAGCTCGGGCACAGCCGAGTTCGTGTCCTCGTGTGGGCACGACACGACACAATCAGGACATGAAGCAAAGGAGGAAATGATGTACACACTGAGTTCTACAAAATCAATCAAAAACATTTTAAAAATAGAACAAAAACACTCTTTGAGGCATTTCAACAAACACCTAGCCTATGGGACTGATACGTGTCCATTTAGGACACGAAATGGACACAAAATGCCACAAATTTCTAGGGTTAGCTAGGGGACACCTAGATCTAGGTCAATATGCAATAATAACAGTAATTTCAATAAGTTTTGAAGGAATTACCTATAGGTGTCAAAAACCAAGGAAAGCTTCAAAGAGGGGGTGTCTCCTTGCTCCCCAAACTTCACCAAATTGCTAACAAACTGAAAATAAATTACACAAACAGCAAGAATACCTAAATTAGAACCTATTGCAATTTGTTTGAGGGAAAAAGGAATTAAATTAGATTTTCTATGAATTTTTAAAGATGGAGCATACCTCTCTTTCCAATGTGAACTTTCCTAAAGGAGGCTAACCTAATGGAAGAGATTACTTATAGGGGGAATTCCAATGCTAGTGTGGCCGGCCAACTAAGTTAGGGTTAGGGTTTGGCAATAGCTAATGGGCTTTGGGCTTTGTTTCATAAGTTAAGGCTATGTGATTTTCTATTGATCCCAAAACCATAAATCATGACTTATGGCTTATCTATTATATGGTTAACTTGAGTCTAATGACTAACCATGGGTTAACTCTAGTCTAACTAGGGTTACATGACCTAACCAAGTCCAAACACAACTAGGGTTAGCTTCTAGGTTAGTCTACCAAAGTCAATGCGAGTCAAAGTCAACCTAGTCAACCATCATTCAAATAATTCCAAAATAAATCCTAAAAATTCCCATAAATTCAAATAAATTATAATAAATTCAAATAACCTCAAAAATGACAAAATTACCCTTAAACTAGAAATGTGGTAGTGACAGATGGGCTTTGATGGTTAAACAGCAGCAGCAAGAGGAACAGCAACAACAACAGTCAACGCAATGTAGGGTCTGGTTTTCAGGGTTTTGTGTGGGATCGATGGCACCTCTAGAGGGGATGAATAAAGTATAGAATAAGAAATATCTACAATAAAAATTAATACTGGTGAAGGCAAATATAGACAAATAATTAAATACAATAAGGTAAAGCAGTAATTAAAGAGGAAGATAGAAGCAATACGCAGACACCGAGATTTTATACCTGTTTCCCTCTAAGAGGACTAGTCCAGTCTCGAGTACTCTTGCTCGATGTCAAATCCATAATTTGAAATAGAGGTTTCACTATGTTCTTTACTCTGGAGGATACGGCAACTTCTCATAACATCGTTTTTTATCCGAAGCCTACGAACAAAATTCAACACTGTCTAAAAAGATTTTATAATCCAAGCTTGTACATCTTGTCGAACATTTTAATCGAAACCCATCGGCACTTAGAAGAATGAGAGTTGTCTTAGAAATATGAAGATTAAAAGTTCTTTGTAATAGGAAGGCTTAGAATGAATAAAGAATATGAAGAATGAGAGGAGTGAGTAAAATAAAAAATTCTTCTTTATTTATAGTTATTTTTCAACCAGAGTTCGGGCAGAACTCAGCTAGGACAATGTTCAAATTTTTGAACGTTTGAGATCCAAAAGACATAGTATTCATTCTGACCAGGAGCAAGTTTAGGTGACCGAATTCGGTCTGAGTTCAGGTAGAACTTTGCCCAAGTTCGGATAATAGGATTTTAGGGTTCATTTTGGTTCAGAATAGATTTTTTGATGTAGGTTTGGTTTGGAAAAAGATGGTTTTGTTTTTGTGAGGATGATCTTATAAATGCCATTGATATCCGACTCACAAAATAACTTAGACTCAATAAATGAAAAATACATAATAAAATTACAAATATTTGCTTGACGAGATCAGCTGTGTTCTTCTGTAGTCTTCTTGCTTTACGTATCAAATTTGAAATTTTAAGTCAATTATCGAAATCAGGTTGATCATGACTACATGGGCCAACAATCTTTCTCATTTTGATAATTTGACAAAACTGCGATTTGATACTTAACAAATGTTCAGCTAGTACGAAAGTAGCTTGGTACAGTGGTATAGTAGTATTTGTATATTAGCTTGCTTAATGGTATATTAGCTTGCCCCCCCCACAATAAATGACCAAGTCTTCAGAACATTTAATATCTTGCAAAAATTATCTCAAACCAAATTTTCAAAGCAACATGTATATGTAGTATTCAATATTGTTTAAGTATAAATCATAAAATTCTCTTCCATTTTTCACATGACAGAAAAATAAAAGTACTCAACAGAGATGAAAACAGATAGTGCATAAACTAGTAAAGCATAGATGAAAACATATAACTAGAAATGCATACATAGAGTGCTGAAATAATAATAAATTGTCTCAGAATACTAAAAGTGCATAATGCTTTGAAGAAGCATATATCACCAATACATGAAGATAAAAAGCAATTAGAACATAGTAGTGACACTGTACCACTAGACATCATGCTCTAATCATCACCATCAGCATCAGCTGTCCGAGAAGGGTTTTCGGACTCAGCAGTGCGGTGTAGATTATAACGAGCAACAGCAAGGCCAGAATATCGTTGAGCCCCCAGATCATCAATACGATAACCAAATACCGAGGGATCATGAACCATGGGAATGGGACCGCTAGGGTTGTGAGCAAAACTATATCTAAAATCCCTCATAGTATTTGTCATGGCCTAAAACTGTAGTATGGTATGAAAATCCATAAATCGAAACTGATCCATAACCAATGCCTGGAAGGACTCATAGGTGACGCCTACAGGAGGATGTGAAGGATTGAAACTAGATGATGGGTCAACAATAGAAAGAGGAGGTGGAGGAGCCTGTATTGCTGGAGTAGGAGAGACTAGACGATGCATATAAGGATAAGAAGGTAGAGCAAATATTGGACAGTCATCTAAGATAATATAAAATATTCAAAGATGTAAGGTAAATATATCACATATAGAAGGTTCCGTAGACATTTGCGACACCATTCCATAGCAGAAATGATCGTCTTATATAGGCTAGATGGAACCTCAAAGTAGAGATGACAAATAGCAGAAAGCTCAAGATAAGTGATTTCATTGATGGAAGTCTGTTTAGGAATAATAACAGAAAATACCATCCGATGCAAATCATAGAAATAGTCATTCAAATATTTTGGTCGAAGGCGACCTTTGGAACGTGGATTGGGTTCACAAAATGGATCTAAAGTCATGTGAACCAGAAATTGAACTTTTGTGATGTCCACAAGTGCTTCCCCTTCATTGGGAATATGAAGCATAATAGCCAAATCATTAACATCAAATTCGATATCTATCCGACCAACTTTAGATCTAACCGTGCCGTTTGTGACCGTAAGTTTGCAATAGAACATACGAATTGCATTCATATAAATTGGATAACTAGATTACACCAGTTCTTCAAAGTTAAAGTGTTCAAACATGGACAAATGATTAGAAAATAAAGTGAAGTTGATCGGATTCCCCAAATAAATTGTCCATATGACAAAGTCGATGAACCACTCATTGGATGAATCAATGAAGAAAAGATGAACTCATTAAAGTAGTCACCATCCGGCATGGAGGGACTAAATAGTAAGAAAAAACTTCCTCTTAAACATTAGAGGAGGAAGCTTCTCCAACTTTTCTCTTCTTTTTGGATGCATGAGAAACTTTGGATGCCATTAAAAATAGAAAGTAGGGAAAAGAGCGAAATATACCAAAATTGAGTACAAAATATGAAAGAAAATCCTAAAATTGCTTAGAATCCAAACTTCTAGATGTTAGGAGGCTTGGAAGAAGGAGAATAAGGTGGCTAGTGTTAGGTTTTTCATTGTAGAAGCTGATGTGTAGATGGGAAAGACGATGATGAAGAAAAGGTTTTAATAGAGGGGCCCAACTTTCAAGCTTCTGTTCAAAAATAGGACTTACTCGAGTTCGCACAGTGCTCGGTCCGAGCTCGATCCCTTGGTAGTTTGAACAGAATTGGGAAATGTTGATATTGGTTTTAACATGTATACAAAGTAGTAATTTGAAATGTTTGTGTTGATGAAAAATAACTAATATTAATTAATCAAAATGCAAAAAATATATCAAGTATTTCGAGTTAGTTGTAGGGGCTAGATTCTAACTAGCAGAAGTAGAATTCACTTGACACCGTATCATTTACGCTTTTATAACTTTTTTTAGAAGGGCCCTTTCAGCTTATAACCAACATACTTTCTACGATTTTATGAATTCAGGTCAAGTAATATAGAATTATAAAACTTTAACGTCCAAAATTTCTAATTCTCTTCGTATAAAGTTAAAACGATCTTCTTCTATACGTTTAGTAAAGATGTCAGCTAATTAACGTCCTGTGTTGATATACTCTAAATAAATATCACCCTGTAAGATATGGTCTCCAAGAAAATAATGTCTTTTCTCTATAAGCTCAGTACGAGAATAACAAATAAGAATCTTTATGAGATTTATCGAACTAGTGTTATCACGGTAAATAGGGATATGGTGTAAGATAACTGATAGTCTTCAAAGGCTTGCTTCATCCACAAAATCTGGGCACAACAACGTCATACGGCTATATATTCAGTCCTAGTTGTTGATAATGTAATATAATTTTGCTTTTTAGAAAACCAGAAGAGTAAGAATTTTCCTAGAAAATGACATATGCTATAGGTACTTTTACGATCGACCTCGCATCCAGCAAAATTTGCGTACGAATAACCTATTAGGTCAAAAGAATCAATTTTTGGATACCAAAGACCAGTTGTTAAATAACCTTTAAGGTATCGTAGGATACGCTTATTGGCACTCACATGTGATTCCTTAGGACAAGTCTGATATTTTGTACATAGGCAAACTGAAAACATAAATCTGGACGACTAGCAGTTAAATAACGTAAACTACCAAATCATACCTCTGTACTTATGCACTTCAGTTGGTTTACCACTTTCATCCATGTCAGCTTTTGTAGACGTAGCCATAGGAGTTTCAATTGGTTTGACATTATCCATATCAAACTTCTTCAGTAGGTCTTTTATATATTTGGCTTGACTAGTGAAAATCCCTTGCAAATTTTGTTTGCTTTGTAGCCCAAGGAAGGAAGCCAATTCTCCTATCATGCTCAATTCAAATTCACTCTGCATACACTTAGCAAACTCGTTACAAAGCATCTTATTTGTTGATCCAAATATAATATCATTTACATATATCTGTACTAACAAAATATTCTTATCAATAGATTTTATAAGAAGAGTAGAATCATATTTTTCTTTTCACAAACCGTGTTCAAGTAAGAAGGACCTAAGTGTTTGCCATTAAAATCTTTGATTAGAATTTCAATTACAAACAGAACAGTATTACAATGTAGGACTTAGATGTAGTCCTAGGAGTACACTTTTGTTTTTATCTGGGTCCTGTGTCGGTGGAGCGAGTGGTAATGCATTGACTCCGTTGACGATCTGACGACGGTTTTAGGATCTCTGAAGGTCTGAGTTGCTCTCGATGCCAGAACTTGCGGAGGGGAAGAAGACGTTGAGTGTCTCTTTCGATCCCTGTGAGTAGACATGCGTCTTTGTAACTCTGATGATCTGGTTACCTCTGTCTTTGACGGTGTATGTTTGTATATCTATCTGTAAGAAGAAAATGATCCCTCTATTTATAACTTGCAGGCTGGCTGCTCATACGTACATATATCGGATGCGCTTGATCGTGGGAATGCCACGTGGTTGATGCTGGCGGGGGCGCATGGTTGATACACCCTGATTCGGGGTTTGAATCCTTTCTGTTGCGCCTGTGGTGCTACGAAAGAGCTGACACGTGGCGACTGAGAGGATTCTACGGTTGTTGAGATCTTGGGTGGTTAGTACCCCTTTGTGGACTGAACAGAGTCAAAGGACACGTGGTGTATGTCCGTAGCTCAAAGATCTCGAATTTGGTGGAGAGTGATCTGACAGGATGCGCCTGAGATTGGGCGCATGAGAAGACTATGGCTCATAACCTTCAGGAGTCATGAACCAGTCTGGGTGCATGGCTTTTGAGGTGCATGCAAGTGGTTGATCGGCCACATGGCTTGTAACCGTCAGTGGAAAGTAATAATGATGCTGATGTCAGCGGCGCTTTATTTTCTGTAAAAGCTGTTGCTGCTCTGTCACCGAGGCTTGGCTGCTGTCGTATCAGTCTTCAGCATTTAATGTTCTTGACGGATGATGGGCTTTTGAGTGGGGGCATTGATCTACGTTCCATTAGGCGCATGGGGACGTATGGGGTGCATCTTTATAAGGCACTTGGTACTGATGGGCGCGTCTGTATGATACATGATATCTGATCAGCGCATCTGTTGTATGACGTATTAGTCCGACTGTTGAGTTCTTCGAGTGCTTTAAATAGCCGTTTTGACCTGGCTGAATTCGAAGGGACAGGTTCATCACCATAAATGTAAATTCATTGCACGGGATTCAGAGAGCCCGCCACTTGGCGCTTGGGTTTGATTTGCCCGGCCTATAAATAGCAGCAGGAAGAGAGCTTGCTTTTCGTTTTCTCCCGTCTTCCCGAAATGGAGATGAATTTCTTTGCTCGAGTAAATTTTGTTGTCAAGACGCTCCAGTGGGTGAAGATGTGATGAGTTGTCTTCGTACACACACTTGTGAAGGTGACTGTTACATCCAAAAATCGGGATCGTGGGCTCCCGACGCAGGTCGAAGGTGCCTGTTGCATCCAAAGATCGGGATGCTCGAGTCCCGTCTCCGTTATGCTGGAAGAGCTACAGATCGGAATTGTGGTTCTCTCCTCTTCCTTGGGCTTTGGAGAGCTCTTCCTCCAGCTAGAGTAGGGTTGATCGTCCACCCTTGTTCTGCTCAATAAATGCTTCATTAGCCGAAGCACTTGATCGGGTCCAAGTAGAGCGCATATGCTGAGAATTTGTGATGCACCTAACTAAGACGCTGAAGAGATGCGCTTGACTGAGATGCTGAAGGGACGCGCCTGACTGAGACATTGAAGAGATACGCCTGACGGATAATGTGCCTGGCATGGGGCGCATGGCAGTTTGCTGTGCATGGCTGTATTCTTAGAATCTTTCTTTTAGTAGAAGTTCTCCTTTGTAAAGTCTTTCTTTAGACATGTAATAGACTTTTATATGAAATAAAAATCTTCCTTTGATGTCTATACTTTTGCTGTCCTTTGCTGTGCCAAGTACTTCGTTTGAGCTCCCTGGCGCATGTTTGAGTGGTGTTAAGCGCATAGGAATTCTGGCCTACAGATGCTCCTAAAATTCCATGCTTCCACAAGACACCCTTCAAAGTTTTCAAAACTTTTAGTCAAGTTTTGGAATACTTTGAATAAGAAGCATGGTGGTGTCTTCAATGGGGCGCATGACTGTTCGCGACGCATGGTTGCTTTGCGCATCTGTGATGCGGCGTATGCTCCTCTCAGTTTTAAATGCAAATGATAACGCTTCGGAAAAAACAAAAAAGATTAATGATGATCTTTTTAGATTTTTTGCAGTTATCATTTTGCAGAACCGCAAGCGGTGGCTGAAATCACACTTCATCGGTTTCTGCGTATGCCCAAGCCTATAAATAGGCGTCTGATGGAGAGAGAGAGTTCTTCTTCTCTTTGCTTTCTTCTTCTCTTTGCTTTCTTCTTCTTTAGAGTTCTTCTTTCAAAAACCCTAACTTTTTTTTATGAGATGGCTCCCAAAACTCCTCGCGGTGGTGCTGGCCGAGGACAAGGCCGAGGTAAGGAGCCGATGGAGTTTGACGAGAAGGACGCTCCTGTCGTCACTGTGACTCCCACCGACGTTCGGCCAGCGGTGACGGGTGGGTGTCTTCTGACTTTGTGGTTTCCAACTTTTTTAGACGAGTTTGGGGCATAGGGATGAGTTACATCCTGTTGCTGTACCCTAACTCCTTATCGTCGACGCGCATGGACTTCTGTCCTGATGATGCGCTGAGGCTATTCCACTGACACGCATGGGTTTAGACCCTAATTATGCGCTGAGGCTCCACTACTGACGTGTATGGGCTTGGGCCCTGATTATGCGCAGAAGCTTTACTGTTGACGCACATGGGTTTAGCCCCTGATTATACGCCGAAGCTTCACTGTTGACGCGCAAGGATTTAGCCCCTGATTATGCGCCGAAGCTTCACAGTTGACGCTCATGGGCTTGGGCCCTGATTATGTGCCAGGCTGCTGATGCGCCCCAAATGTCTTGTCTTTAAAGCCTCTAAATTTTTCCTTACTGCCTGATTTGTTTTTGCTGTGTCAGTGTCGATGACTATCCCCTTGCTAAATGAAGTCCTTCTGGATGCTTCCCTTTGCCAGATGGGGGTTGACTTCAACGAGGAAGTTATTAACCCAGCAAAGGATGCTATCATGGTAGATCAGCTTTCCGAAAGGAGGTTGCAAATCCGGGATCAGTCGCCTATTTTTCTCCAAAGTATGATGGAGAGCGGCAAACTAAAATTTGCTGAATCTGAGAATATGACTTTCTTGAAACCGGCCTTTCTATTTGGTGACTGCTTGATCTCCACTGAGGCGATGATACTGAAGATGAAGGAAGAATGGTTCTTTACGGTAAAGGGCGTGGCCCTGTACATGCGACAGTTTGAGCGTCAACTGCCACTGACAGCTTTCTATCGTTTGGCTTCCAAGACGAGGATGCCATGGGAACTTACTCCTTCTCAAGGAGGGGCAGTGGGGGGTACCCTTCGTATTGATGTTACTTCGAATCAAAAGGATACCTTGGCCTCTTCGCGAGCCGGGACCTCGTACCATTGCCGAACTTTGTGCCCTGGGAGCATTTATAGTGATGTTCCCCCTGACACTTTCGCCTTTGCTGCTTCGACCTTTGCAAGCCGGATGCTAACATCGAAGGTTAAGTATCCGAAAGGAGGTTTTCGGGTTGAGGGCTAGTGTCACCACGTGTCAAAGTGGGACGAGTTTACCCTTTGGGCTTTAACGAAGTTCAAGACTGAGCTGAAAGCGATTGGGCTGACCGCTGCTCTTCGTGCCACCCAAGCAGATGTCGACCTTAATCGACATATATTTTTTGCTCTCCTGGAAATGTTCAACACCCAGACTGGCACCTTTTTTACTCTGGTAGGGGAGTTGGGATTAGCCCTCCATGAGATGTATGAGGTGTCCAAGCTTCCCTGGGGCTCGGAGCCATATGAGGAATACTTCCCGATAAATAAAGAGATCCAAGTTCTGGAAGACAATGACTCAAAGATGATAGCTATTTTCAAGGAGGTGGCGAGCCACCATTATCTGATGCAACGGAGGGAGAAGGGCGGGGCACAGCCCCATGTGACTGCTTGGAGGGATTATGTCTTCAAGCAGGACCTGACGGACCCTTCTATGATTCGGTTTGTGACTCCGTAGGGACTGAGTCACACGGAGGTGACCTCCGACATGAGCCGACTAGGTGAGAAGTCTCCTTGTTCAAACGAGAGTGGTGATGACGTATATAGTTGTTTCTGGCATTGCGTGCACCGGATGTCTTCCAAGGCAGTGTTGACTGCATACTTGATGATATGGCTCCGGGATTATGTGTTCTCGGGCGGATCTGGATCTGTAGAGAGAGTGAGCAGGAACCTCATTTTGCCAGCGGTAAAACTAGTTTTTGGTTGTCCTCTGGCTCTCCTTCCCGCGATGGTGTGTAACCTGCTGCGGGGTTTAAGAGATTTTGTCGACGATGTGGTCCATGAGAGGGGCAAGAAAGACAACTTTCCTCCAGCTGAGCTACCATTCCATTATCTGATAGGATGGTTGATTCTACATCATCCAAATGTGATGAGCCCAGGCCCTGAAGATGATCATGTTGAAGGTGATGCCTTTATCCGTCGCTTCTATAAGAGGAAGTGGCTACACACCGGTGTCCTTGTCCGTAGGAAGGTTTTGTCATATCTTCAAGGGTGGGAGATCACCAAGGTCAGTCCCGTTCTCATAGATTTTGAGGATGACCAAGAATTAGAAGACTCCGACGAAGATACGATCGCCCTACCGACATGGCGGTTTCGCTGGTTGCAGAGTATTCGGCCTTCCCATTTGGTCTACTGCAACAAGAATAAATGTTATCTGGAGCCATATTTATCGAGCTTGTTTGTGCGTCAGTTTGGTTACACCCAGCTAATGTTAAAGAACCCCAGTAATAGTTTGGGGTTTGTCGAGAGTTTACTGGATGGAGCCCGGGATTGGCAATATTACAACGCCGGATGTACTGGAGTTCGTTTCACTACGCCAGTTCACAACCCTCGACCGTAAATTTTGGCTGTTAAGCTGTATTGTGCCATGAACACTATGTCCCAGAATATGACAGGGAGACTAGTTTCATTGTTCGCACTCAGCTAGAGGCAACGAAAAACATACTGGCGGCGGCCCGGTCATATTGTCCACCGGAGGTTGCAGGTTATCGGGCTGCTACTGAGCATCAACGGGGGGTACTTGTGAAGAGCTCCCAGCTGCAAAGAGGCGGGCTGACGCGGAGGCTGGTGCGTCTACGCTAAAAAGGCCGAGAAAAGCGACGACTCCGAAGGTGGAAGCTCCGGGAGTGCCACCTATAGTACCAATAGAATCAGCTCCCGCTGAGGTAATGACGTCCCACATAGTCTGGTTTATTCTTTGATTTTTGTGACTTATGTCCTCCTTTCTCTTTTTTAGAGGGTGCCGAAGAAGAAATCTCGGGTTTCGAAATCAAGTATTAGTAGGCCGTTGGAGGTGGCGAGCTCTTCCGACGAGCACATTCCTCCGATTATAGCATCTCCCAGGGAGGGGAGCGCTGATGATGTCGCTTCTGTGGAGATTTCGGTGTCTCCAGATTATATTGGAAGAGAAGCTGAAGATGTATTAGCGCCTCAGGTTGCTGAGGTCTCTTGGTCGGTCCATCATGAGGGCGACATGAAGCCTCGACAGGGAGTAGAACCGATTGTTAAAGGGGTGCCAGAAAGCGTCGGGGCCCCAAAGGAAGTTGTAGAAAAAGTCCTTCCAAACGAAGAGGAAGTGTGGAGCTCGTCTTCTTCTGACGATGGCTCGCAGGAAGATGTTGATCCAGCTACCAGAGAGATCACATTTAGCGGAGACGTCTCAGACAGGAATTTGTCGGCCGGGGTTCTTCTCGGTTGTGGTATCGAGGCGTTGGTCGCACACGAGGCCTCGTAGCCAAGCCCTACCCCTGTCCCGAAAGTGGCGGTTGATGTGGTAGGGTCGGCGTCACTGCCGAGCCCTACACCCGTCCCTGTAGGGGGAGCTGATATAGGTGATGAGACTTATTTTTCGAGCCCGGCTCCGAGGGATGTTGAACTGTCAGGGGCGGACCTTGTTGCTTCGAACGAAAGAGAGAGCCGCCCTGCCCCGGCCGGGGATAATACCATCAACCCGGATGTCAGGGGACCATCCGTCATTGACTCTGATAAGGGCAAGGGGCCTGTGATGGAGGACACTCCTCCTGCTCCTTCCACTTGGGGGACAGTATTGCATCCCTTCCTAGCTTCCTCAGCTGGCAACAGAATCCGTACTGCCGATGGGAAAGAACCTACTGACATTGAGGTTCCGGCTCCATGGCTTGTCGGGGGATCTTCCTCAACCTCTACAATAGCTCCTCCAACGCCTGTTATGACGTCTCAGGTGTTGGCAGACGCGGATGAATATGTGCATTTCATCGTTGAGGCGGAGTATAAAATGCTACAAAAGGGCATATTGACAGTACTGAATGCGAATAGGAGTTTTGCGATGGCGAAAGCCATGGCACTCTCTTACATTAGTCTGATACGTTCCCACCGAGGCCATGATCATATGGCTAAGATTCTGGAGGCGTCGGTGGCTGAGCTCGACCAACATCTTTCTGAACTTCAGAGTATTTGGCGAAATGACTTTTCTGCTCTGATAGAAGCATAGAAGGAGAAATTAATAGCTAAAGTTGAGTCATCCTATCAGGCCACAGTGGCCATCTGGGACCGCGAGGTGGCCGAAGCTGAGGCTGCGGTGGAGAGACTATCACAGTCAACGCAGGAGAAGGTGGAGCTGCGGGCCTCGTTGGATGCTAGTATAGCGGAGGTTACAGCCAAGATTTTCCTTTTTGAAGACCAGCGGGCCCAACTCTTGTTAGATGCTGAGAGAGCCCAGGCTGAACACGTATCGTCTAAGGAGGAAGAAGCAGTTGTTACTCACCATATTCTTTCTCTGACCTACCAGCGGCAAGAGTTGGACGCTAAGCACGAGAATGATACTGCTCCTAAGGCTGTAGAAGTGATGTGTCAAGAAGCTGAACGTCGAGTCCTGACAACTGTGGAGACTCGGGCTGAAGACTTGAAGCATCCGATCGAAAAGCTTTCTGCCAATCCCAGTGATGCTTAGGGATTGTAGTCTCTATTTTGTTTTTGTTTTTTTTGTTTTTGTTTTTGGCAACTTTGCTGGGGATGTAATCCTTTACTTTTGAATAAAAAATAAAGAATTTTCTGGTGTGTTCATCTTTAATGTCCTGAACTAGTGGTTTGTGTGGACCTATTATCTTTTGCGCACCTTGGTTAGGTACAGATAATAAGTTTGAAAGGACCGACATATTTGCTCAGAGGTAATGTAGACATGGCAAATATGGGGTTCAAATGATGAAGTCTTCCTACTTAGAGGTGTTATGGACGTGGTAGGAGTGACTCTGGGGGGATACGCGGAACTACTCAGAGGTAATATGGACATGGAAATTCTGTGATTGATGTACGGCAACGCTGGGGTTGTCTGTAAGAGATGTTTACTCAGAGGTAATGTGGACGTGGTAAACATAATAGTTAGCATAGTCTTACAGAGTGTAAGATTCTGCTTTACAGGGCGTAGAGGAGCAACTCAGAGGTAATGTGGACGTGGTTGTTCTTTTACTGAGGATAGAATGCCACGAAACAACTGGGTTCCGAAAGCATAAGATTTTGTAAAAGGGAGGTGCATGTGAGCTCTGATGATCAGGTCCATTGATTCCCTTGCTAGGTAGAGATGGAAGTACATATCTGAAAGATGTCAAGAGTAGTACTTCATTAGGAACTTGCCATCGATGGGCATCATGAACAAGTCCACGTTTGGTCGGGCGAGGCGGTAAGCACCGTTTGAGTATACCGTCTCTATGATTAAAAGTCCCTAACACTTAGGCTTGAACTTTTCTGGTGTTTTGTGAGTCAACACCATCGGCCTCCTGACTGCCAGGACCAGGTCGCCTACTTGGAAAGTCCTTTGCTTGACCTTTTTGTTGAAAGCCTGTGATATACGGGCTTTATAGAGTTCAATGCACTGCTGATCTACGAGACATTTTTCGTCAAGTGCCTCCAATTCTTGCAGATGGTGACGTTCATTGTCTTCTTCTGTCAATTGATTTGTGATCGCTACACGGAATGAGGATATCTGGATCTCAAGAGGCAGTACCGCTTCGCTCTCATAGACTAAGGAGATTGGTGTGTTGCCCGTCGGAGTCCATACCGTTGTACGGTAGGCCCAAAGGCATTCGCCGAGCTTTTCGTCCTAGTCGCGTTTGTTGGATGTCACGACCTTTTTGAGCAGCCTGACGATAGTCTTATTAAAAGCTTCGGCCAATCCGTTCGCTGCCGGATTATAGGCGGTTGATGCCACGTTCTGAATACGATTCTTGTCACAGAATCTGTAGAAATATGACTGATAAACTGTGGACCGTTGTCGTGGATAATCCTACGGGGTACCCAAAATGGTAGATGACATGATGCTTGATGAAGCTTATCACCCTAGAGCTTTTTACTTCCGTCAGTGGAACGACTTCTGCCCATTTGGAGAAGTAGTCGATGATGGCTAGGATGAAGCGGTGTCCCCTCGATGAAGGAGGGGTGATAGGTCCCACAATGTCTATGCCCCAAGCTTCAAAGCGCCAGGAGGCGACCGTAGGATGTAGTGGTTCCGATGGTGTATGGATAAAGTCGGCGTGAAGCTGGCAAGCATGGCACTTTTTAGCATAGTCGATGGCGTCGGCTGCCATGGTTGGCTAGTGGTAACCCATGCATCGCAGCCGATCCTGCAACTTAGGCCCGGGTTGATGAGCCCCACAAGTTCCATCATGAGCTTCTCGAAGGGCTTCGGCTGCTTCTTCGTTGGATATACATCGAAGGAGAAGTCCGACGTAGGAACGTCGGTACAGCATTTTAGTAGCTGTATCATAAAAAAACGGAAAGAAACGCCTTCTGACCGAGACGGCTTCTTTCGGGTCTTCTAAAAGAATTCCATAGACAGCGAAGTCGATGAACGGGAACCTCCAGTCTCGGACATTAACACCTGCACTTGTCGTCATGGCATGGGCCATCTATGTGCATAGATTGTTTTTAGGACAGACCAATTCTTGTCCTACTACCGTGACGTAGTGTTGAGTCCCGAGGGGTGTTGCTAGTGAAGCTGCGAGGCCAGCCAGAGCGTCAGCCTCCAGGTTTTGTAGCCGAGGTACATGTTCTATGAAGAAGTTGGTGAAGGTTAAGATAATATTCAATGCAACTTCATGGTAAGGAACCAGATCTTCATGACGAACTTCGTACTGCCCTCGAATTTGATTAACGATGAGTTTTGAGTCGTCGTAAGCTTCCAGATGATCCACTCCCAGTTGTCGTGCCAGCTGGAGTCCCATGATGAGAGCGTTGTACTCGACAACATTGTTAGAGCACGATTTTGAAAGGGAGTAAGTACGCTGGATGACCAGCTGATCGGGGGAGACCAAGACCACACCTACTCCGGCGATGATTTGGCCTTTGGGGCCTGCTCTCGAAGCGCCATCGAAAAACACCCGCCAGACGGAGCTTTCTTCAGTGATGTTTGACTCTTGAACCTCATCCGGGATATCTTCATAGAGTCTGGAGGACTCTAGTATGGGGTGCGCGGCTAAAAAGTCGGCTAGGGCTTGACCCTTGACGGCTTTTTGCGGAACAAATACCATGTTATTCGGTGTCAACAGGATTGCCCATGTGGCTAGTCGGGAGTTCAATGATCCCGGCCTCGTCATGAGAACCCTGAGTCGATTGACTCGTGTAACACCCAGTTTTCCAGATGATGGTAATTTTGAAATTTTGTAATTATAATTATTATTTATTGATATTTATTTCACATTATGATTTTTGGTGATTTTTAATAATTTTTAAACTATTTAAAAACTGCCTTAAGTCATGACTTGTGATTTTGATGTGCTGCTAGTGAATCCCTAGAGACTGCATGACCTAGAGCCTAACCATATCATTAGGATGATTTAATTATCATTTTTAGCCTAGGGGTAATTTGGTCATTTTGACTTATTTGAATTATTTGATGATTTATTGAATTGGTGAATTCTAGTTGACCTTGACTTGTTGAGACCTAGTGAACTAGCCTAGATGCTAACCCTAGCCATTGTGACCCTAGTCTAACTTAGGTTAACCTACTTTTAGTCATTAGGAACTAATTTTTGATTAGGAGGATTAGTTTAAGTGAATTTAAGTCATGGCTTATGGTTTCATAAAATGACTTATGGCTTAATGATTGTTTGATCATGACTTAAGCCCATGGGCCATTTTAGTAAACCCTAACCCTAATTATTAAGCTTATAACCAGCCATAGGGATTCCCACCATATATAAACACTTATTCATTAGGGCTTGCCTCCTTTATTTCATTCCAACACTTGGAAAAAGAGAGGTATTTTTCTCCTTCCAAAAATCCCCATAAATCTATTTTTATTCCTTTTTAATCATAGTTTCTTGTATTAGAACCTAATACTCTCCTATTTTCTGATTGTGGGGTTTAATCCCAGCTTTGGATCAATTTGGAGCTTTTGCCATCAAGAGGAAGAATCCCCCATTTGAAGCTTTTCCAAGCTTTTTGCACATATAGGTAAAACCCTTTAAATTGACTTAAATTTCGGTTTTCTTTGCATTTAGGGCTAGATCTAGGAGTCCCCTAGGTGTCCCCAAAATTTGGGTGGATTTCGTGTCCGTTTGGTATCCGTATCGGACACGTGTCTATGTGTTATTTAAGGTGTTTGTTGAAATGCCTCAATGGATTGAATGTTAATGTTTTTCAAAACAAATTATATATTTGGAAAGCTTATTATATGTAGATTATGTTTGTATATGACTGAACACGATTTGGGTTGGTTTTTGTGTCCAAATTTGGACACGAACGCGTGCATGAGGACACCGTGCAGTGCCCTGCTGCTCGGGGTCGACACAGGACACGACACAGACTCTCGTGAGCTAATTTTTGGTGGACACGTGTATCCAATCACTGACACACAGCACACAAAATTTTAGGCAGTATCATCGAGTATTTTTTGAGATATTCGATCTGCACGGGTCGCACACACACGCACACGTGCGTATAGGTGCCACTGATACGCACTTCGTGCGCGGACACGAGGACACTTGGACTCCTGTCAGGCTACCCTAACCCAAGCCCTAGACCTGTACTAACAGTAGACACGTGCACGACACTTGTGGGTTCGTGTGTCGTGTCCTAGAGGGCTCGACACACGTGCATGAGCCCCCTCCTTCACTGTACTGTACCTACACTTACACACTGTTCAGATACATGTTTGGACACGTTTTTTGTAACTGTTTGACACAGGAAGGACACGACTAGACCCCCCTTATGTTGGTATATATTTCCCCTATATTTCGAATGAATTAATTAGGTTTTCAAATGGTTTTGGTTTGAAATTTGTTAAATGTCTGATACTCAAGTTCTGATTTGGATATCCTGAGATTGATTTTATTTTAAAACTATTTTAAATGGTGTTTTAATTCATCATATTCGATTCCTACATATGTAATGGATACTGCATGTTGGGTTATATATGTTAGAATTGGGTTTTTGCTCTTGAATGAGATTTTGATCCTGTGAATAGACTGAACTGTACTGATACTTATTCAGAGTTTACAATCTGTTTAATCCTCTTTCCTTAACTGAATTGATGAGTGTTTAGTTGCCCTATTAAATTCATCTACATGTGTAATGAGTACTGCTAGCTTGGTTTTCATGTTAGAATAGGATGGCACTTAACAATATGGTTTTTTGAATATGGGGTGATAGGTTAATATGGACTGAAACTTTCATTCCTGTTTAGAAACTGATTTTGAATGTTAGCCATGTTTAATCCATAACCTTGTGTTAGTATCACTGTTAACTGAAACCCCATGGATACACACTTTGCACTGGTTCACTTAGGCACCCTACAGTTTCACTCACATTCTAGTCTAGTTTGCAACACACATTGTGTGATTTCAGTTTTCCTGGGAACTCTAATACCTGAGACACTTGCACCTATCATTTGTCCCTGTCTCAGTTTACTATTCCCTTCCTATTTGATTGAATGCAATATATGTATCTATGTATAAATGTTGTTGTACTGTTATGGTATCAGTTAAGCTTGAATTCGAGGTTGCATTGGTATTAGGTAGGATCATGAGGGTTAGTTCCTGGGGCTTGACTGGGGAGAGGTAGCTGCCGGCAATGCATTGCCCTGCCTTGGCTTTGCATTGCAGAACCTTAGCAGCAATTACAGCAGCTTGCAAATGCAGCAACAGGTAGTGGCATTAACAGCAGCAATAGGTAGCAGTAACATTGGCCATAGGCCAATATTCAGGCAGTGGGTGCAGGCTAGGGGCCTGTACAGGCATGAGGCAGTAGGTGTGTGTGCTGGTATAGGTGATATGAGGTTTTCCTGATACCTGTCATGAATGACAGTCCCATAGTGATTAGTTATCTATGTATATATTTGTGTATAGGAATATATGACTTGGTTGTACATTTGTAGAGTGGGTATGAGAGTGAGTTGGTTAGGACTGTTAGTTGTTAGAAGTGTTAGGTTTGTGATAGGCTTAGGAGTTTGTTAGCCTATAGGACTTAGAGTTTGGTTTAGGCTTATTAGTTAGAGGTTAGTGTCATATTGCATTCATGTAGTTATGTGAGCTATTAGGCATGTGGGGGTGGCCAAGTACCAAGGGTGTGGGTCATGGAGTGAATGTTGGTGTTGAGGGTGAGCTTGATTAGCTTAGAGTATCATATAGAGTTTAAGATGTGTGTCTAGGAGAGGGCATGGGCCATTGGCCACATGGGATTGAGAGAGTGAGGAATAATGTGAGTTGTTGTTGAGAGTTCTCATATTGTATATATGTTATATATAGATGAGGTATATATGTGATAGTTAGATAGATATATGTGGTTTTGTTTAATAGGATTATGTATGTCTAGGATAGTGCTACCTAGAATAGAGTGGTATATTATATATAGGTATATACATGTATAGGGTAATGTAGGGCTTGTGAATGACGAAGGTTGAGTCAATATTGTATAGAGATATGGGGTACTTGATATATGAGTTAGAGTATAGGATTAGTTAAATGTAGGATTATGGTTAACTTATGTGAATAGCTTTATTATAAAGTTGACTAGAGTCTTGACTTGAATTGACCCAGAGTTGACCAAGTTTGACTTAGACCTAGTTTGACCTAGACAGTTGACCAGGTTTGACTTAAAGTGGACTTTGACCTAGATTTGACTTAGAATCATGTAGATTGTATCATAAACTTCATTTGTCTTATTTTTAAACACATTATAACCTGTATTACTCTGTTTAGGACATTGTGACTCTGGTGCAGACATCTGATATTTCACTACTCTTTTCAGAGTAGCAGACGAGTACATTCTTTGATAGTTCTCTCATTTATTTGTCAATTACTGTACTTTAGTTCTAGTTAGTTGTATGCGATTCTCTATTACAACACGTATGGATATTCTGGATTCATGTATACGACATACATTTATTATCTGGCCTCTATTACTGGAATTATTCTGGAATCATTTACTGGTATCATTATAATCTGGCTGGACTCATCTTGAATCATTGTGTCGGATTTCTTGATTCACTTGCTGGGAGGGGAAATACTAGAGTAAGACATGTAGACATACCCCAATTCTGGAATCACCCCTATGCTGGAATCAAACTGGAATGATAGCCATCTCACACCCGGCCAGGTGTGTGATGTGCCGGATTACCTATAGCCGTTTACATGTCAATCTCGGTATTTTAAAACACACTGCTAGAGTATAGGCTGGACTCACCTTGGAATCATTGATCACTATTACTGGAATCGTCCCTTACTAGATTCATCTTGTATTAGATTCGTCTTATACTGGACTTACATTGGAGTTACACTTGTCTACATTGCTGTCTGGACTTTATATCATATTAACCTGGTTCAGCTAGTTCTATTTTTACAGTCTTTATTGCTATGATTCTTCTCTTGTTTAGTAATTTACTTTCCTTGTACTTTATCTGTCTTTTTTACCATCACCTGAATATAAACTGCCATGTTCATTAATACAACTGTCTATAACTGCTTTATAGTTCTCTGTCATTTACTTGGGTTTTCTAGATGAGATGTGCTCGTTCCTGTCCTGACTGGACCTGTTGTAAATTTTACAGATGATTTCCCTGAGGACACATGCCCTACATGTTATAGACCAGGAGATGGCTTAGCTACCTATGGCCCCGACACTCAGGAGTGATCAGGAGTTTAGCTAGTTTGTCTTGTTTTAGTTTTCATGTTTTAGAACTGGAGTTGTATATATAAGTTGAGACATGTAGTTGAGATTGTCTGAGATTATACTAATTAGTTATTGGTTTTATTTATGTTATTTAGTCTTAATTATAATCTTCTGTGCTATCATATCGTGCTTAGACTGTGATTGAGATTACATTATATCTATACTTGTCCTCCGTTCGGAGTTGATATATTGACAAGTACATTATATAATTACATGATTGGTTGGTTAGATAGTGACCTAGAACAGCGTTCTACCGCCGACACTGCGGCGTAGGCTAGGCGATGTTACGTACTCGTACCCTCACAGTGGGTGCGGGTCGTGACACGTTTTTAGTGGTGGCCCATGCAGGTCGAGAGTCGCATTAGTACGATATCGTGGTAGTATGGCGACTTAGTTGTACTGCTGCAAGCCTGCTATAGGATTGAGAGATAGGCTTTAATGGAGAGGTACTCAATCACAGTTAGAAAAAATTCTGCATCAATTCATGCCATCTACACATCTTGCTGATTTGTCTTCCTTGAAAATTTACTGTCCTCCCTTGATTTATCGCTTCTATCTCAGTATTGATTCCCTGTTTGATCTGTCTCCAGGATGGTCGAGACTAGATCCCATCGCTCCGGATCGAAGGACACTGCTGAGAGGTCTGCCACCTATCGTCTTGAGCAGCCAGCCCCCGATACCGTAGCACCATTTCAGCCAGCAGGGGTAGGTGTTTCAGCTGCCTTTGGAGGAGCCCCTCCACCAGTGTACAGACAGAGCCCGGTCATCCCAGAGATGCCTTTCCAGCAGCCGCCGCCTACAGGATACGTGGATGCGGAACATATGTTCGCCTACTTCCAGCAGTTTATGGACCGACAGCAGGCCCGACAGGACAGGGGCCTGGAGTTGGCCCTTATGGCAGTCGCAGCTCGACAAGTGGTCCCACAGCCGAGGACACCGGAGATAGAGCAGTTCCAAAAGATGAGCCCCAGAGACTTCCTGGGGACAGAGGGGATTTTATATGCTGACGAGTGGATCGAGCATATAGAGGAGATCTTTCGTCTGGCCCGGATACCGGCAGATCTCCAGATAGAGGCAGCAGCTAGCCGGATGCGAGATCTTGCTCGCACCTGGTATCAGTCAGACCCTAGGGTGGGGGTAGCTGGACAGACCTGGGAGGAGTTCAAGGGCTTCTTCAAGATGAAGTTCTTTCCAGATACAACGCTCAGAGCCTTGGAGTCGCAGTTTGAGAGCTTAGTTCAGAGGAGCCTGTCAGTGGAGGAGTACGCTGGGGAGTTCGGCCGCCTCAGCAGATTCATAGAGGGCTTGAACGAGACGGCGAAGGCCTAGAGGTTCCGGAAGGGTCTGGTCAAGGAAGTCAAGTCCTTGACCAAGGGCAACAGGGATGCCACTTTCGAGAAGATTTTGACGGAAGCTTTATTGGCTGAGGATGATCTTGAGCTGAGGCTCAAGAGGGGACGGGACGCTCACAGTATCAGCAGCAGCGGAGGCCAGGCCAAGAGGCCTCATGTGCAGATTCAGTAGACGTAGGCACCAGTGGGAGTTCAGCAGGTGCAGCATCAGTATCGGGGTCAGGACCCGAAGGTGATCAGTTGTTCCTACTGTAAGAAGCTGGGACACATCTGGGAGCAGTGCAGGAAGAGGTTAAAGGTTTGCTATTTCTGTGGGTCAGCTGCCCACCAGAAGATAGATTGTCCTATTGCACCTCCTTTTGAGGGGGCTAGGCCACCTGTAGCTCAGCACCAGAGGGGTGGAGCTTTTGCGATGGCAGCCTAGGAGACTGGCGTTGCAAGTGATGGATTAGCAGGTTTGACCTTCTTATTTGTCCTTCCCACTTTCATGAGTGATTTCTCTTAGTACCTGCCAGGATATTGCTTATGACTGCTAGATAGTGTAGCTACCCTGTTCGAGACTGTGGAATCACGACCAGTAGGATTGTGTTGCTCCGACTTTGATTAATTGGGGGTTTGGCCCAGTAAGGATGCGATCATTTTAATTTCGAGGACGAAATTTTTCTAAGGGAGTAGGATTGTAACACCCAGTTTTCCAGATGAGGATAATTTTGAAATTTTGTAATTATCATTATTATTTATTGATATTTATTTCATTTTATGATTTTTGGTGATTTTTAATAATTTTTAAACTATTTAAAAACTGCCTTAAGTCATGACTTGTGATTTTGACGTGCTGCTAGTGAATCTCTAGAGACTGCATGACCTAGAGCCTAACCATGTCATTAGAATGATTTAATTATCATTTTTAGCCTAGGGGTAATTTGGTCATTTTGACTTATTTGAATTATTTGATGATTTAATGAATTGGTGAATTCTAGTTGACCTTGACTTGTTGAGACCTAGTGAACTAGCCTAGAAGCTAACCCTAGCCATGGTGACCCTAGTCTAACTTAGGTTAACCTACTTTTGGTCATTAGGAACTAATTTTGGATTAGGAGGATTAGTTTAAGTGAATTTAAGTCATGGCTTATGGTTTCATAAAATGACTTATGGCTTAATGATTGTTTGATCATGACTTAAGCCCATGGGCCATTTTAGTAAACCCTAACCCTAATTATTGAGCTTATGACTAGCCATAGGGATTTCTACCCTATATAAACACTTATTCATTAGGGCTTGCCTCATTTATTTCATTCCAACACTTGGAGAAAGAGAGGTATTTTTTCCCTTCCAAAAATCTCCATAAATCCATTTTTATTCCTTTTTAATCCTAGTTTCTTGCATTAGAACCTAATACTCTCCTATTTTCTGATTGTGGGGTTTAATCCCAGCTTTGGATCAATTTGGAGCTTTTGCCATCAAGAGGAAGAATCCTCCATTTGAAGCTTTTCCAAGCTTTTTGCACATATAGGTAAAACCCTTTAAATTGATTTAAATTTTGGTTTTCTTTGTATTTAGGGCTAGATCTAGGAGTCCCCTAGGTGTCCCCGAATTTTGGGTTGATTTCGTGCCCGTTTGGTGTCCGTATCGGACACGTGTCTATGTGTTATTTAAGTTGTCTGTTGAAATGCCTCAATGGATTGAATGTTAATGCTTTTTAAAACAAATTACATATTTGGAAAGCTTATTATATGTAGATTATGTTTTATATGACTGAACACGATTTGGGTTGGTTTTCGTGTCCAAATTTGGACACGAACGCGTGCATGAGGACACCGTGCAGTGCCCTGCTGCTCGGGGTCGACACAGGACAAGACACGGACTCTCGTGAGCTAATTTTTGGTGGACACATGCGTACAATCACTGACACACAGCACACAAAATTTTAGGCTGTATCATCGAGTATTTTGGGAGATATTCGATCTGCATGGGTCGCACACACACGCACACGCGCGCGCACAGGTGCCACTGATACGCACTTCGTGTGCGGACACGAGGACACTTAGACTCGTGTCAGGCTACCCTAACCGAAGCCCTAGACCTGTACTAACAGTAGACACGTGCATGACACTTGTGGGTTCGTGTGTCGTGTCCTAGAGGGCTCGACACACGTGCACGAGCCCCCTCCTTTACTGCACTGTACCTACCCTTACACACTGTTCAGACACGTGTTTGGACACATTTTGTGTCACTATTTGACACAGGAAGGACACGAATAGACCCCCCTATGTTGGTATATATTTCCCCTAGATTTCGAATGAATTAATTAGGTTTTCAAATGGTTTTGGTTTGAAATTTGTTAAATGTCTTATACTCAAGTTCTGATTTGGATATCCTGAGGTTGATTTCATTTTAAAACTATTTTAAATGGTGTTTTAATTCATCATATTCGATTCCTATATATGTAATGGATACTGCATGTTGGGTTTTACATGTTAGAATTGGGTTTTTGCTCTTGAATAAGATTTTGATCCTGTGAATGGACTGAACTGTACTGATACTTATTCAGAGTTTATAATCTGTTTAATCCTCTTTCCTAAAACTGAATTGATGAGTGTTTAGTTGCCCTATTAAATTCATCTACATGTGTAATGAGTATTGCTAGCTTGGTTTTCATGTTAGAATAGGATGGCACTTAAGAATTTGGTTTTTCGAATATGGGGTGATAGGTTAATATGGACTGAAACTTTCATTCCTGTTTAGAAACTGATTTTGAATGTTGGCCATGTTTAATCCATTACCTTGTGTTAGTATCACTATTAACTGAAACCCTATGGATACACACTTTGCACTGGTTCACTTAGGCACCCTACAGTTTCACTCACACTCTAGTCTAGTTTGCAACACACATATTGCTTGATTTCAGTTTTCCTGGGAACTCCAATACCTGAGACACTTGCACCTATCATTTGTCCCTGTCTCAGTTTACTATTCCCTTCCTATTTGATTGAATGCAATATATGTATCTATGAATAATTTTTGTTGTACTGTTATGGTATAAGTTAAGCTTGAATTCAAGGTTACATTGGTATTATGTAGGATCCTGAGGGTTAGTTCCTGGGGCTTGACTGGGGAGAGGTAGCTACAGGCAATGTATTGCCCTGCCTTGGCTTTGCATTGCAGAGCCTTAGCAGCAATTGCAGCAGCTTGCAAATGCAGCAACAGGCAGTGGCATTAGCATCAGCAATAGGTAGCAGTAACATTGGCCATAGGCCAATGTTCAGGCAGTTGGTACAGGCTAGGGGCCTGTACAGGCAGGAGGCAGTGGGTGTGTGTGTTTGTATAGGTGATGTGAGGTTTTCCTGATACCTGTCATGAATGACAGTCCCATAGTGATTAGTTATCTATGTATATATTTGTGTATAGAAATATATGACTTGGTTATACATTTGTAGAGTGGGTGTGAGAGTGAGTTGGTTAGGACTGTTAGTTGTTAGAAGTGTTAGGCTTGTGATAGGCTTAGGAGTTTGTTAGCCTATAGGACTTAGAGTTTGGTTTAGGCTTATTAGTTAGAGGTTAGTGTCATATTGCATCTATGTAGTTATGTGAGCTATTAGGCATGTGGGGGTGGCCAAGTACCAAGGATGTGGGTCATGGAGTGAATGTTGGAGTTGAGGGTGAGCTTGATTAGCTTAGAGAATCATATAGAGTTTAAGATGTGTGTCTAGGATAGGGTATGGGCCATTGGCCACATGGGATTGAGAGAGTGAGGAATAATGTGTGTTGTTGTTGAGAGTTCTCATATTGTATATATGTTATATATAGATGAGGTATATATGTGATAGTTAGATAGATGTATGTGGTTTGTTTAATAGGCTTATGTATGTCTAGGATAGTGCTACCTAGAATAGAGTGGTATATTATATATAGGTATATACATGTATAGGGTAATGTAGGGCTTGTGAATGACTAGGGTTGAGTCAATATTGTATAGAGATATGGGGTACTTGATATATGAGTTAGAGTATAGGATTTGTTAAATGTAGGATTATGGTTAACTTATGTGAATAGCTTTATTATGGAGTTGACTAGAGTCTTGACTTGAATTGACCAAGAGTTGACCAAGTTTGACTTAGACCTAGTTTGACCTAGACAGTTGACCAGGTTTGACTTAGAGTGGACTTTGACCTAGATTTGACTTAGAATCATGTAGATTGCATCATAAACTTAATTTGTATTATTTTTAAACACATTATAACCTGTATTACTCTGTTTAGGACATTATGACTCCGGTACAGACATCTGATATTTCACTACTCTTTTCAGAGTAGCAGGCGAGTACATTCTCTGATAGTTCTCTCATTTATTTGTCAATTACTGTACTTTAGTTGTAGTTAGTTGTATGCGATTCTCTATTACAACACGTATGGATATTCTGGATTCATGTATACGACACATATTAATTATCTGGCCTCTATTACTGGAATTATTCTAGAATTATTTACTGGTATCATTATATTCTGACTGGACTCATCTTGAATTATTGTGTCGGATTTCTGGATTCACTTGCTGGGAGGGAAAATACTAGAGTAAGACATATTGACAAACCCCAATTCTGGAATCACCCCTATGCTAGAATTAAACTGGAATGATTGCCATCTCACACCCGGCCAGGTGTATGATGTGTCGGATTACCTATAGCCGTTTACATGTCAATCTCGGTATTTTAAAACACACTGCTAGAGTATAGGCTGGACTCACCCTAGAATCATTGATCACTATAACTGGAATCGTGCCTTACTTGATTCATCTTGTATTAGATTCGTCTTATACTGGACTTACATTGGAGTTACACTTGTCTACATTGCTGTCTGGACTTTATATCAAATTACCCTGGTTCAGCTAGTTCTATTTTTACAGTCTTCATTGCTATGATTCTTTTCTTGTTTAGTTATTTACTTTCCTTGCACTTTATCTGTCTTTCTTACCATCACCTGAATATAAACTGCCATGTTCATCAATACAACTGTCTATAACTACTTTATAGTTCTCTGTCATTTACTTGGGTTTTCTAGATGAGATATGCTCGTTCCTGTCCTGACTGGACCTGTTGTAAATTTTACAGATGATTGTCCTGAGGACACATGCCCTACATGTTACAGACCAGGAGATGGCTTAGCTACCTATGGCCCCGACACTCAGGAGTGATCGGGAGTTTAGCTAGTTTGTCTTGTTTTAGTTTTCATGTTTTAGAACTAGAGTTGTATATATAAGTTGAGACATGTAGTTGAGATTGTCTGAGATTATACTAATTAGTTGTTGGTTTTATTTCTGTTATTTAGTCTTAATTATAATCTTCTATGCTATCATATCGTGCTTAGACTGTGATTGAGATTACATGATATCTATACTTGTCCTCCGTTCGGAGTTGATATATTGACAAGTACATTATATAATTGCGTGATTGGTTGGTTAGATAGTGACCTAGAACAGCATTCTACCGCCGACACTGCGGCGTAGGCTGGGCGCTGTTACGTACTCGTACCCTTACAGTGGGTGTGGGTCGTGACAACTCGGGAGATGACATGAATTGTCTGGCCCGAAACGTAATGGCGAGTCTTCTAGATGGCGAACACCAAAGCCAAATATTCTTTTTCGACGATGTTGTACCGGTGTTTAGCACCGATTATTGTTCTACTAAGGTAGTAGATAGCTTGCTCGTAGCCTGCATTGTTGTTCTGAGCCAACAAAGCGTCGAGGGAATGATCCATGGCACGGACGTAGAGAAGAAATGGTTTGCCCGCGACGGATGCCACCAGGACTGGCGGGCTCGTCAAGTAAGCTTTGATATCATCGAAAGCTTTCTGGCATTCTTCTGTCCAGACATAGGAGACTCCCTTCTTCATCAGCTGGATGAAGGGTTGACATTTTTCGGAATGGTTTGCTATAAACCTTCGAATGTATGCAAGACGCCCTTGCAGGCCTCGAAGTTCTCGGAGGTTCTTTGGAGGGTCCATGTCAAGGATGGCTTTGGTCTTCTCGGGGTCGACATGAATGCCTTTCGCCGTGATAATGAAGCCCAAGAACTTTTCGCTAGAAACCCCAAGGAAGGATTTAGCGGGGTTCATCCTGAGTTGATGCGCTCGTATGAGATCGAAGACTGTCTTTAGGTCTTGTAAGTGATCACCTTTGAGACGGCTCTTGACAGCGATATTATCAACATAGCACTCAACTGTTTTGCGTAAATGTTGACGGAAGATGGTACTCAAAGCTCATTGGTACGTAGCACCAGCGTTCTTCAAACCAAAGGGCATTACTGTGTAGCAGAAAACCCTTTTTGGAGTCCTGAATGACCTGTGTTTTACGTCATCGAAGAATATTTTGATCTGGTTGTAGCCCGAGTACCCGTCCATGAAAGACATGTGTTCGAAGCCACATGTATTGTTGATCATCACGTCAGTAATTGGAAGCGGGAATTCATCCTTCGAGAAAGCAGTATTGAGATCTCTGAAGTCGATGCAGACTCGTATCTTTCCATTCTTCGTGGTGACAGGGACGACATTGGCCACCCAATCCGGATGTTGCTCTTCACGAATGAACCTATTGCTCAGGAGTTTATCCACCTCTTGATCGATAGCGTTCATGATGTCAGGACGAAAATGTCGTTGTTGTTTCTTTATAGGTTTAGCATCAGGGAAGATGTTAAGTCTATGCATCGCGATCTGGGGATCATGTCCCGGCATATCTTCATAGCTCCAGGCGAAGACGTCGATATATTCTTTGGCCAATTGGACTAGGGACTCCCGGTCTCTTCCCTTTAGACTCTTGTCGATGAAGATAGGTTTGGAAGAAGACATGTCCCCAAGGTTGATCTGCTCGACTTCGTCTTCGATAGGGGGTTTGCGTAATTCAAAACGAGACTCCCACTGCGCTCCTAGCCGTTGAGCCCAAGGTTCTTCCTCAAAGAATTCTGACGTTTGGTCATCGCCTTCATCCTCTCGAGATTGTGCAGATGTCATGTTGACTGATAGCACCTTTCTGAAGACTGGGCCGATACTGGTATCGGATTCCCAATTTGATGCTTCAGATGAATGAGAGTGTTCCACTTCTTCTGCCTCCTAACTCTCTGGAGTTGCCGGTGGCATGACATAGCCCACCCCTCGTCGAGTACGATGATAGTAGTCCTGCGACTTTCCTTTAAGTGTTGGAAGTCAGAGGGGAAGACGCCGACCTTTGCCGTAGTTTAGGTCCTTGTTGCTTTTCAGATCGTAACCCATCTTTTGGATGAGGTACTTTGCCTTGTCTGTATACCGATAGACTTGTATTTTGCCGGTATCCGGTTTTGGCTCGACTGGCGGAAGGTCTTAATGATGCTCGACTTTGCCGAAGATGATGGGTTCTTTGTCCCAGTTCCACGGTGGGACTATAAAACAGACTCCTTGGGACGGGACTACTCGATTTACATGATTGACGGTCGTTATTTGTGTTTGTAACGACCATAGAGTGTTATCTAGTGTATACATGGCATTCCAATATGGAAGACCAGAATAATTGAAAGATACTCTATTATTGATAAAAACACGAGATTTTGTCTCGTGGGATTACATTGTCAAGAGAAGGTGCATCTATATCAGCAGATATGTATTCTCCTAACTCTTCATCCGTGAGCACTGGAGCTGGTTCGGGAGAGCTCATCACAGACTTGACCTTGGGATCTGAGAGGGCTATGTGGGCCTTCTCTTGCAGCTTGAGTGAGGCTGAAGATTGCGGAGGCTTGCCTTTAAGACGCACCTTCAGGGGTCCATCAACTGCACCTTCAGTGACCGGTGCCTTCCCCTGTAGTTTTGCCACAAGGGGAGACGATGTTTGAGGAGGTCTTCCCTTGAGTCGTATCTTCAAGGGAGCTTCGGCGGGTGTTCTAACTAGAGAAGTCGGTACTTTTCCAGGTAACTTGATTGCCATGGGAGGCAGCATCTGAGGCGGTTTTCCTTTGAGTTGAATTTACAAAGGAGCGACGGGAATCATCTCTGCCTCCACGTCTATCTCCGCCGCTGTTTCTGCTTCGTCACCAGCATCATTGGCTTTCCCTTCATCGAGCGACTTATATAATCTAGCATCGGTGAAGTAGGCTTCGACCCCCTTGAAAGGGTCAATGTCTACGAACTCTGTCTGGATGATGTCGCTAGTGGACACGTACTTCATATATTGGTGAAGTGTAGATGGAACCATCATGTACTCGTGTAGCCATGGACGACCTAGCAGGAGGTTGTAGTTGACGTCAGCATCCACGACATAGCAAGTCACTTCGGTTCGGAGATTACCGATATTACATTTCAGTCGAATTTTGCCAAGCGGTTCACTTTTACTGGCATTGAAACCGCTGATTGTAGTGTTGGAAGGTGCCAGACGATGCATCAGGATTCCCAATCACTACACCAAAATAGACGATTTACGATATTTAGAATTTTCTAATAATGACGTACTAAAACTGTCGTTTCATATTCGACGGATTGAAATTGTTGTTTAATATCAAACATACTCCACAAAAATGGTACATTTGGATTTGACGGATAAAAACTGTTGTTTAACCCCTAAAATTATGTTGAGATGTTAGCTCCATAATATTTCATCAAAAATTTTACCTCCTACTTTTCACCAAAACTCGCGCTTCCTTCCCCCCAAAATCTCTTCGCTGTGCCTGTTCCCAAAAAATTTCTATTTCCATCTCCCCCCAAAACCCTTCGGTGTAGCCTTTCCCCCTAAAATCCCTTCGCTGTAGCAGATCCCCCTCTTCTTCTTGTGCGCCCAAGGGAGCAGGATCCCTTGCCCACCCGCCCGCCTCTCCTTTCTCCCCGGACACGGACGCCGATCCAACCGCCGCTCCACCAGAGATCTCTCCGGTTAGACTCAGATCATATTCTAATCCCCCCTTTTAAAATATAAATTCCAATTTCATACTCTTGTGTGAAATTCCCAAGTTATTTAAATGTTTTTTTCTAGCCTTTTTTCTTGGGTCTGCTTAGCTATGGTTAGACCTAGACTTGTATAAGTTGCTGGAATAGGGATGTGGCGGGTGGTTGTTTGCTTGTACTATTAATTTTGTCAGCGGGGGGTTGTAAACAAATAAAATTGTTATTTTCTTCTGTAAACTAACTAAAATTATTGATGCTACAATTTGTGTGTGTCTGTTGGCGCATATGTCTCTTTTTTTTAAAAGAATTTCAATGATACAATTTTTGAACACAAGTTTACCCATCGCTGGAAACGCTGCTGTTCGAACCTCCATCCCACCCTCGTCCACCCCCGCATGATGCCAATACATCGGTATGTATGGGAATGACCTTGTCGAGGTAGTGGCGGAAAGAGGATTTTCTCTTATTTATTTTCTGTAATTTCTTTTGTAGGGTTTGATCTTGTTTACTTACTTAGGTCTAGACTTGAAATTATCCAACATTTTTTTGGATTTCTTGTTGTTTATTTTCTAGGGTTTAATTTTTTTGGTATTTTCTCATTCATGAAATAATTCACCATTTTCTGGAACTCTTTTTATCCCTAGGTCACCCGTGAAAGGTGGGACTTCAAAATCTAGGTTTTATTGATCCTCTACCAAAGAACTTCCAATCTGTCAAGCAAGTATTTCGAGGTACAGGTCTAACTACTAAGCATATAAGCAAGTATTAATTAGTATACCAATTACTCTAATTTTGCAATTGATAGTCCTTTTTGTATCCATCATTATTTTTCTTGGTTGACCTTTTCCCCTTTTATTGTTTAGACTTGTCTATCATTTCCTTTTTGATACTATATCTTTCTCCTTTTTCTTTCCATCAAGAGAAATAATCTGCTGTTTTTCTATTATGTTCATTCAAATAAGAACTATTAGCTTCATATTTTGGTTGCTACTGGCTGGTTGATGTAAAAAAGGCACGAACACGGGTTTGAAATGATTTTATATATTGATGTTATTAGTGTGCTTTAACAAATATGACATTCTCATGTGTCCAGTTTTCTAATATCATAAGGTGTGTTATGTTTTCGAGTCTGACACTAGTAGTATTCAGACATGCCAAAATAAGTTATGGTATTTGTCTCACCAATTCCTTAGAGTTGTATGTGTCGGTGCAACATATCGCCTCTCTCATCACATTTGTTATTGACACTTTTGATTTGAAAATCAAAATTCTACCAAATTTAATTTCAGCGGGTTGTTGTGACTCATTGCTATGTTTTAGTTAGAAAGAGGGAGCTCATTTATGATCCTTTACCCTTGTTGTCAAGGATGTGTTACTAGTTCCTATCCATTATAGCAAACTATCATTTATAATACATAAGAATCAGCGTTCGCATGTTTTACCGATCCTATTTTGGTGAATTCATGAATACTTACTATACCTCTATCCCAGGAGGTGTGGACACCAGAATTGGTAAGATGTGTTATATGCGTTTTCATGTCTGACATTACGAAATGGATACACTAAAATACACAGACGTGTCAAATTCCTATACGATGTGGAGTTGTATATAGTAAGGCCAATGATTTGCCCCTTGATATGGTTTTGTATACCCGGATCATGTTATTTTTGGGCCAAGGCTAATTTAAGATAAGAAAAATTATATAAATTAATTAAGTAGATGATTTTGGTTATGTTATATGATATCATGAACTCAATAGGGGCAATAGTAGACAAATTGACAATGTTGAATGAATACTGCATGTTTCCTAAGGACATAATCACCAGGCCTTGACCGTTCTAATATTTTTCTCCCAGTTGATTCTAATTAAGAAGTAGTGTTAAAATTCAATAGGTATTCTTATATAAAATAAATTTGCAGCTGAGAGAAATGGTTATGGAACACAGGAGTTCTAGAAATTGACAAATGAATTTCAAGGAGAGTTCTGGAATTTGATCAGGTTGGTTCCCCAAGTTCATGTGCATAATTTTCACTTAAATACCTTAAACTATTACATTCTTTTTTTTCACTTTAATATCCTGATGGTTATTTTCTATCAAGTAAAAACAGAGGCAAGCATTTAAGATACTAAATCTAATTGAAACATGTTTTGCAAATAAAGAGCCAACATAATCACACTTTTCACAAATCTTAATAATATGGAAAAGTCTCACAAATCTTAAAAAATGTAAGTTTATTTTCTCCTATAGTATCTTTTGTGAACTTAATGAATGCTCCAAATGTATTTCAGATTTGTCTGCTTCTCTTTTTTTATTGAGTTGTTCATTTTTTTTCCTATGACTTAATGAATGATGCAAATATATCTTTTGGATATGTAGATGTCTCGTACACACCCAAGTAAGGATTGGATGGATGCTCCTAAATTATCAGTCGAATATCTTGAAGGCGTCACATCATTCATTAAGTTCACAAAGGATACTTTGGGAGGAAATAATTAGTATCTTTGCCCATGTGATAAATGTCGTAATTATAATATAGGGAAAAAAAAAGTCTAAAGGTTATAGCTGAGCATTTAGTTTGTAATGGAGTAGACAAGTCATACAGAACTTGGGTTAATCATGGAGAACAACTTCCAGGAAGTGTCGACAACGTTCATGTTCCTAGTTCATCATCAATTAATGATTGTACTGGAGATGCCTTTCCGAGATGGCGGACATGTCCCATGACACATTTGGACGCGTTGATCTTGAGGACCTTGAAGAATGCTTGGATGAGTCTAATCAATGTAATGATCCAGATTATCAAGATGACTTTGATGTTGATTATATAAAGAATCTAGAAGATGCAATGCAACCCCTATATCCTTCTTGTGAGGGTCTACATACAAAATTGTCAGCAACAGTGGAATTATTAAGCATGAAAGCTAGACATCAATGTTCCGAGGCATTTTTTACAGAAATGTTGCAATTTATAAAGAAGATTTTACCGGATGGAAATACTTTACCGGAAACCATACACAAAGCTAAGAATATGGTCAAGCCTTTTCGCATGAAGTGTGAGATTATTCATGCTTGCCCTAATGATTGGATACTCTATAGGAAAGAAAATGCAGATAAAGAAAATTGTCCCAAGTGTGGTGAAGCTAGATAGAAACCGACTGAAAACTCAAAACCAGAAAGTAAAAAGTTACCGAGAAAGAAACTAAGGTACTTTCTAATTACTGAACGGTTGCAGCGTATGTATAAAGTGCGATGGATAGCTGATAAGATGAGATGGCATGAGCATGCAGAAGATAGCAATACACACATGAGACATCTAGTGGATTCTTCTTGTTGGAAATCTATAAATATGAAGTGGCCTGAGTTTGCTACTGATACACGGAATGTTCGTCTAGGACTCGCTACCGATGTTTTCAATCCTTTTGGGATTAACAACTCCTACAGTTGTTGGCCTGTCATGATCGTCCCATACAATCTTCCTCCATCTCTATGCATGAAAAAGGAATTTACCATGTTAGCAATGTTAATTCCTGGTCCTAGTGGTCCTGGCCATAACATTGATGTCTATTTGCAACCATTAGTCGATGAGTTGAATGAGTTGTGGTCTGTTGGAAGCATAACATATGATTCTTTGACAAAGACGAAATTTACGATGAAAGCAATTTTGATGTGGTGCATACATGATTTTCCTGCCTATGCGCATATTTCTGGATGTAGAACTGCTGGAAGATATGGTTGTCCTATATGTGGTGAAGGAACAGATGCAGAGTGGCTAACTAATGGGAAGAAGTTTGCTCATAGAAGATTCCTAAGAGATGATTCACATCCTTTTAGAACTCAAAAGTCAAAATTTAACGGATATGAAAAACATAGAAAGGCTCCTAAACGTTTGTCTGGTTCCCAACTATTAAGTAAGATGCAAACTGTCCAGACGGAGTTCGGAAAGGTGGCAGGTAACAAGAGGAAGCGTTCAAATGATAAAAGTATTCCATGGTCGAAGAAATCAATTCTATTTGATTTTTCATATTGGAAGGTATGGGACCAGGACTGATTAACACGATTATATGGCTGATTAACTGCAATTCCATGGGCACATGGAAAATTTCTGCTTAATTCTGTGGCTACCCGAACAATCTGATTAACTGGCCAATTGCTCGGCATATTGATAGCCGATTAATCCGATTACAGAAACCATTGCTTGTTTCCTGTTAAAGGTTCCATTCGTTATCTTTGGTAACTCATTTTTTATGAGTACTCGGTAGAACTAAGATGTTTCATGTATCACACCATGTCACTTGTTCCGCTAATCCAATCAAAGATCATGGGAGGAATCTAATAGGATCTGAATGTTGCCCCTTATATGATATAATATGAGCATGTAATAATAGCAAAGTGACATTGACATAAGATGATTATTTGGCAATTCTTAGATATGGTTAATCACATTCTCCGTAATGAAATGATTTAGAGTGGGTTTCGTATTGCTGAAACTTGCCCATTTTTTTGTCATAATCTGCTGATCCGTGATCAATACAGCTGTTGAAACGGTGCTGCCAAAAGCAATAAGTTGTCTGGTAAAAACATGTTTTCATTACCAATTTTTTTTGAAAAAGACCAAACTGGACATGCGTTAATAGAAATGTAAGGTATAAGATGAAATTTTAGAAAAGAAAGTTAAAAGGTATTTTTGCCCCTAAAGAACAAACGAGAAACGAAAGTAGCTTTTGAAAGCAATCCGTTCTCTGCTTTCAAATCCAGCAGCATCTTTTTGGAAAAAGTAAGCATAAGCAGCTTTACCAGAGACATTTATGTAATGTTTTCCAAGAAGGAAGCAGAAGTGGCTTGATAAACTGTACCAAACCCTTTCTTAGAGTCGATGTGATGTTGCTTATGAACCATCATATGATAAAGAGTACCAAAGTAGATGTCAGAGTCGTCAAGTTAGAAGTGATTCTATATCCTTACCTTGAATTCAAAAATTCTTCCCTAGATTTGATATATTGCAGTCTCGTAGCTCATTAGGAACTATTTCACTGTCTAGGTGCAACCAAGCCTGCACATCATTGAATAACGATCTTAACATTTCAGAAAATATTACGGAGCTGTAAGAATCAAGGCTTAAGAATCAAGACACACGACAAAATGAGACACCTAGTTTATGATTTAAGACATCATTTCTAGTATATCAGCAAGTAGCCCTTAAAGCCATGTTCTTGCAGTTCTGTAGCACATCATACATATGTATTTATTAACTTTCTATGATTGACATGTGAGGTTAATGTTAATCCTGGTTGATCCTACCACCAAAAATATAGAATCAGCCTTTTGCTACTTCCCTCTTTTCCACATCAATGTAGCAACACTTGTCTGAATTTATTAATTAATTTTTTAAGTTTGTCGATGTCTTGGCATTGGAGTAAATACCAGATAATTTAAAGACGTATCCAGTCTTAAGTTCTTTAAGACGACAATAACATACATTGAAATCTACTTATTGCAAATAATGTATTGACAGTTTACTCGTATGTCATCTCATTCATTTTGAACTCTTTAGGAAGGATTCTTTAGTATCAAACAAGATACAAATAGCTCTCCATAAACATTATTCCTATGGTATTCAATTTAGTATTTGGCATTGCCCATGATGAAAGTCACCAAAAGCACCCTATTAAAGATCCTACTTTGTCTGTAAGATAGAATTTTCTAAGCGCTGTATGGACTTTCTTTTCAAACCCTTTTAGCACCTTTATGTATTTTCTTGAGACAAGAATTTTGAAGTTAACATTTTAGATCCCAAGGATTACTTCATTTACTTCTTTTTTTAATACACACAGACACACATAATACTGCTTTTTTTTGTTGTTCTGCCACTTTTTAAACCAAGTAAGCTATAAGAAGTTGTGGTACTGTAATTCTAAACTCTCCTCTGGGAACAAGGCAGAAGTTCTATGGTGGTCAAGGCACAAGCCGTTCATCCTAACATGTAATTTTGTAGAAATGTAACTTTGAATATTGCCATTGGAATATTGCTCATTTTGTGGATCCACTGGCAGAAGACCATATATAGGGTATGCCTTTTAAGCAGATATACAATTTCTGCATAATAAGTTAATAACTGAGTTTTTCTCGTTGGATTTTTTGCTGCTCGTATCTGGAGATAGTAAACCCACATGTCTAATGCTGCTAAGAGATAGTATTATTGATCGTTCATGTTAGGAATGTGTTTTCTATTGTGAGATGTAAATGCTACTTTTAGCCTTAGCAGCCTATTGATCAACTATAAATAAATAAAATTGTAGAATCAAATAACACGTGATTCAGTTCAGCTCATTTGGTTTAGTCCAAAGATCTCTCATCTTTGTGTTAAGATATGTCCCTTTACGATCCTCTCTGTATTCATCTTTGCGTTAAGATATGTCCAAAGATTCTCTCGTCTTAGTGTAGTGGAACTTAAATACCCGAGTGAAGGAAATTCAATAGGTTGGGGGGGGCATCTTTTATTTGATAACATTTTTGTTGTCTTAATATGTTTACTACTTCGGGAAGATCTATTATGAACATATTTTTCTTTTATGACAGGAATTGCCTATTCGTCACAATGTGGATGTGATGCACGTAGAAAAGAATTTTGCTGAAAATTTGTTTGCAACAATAATGGACACTAAGGGGAAGTCTAAGGATGGTATTGAAGCACGTAGAGATTTAGAGTTGTCGAAGATAAAGAAAAAATTATGGTTGGTGAAACAAAATGGCAAAGAAATTATGCCGACGGCACCTTTTTCCTTAACCAAGTCAGAGAGAGAAATAATTTGTAAAACTCTTAGTAACTTGAAGGTTCCTATCGGTTACAGCGAGAATTGGAAACATAAAGTATGTTTACAGGAAATACAATTCAAAGGATTGAAGTCTCACGATTATCACATTCTCATGCAAGGGTTGCTACCAGTATTTCTGATGTATGGGTTCAAAAAGGATAAGCCTTTGTGTGCGGCAATTCGACAACTCTCAATATTCTTCAAAGTTCTCTGCTCTAAGGTTATTGATCGCAAAGAGCTTTCTATCATGTATCAACGCCTCGTGGAGACATTGTGTGTGTTTGAAATGTATTTTCCGCCGTCATTTTTTGTTTCCATGACACACGTTGTTGTACACTTAGCAGAAGAAGTCCTTGTTTGTGGACCGGTTAGATATAGGTGGATGTATCCTTTTGAATGGTAAAATCTGAACAACCTTTAAAATTCTCTTATTTTTAACTCATATTCTATGTGATTTGGGCTATGAACATGGGAACTTTTATGTAGGATGATGAAAACTTACAAACGGTATGGTCGGAATAAGACGTTTATCGAGGGCTCTATTGCTTAGCAATATATCTTAGAAGAAGCAATAAGATATTGCATGGAGTACATTCCTGAAGGTAAGAAAAAAAGCTATAAGCATGAAGGAATGATATATACCGATGATGATGTTGAAGGTCCATACCCAATCAATACTGAAGGAAAAGGTTACCGTCTGTCTAGTTTGCAATACGAACAAGCACGCAAATGGGTTTTGAAGCATTCTACAGAAAATACTGAATGGGAGGAGTAAGAAACACTTTAACACAATTTTAATTAAAATTTCAGTTCAATTTTCTTTATGTACTTTGTAAATTGAAAAACAAAGTGAGTAAAGTAGCTTTATATACTTTATTTTCACAGGAAATGCAAAGTATATGTTCAGAGCCTTAAATCTAGTAGAAAAAATCAGAGAGGAAGTCTCCAAACAAAGAAGCCCATGGATTATATTCCTTGGATAAGATAACAACTTCAGAATGAGGAAATGACTCCTTTTAAGAGGCTTGCGAATGGTCCAGATTATAAAGCTATATCGTATAATGCCTATACAGTGAATGGGTATATTTTTTATACAGCCGATGCTGAGTAAACTTGACCACACAAAACTGTGGTGTCGCCATGAATGCTCTAACCGCTTTTAGAGCAAGTGCCAAAGACAATAACATTGAGGATGCGGATGCAGCTTATTACGGCGTTGTCAAACAAATCCTTGAATTGAATTATTATGATTTCACACAAACAGTCTTCTATTGTGAATGGGTGCGTACGGAAGACAAAGTAAATAGATGTGTAGTGGATCCAAAGACAAATTTGATTTTCGTAAATTTTACGAGGTTAAAAAAAAGCACAAGTGAAGATGATGAGACATTTATCCATGCTTCACAAGCAACTCAAGTCTTCTACTGCAAGGATGAAAACCGAGATATTTGGCATGTTGTTTTAGAGTCCCCGAAAAAACTAAGTCATGAAGTGGACGCTTATGAAGATCTGTTTGTTTTTACTGGTGCAGCTGACGAAGTTTTATCGATATCAGCAGCACTTGCTGAAGTTTTAGAAGATGATGAAAATTATTGATTATTGACATTTTAGATTGTGATGACACTTGTGTAATCTGAGGATATTTGTGTTTGTTTAGTTATTGACATTTTAGTTACTTGTGTTTGTTTGGTTATCAACATTGTAGTTGCTATCTTAGTTTTATTTTTTGCAGTAAATGTGTTTTTTAATCTTAGTAAATATTAATGTGACAATACATTTGAGTTTGTTATTTGATGTTATTTGTGTTTGCTTTTTAGTTTCATTATGTCAGGTGATGGAGTAAATGGAGTAAACAGTGCTGGAAACACAAGTATAGAAAATCATGTTGACGGCAATAACAGTTCTAGTAGGAGTCAAGGAAACATAAGTACACAAAATCAATCAGGTGGTTATTTTTGTGTTTGTTTTCTTAGTTTTAATTATCATGCTGCTGACGACAATTAGTCCTAATATTGGAATTTTTTTTCCATAGGTACACAAAAGCTAATAATATTTAATGAGTATGGATAACCTGTGGATATTGGTCAACACAATTTTCATCGGCTGTTGGAAAGATAGCAAAAGCACATTGTCCACCTGGAATTGAGGATTGGAGATGAGTTCCAAAAAGTATTAAAGAAGATATATGGAAAAGTGTTAATGTGAGTAAATTTGGTTTGTTAAAGAAGAACATATTTTGATTCAGTCCTGCTACATTATTAGTGTCCTGCTATATTATTTGTGTCCTATACTGCTATGTGCACAGGCAACACATGTGCACAGGGTGAACCCCATGCCCCTGCTACCTGTGGCTCTTGTTGTGCAAGTGCACTACCACCTGCTCATGTGTAGGGACTCCAAAACCTGCTACTGATGGCAGGAAAACCCCTTCATTCCCAAAAACTTCAGTCTAAAATTGAATATTAGGACCTCTCTAAGTTCATTTGTGTTTAGACTCAAATGGCAGGCCAGATGAGATGCCTGAGGGAGGCAACGGCAGCTGCTCTGCCTGAGTAGCACAGGCAGTGCAGTGGTGATTCTTTCTTCCTCATCCAGTGCTATTACATAATAATATCAACCCTTGCCAATCTCCCTTTTGTAAATTACTCGCAAACCACACCACAAATCATCTACTATGGAGATGCTAAAATCTAACCATATGCTGCTTCTCGATAATTGGCACAAAGTGTAATAACAGTTCATCTCAGCAATTCGGGTATGATAAAAATCAGTACTAAAAGAAGCTACTATTAGATAATTTTCATCTCAGTGCAGAGTTTGTTTCCTGGATCTGCAAGATAAGATTGCTAAATATATTGATTCTGAATCAGCATAACACATGATTAATATAAACCCTTAGACAGCATGGGATCTAAACTACACTTTATGATTAAATACATGATGCTACCACATGATTTTTACACGATATAATACATATATAGTCGGGGCCTCTTTACCAAGACTTTACAGTATCAGACTACCTAAATGGAGGAGGCTAAGAGATCTGTACATCTTAACATCTGCTCCTTCCAAAGAAACTTTGTCTGAGGAAGACCTCTTAAACAATTTCTCGCCACAAATAATCATGTTATGATTCTGAAGCATGTGAATCTGTATGAGAGCTAAAAGTATAAGTTGCTAGAATTTAACCAACAAGATCAACAAAAGCCAAATGAACCAACTGCTTTTATCAGTGAAAGTAGGAATACATAAACAAAAACGAGGGCATAAAGTACTCTTTTGCACCTATTGTATTTCACTACCCAAAGCAACTCTACTATTTTTTATTTTTTATTCATTTAAAAAGAAATAATATTTAGTCATTATTATATATCTGACTGCAGATAAGCATTGTCTTCCAGTCTTTTCATGATTCTCCAACAATTTTCTGAATGTTTATCGAGCAACCCAAGTAAAAATTGAAATAGCAAATATCAGGAACCTTAGGTTCTCAGATCAACTGAAATGATGTATTCAAGTCTGTAACCTGACTCACTACACATTCACATGATCCACAAAGGATTGTCTTACTAACATGCATGAAAAAGTCCGTCAAGTATGAGTCCAATTTATATAAACAGCTTGTAGCATGACATGTGCATAAAAGTGAAAGAAATTATAGTTACAAGACACAGACCGACCTACAATACTTGATAGTTTGGGAGCCAAGAGACGTAAGGTAGCCAAAAGCAACAGATCAAGATAGATAAGGTAACTAAAAGAAAGGGCAGGGTACTAGGTGAACACAATTTTAAGTATCGGCAAATTTCTCAAACCAATCAAACATCAATGCTAGGTGGATCACTAATGTCAGCAACAGACAGACTTTAATATACTAAAGAATATTTCTTCACACTGCCACAATGAAACTGTGTAAGTGAACCAAAAACCAACATGAAAAATAGGCAAGGAAAAGTGATAGAGTCAAATTATCATGTCCAGGTGTGGCAGTGTGTGTGGTGGTGGGTGGGTTGGGGTGTCGGTCATTGCTTTTTTGTCCCAAGTGCTGATAACAACTCACCAAATTAGAATTGGGATTATTCTAGGCAGTAACTGTTGCGAATCAGATCTGTGAGTTTATCCACCAAAATAGTAAAAGGTAAAGCTTGGACATAACGGTAGATAATAATATCAGGCATCAGCATGAGTGGTGGGGAATCTAGATAGAAATGTGCAAATATAGCGAGCCTTGCAAAGACAGGAATCTTAGCCCAAGATGCGAATCATGATGTTGTGTATTGTGTCTAAAGGGTTGTATGGTGGTGATTGTGGTGATGATGATGATGTTGATGAATTCATTTCATGTGACACAATTCCTTCCAACTATAGAAAGAATAAAACTCTTATTTGTTATCTTGTATCTTTGTATGTATTATTCTTCTCCTTTTAAAGAAGATGTCTGACTTTGATATTTCCTTTTGGAACTACAAATGCATGTTGCATTCTCACATTATTATATTTCCCTCTTTGAAACTATCATATACAAAGTAACTAATCCATCTGATATTGTGCTGACATAGTCCTTTCATTACACTACAGGTATGTTACCTTTTCCTCTTTCATCATGGTTCCTTTTTCAGACTACCATATATGAAATAAACAACTCTGATAAATCTCTAACATATTTCCTTTCTTTAAACTATCAACATATGCACAAAATGATCCACTCCTATCTTTAAGATGTGTAATTGTCTCCCTTTTAAGAAATCATGTGACCTATTTTCTTAAGGCATTTTAGGGAAGTTGTCCTACTTATCCTTCTTATCATACTGTATCTTCTCATACCCCCTCTTCATTGTGTTATTGCAGAATGCATATCAAGTACCAGAAATTTATAAAGACAAAATTTTGAAAAAAGCTAATAGTGCTTGGAGAAATTAGAAGGGAGAACTCCGAAAGATTTGTGATAGAGTTAAAACTGTTGCAGAGCGAAAAAGTATTGTGGTAGAAGATGTAAAGAAAGAAGATTGGGAAGCTTTTGTTGAATTACACTCTACAGATGAAGATCAACTTCGTCGTGATTGTGGAAGGAATGCGAGAAAAAAGGTTAAGATATTACATACAACTGGTAGGAAAGGTTGTGTGAGGGTATCACATGAACTGGTAAAGATGTTAATAATATATTATCTATCATTTCTCGTATTTCGATGCAATTTGAAAATATGTTAATAACCTATTTCCTATCTTAATGTAGAAAAATGCGAGTCCTACAGGTGAAGTCAATAGATCTGTATTATACTTGGCCACACACCTAAACACTAGTAAAAATGATCCTGCGCGTGTTATCCAGTCGACAAGCGGATTCGAATACTTAGTAAGCTTAAATTTTGACTTCTTTTTTCTTATTATATTTAACAAATAATGAACACTTAATAGCCATATTTGTCATATTTTTATCTTGTAGGAAAAAATTAAAAGGCTTATAGATGAAGATCCCTACTTAGGAGAGAAAGATTTGGATAATGATGCTGTTGCAATGGTTTGTGGGATTCTAATTAATTTTCATGTTTGTTTATAATTTGTTACAAGTTCATATTATATAATTACTTCCTCTTCTTTTGAAAATTGCTTAGGTATTAGGTCGTGATGGTAAGGGTTATGTACATGGAATGGGTCAAGGTGTTTCAAAGACGGAGATTCGTGCTTCAGCTGCAAGCCGGGAGATTGCTCGTAGAGAAAAGCAAAAAAAATGACGCTTTGCTAAATCGGATAGAGAATCTTGAAGAAACAGTAGCTTCCTTGAAGGCTGCAGGATCTAACACTCCTAGATCAAGTCAATCTTCATCATAGTTTCACAATCCTAGTCCTTCTGAGGTGAGTCTTGTCTGTTTGTTATATATGATTGTTATACATCACAGTTTCACAATCCAAGTCAAAATTTCTTATTTTTTCATTGATAGTGCATGACTTGAGAATTTTATTGTTGCTTGTGGGAAATAAGTTACGGGTCTTATTTGCATATGGAGTACCTGGTGATTACTTGTGGCAAATGGGTTTTTCTTTTCTTCTGAGTCTTGATTGCTTAGATAGATATATACAAGAAGATTCCAATTTGCCTATAGGGTTAAGGACCACATGGCCAGTTTATGGGTGTAGGACCTCTCTTTTGTGAAAATGTCTGATTGTGAGATGGGTCGGATGCCATCACATTCAACTTGGCTTGTCTGGATGGAACTAGAGAAGCTAGTTAGTACGGAAATAGAAAGATAATTTTATAGTCCATGTGGACCCTCGCTTATAATGGGGACAGAGGGGAGAGCCTCAACAGTTAAAAATGCTGTGACAGTATAATTCTGTAAGGTCTTATATACTTGTGTTACTTTAATTCTTTAGCCAAGGTGATCTTTGGATAGGAGAGCTAGGTTCCTTATATATGTACATATTGGTCGACATGTACAATAATGCTTACCATACAATAGATTGTCAAATTTAAATTTCTTATCTTAATATAAATCTCAGTGTCCAAAACTTGATATGGATACATGAATCTTGCAATGTCTAGAACACTTGACAATTAAATTAGGGAGTTTTGTCAATAGGATTGTGAATACTCAGCATTTACATAATATCGATTTGGTTGATAGGCGTGTGATCAGCATGTATATCTGCTACATAACATAGTTGGTATATGGAACAATCATTACAATTGGGATTTAGATTTACCTGGTGTAAAAATCTTCCTAACTTAAAGAAGTAGGAGTGATGTCCCATATGCAATCTATTTGGAAGTGGTATAATGTGCTACAAAAATCTCCTTCCGTATGAGTTTTAGTATCCTGGAAAAACTATCATTTTTTCTCTTATGTATAAGAGCCCAAATTCTGGAGTCAACCATAAACGAACTGTCTATACTAAAGTTGGGGGAACCTCTTGAAGCTTCAATGTCGTTGTACGATATCATCAAATTTAATATGGATTCATATAAATGATCATACTCTCTGGTTGCATTTAGTTAAACTGTATTATCAATGAGGCAACTCTTCCTATACCTGGCAATTTCCCTCCTAGTTCATCTTGAAGGCTTACTTAAGTTCAGTCCTTGGGTTGCATAGTAACACCAGCTCTTCTTTGAGGATCAGAGAAAACTTCATGTTAGACTATTTTATAAAACTTTATTCACTACTCGTTGATCTCTTTCGACTTTTAGTTGTATTTCACAGCCGTCCCTGCTATATGGATATGGCTTGTAAAATGAGGTTAAGAGGTACTGTAAAAAAGCACGATGGCTTGAAATGAAATGTTAGGATTTGGAATTTTTATCCGGGCATATTACTGTGCAATAAGGTGAATGGTAGTTACCACTAAGGTTTCTGTTACTTGTTCACAATTTTCAGTTAGCTAATATTTTTCAGGCATATAAAAGACTGGTTTTAAATTTTTTGTGCATCCTAATACTTATGGAGAATCAACAACTATTATATACTTAATGTTTTTTTCTTATGTTTTTATGCAGGGACATGATCAAGCTACATTGCCCATAAAGACTTATCTTTTGAAGAATTTTAGAAAGAAAGCCATTGCTATAGGACTTGTGAATACAGATGCACCATTGAATGATGAAGCTTATAACATCATTGTCGATGACGTTTTTGATGGCAATGAGATGTTGTTCGATAGAGATGGAAAGTTTGAGGATATTACTATTGGTAAAATGATTAATTGGCCAAAATATACAGTTCAGTTTGTGAGGTTTTAAACTTCTCTTTTTTGTACTGCACTTGAGATTGTAAGCTAGCAATAACATATTTTTTGTTCATTATGATAATAAAACCGTTGTGAGCTAGCAACATTGGAGTGAATTTTTGTTTTTTTTATGGAAATTGCTATGTAAACTCGATACGTTTATTAGTTAATACAAATTTGATTAAGTTTTTTCACTGTTGATGATTGTCGATGTGTATATGAAATTTTATTGTCAGGTGTATTTCAGTTTTATATAGAGGATAAACAGGTTTAAATAGATTTGATATCAATGGAATGAATTTTTTTTAATTCTGTATTTTAAAAAATGACATGTCTTACCTGTTGGAAAAGGAAAATTAGTGGGAAACCAAGTTACATGTTATTTGACAGTTTTAGTCCGTTGTTTTTATTTGACAGATAATAACTATCGTTTTATACATCTATGAAACGACAGTCCAAAACTGTCGTTTAAATTTTGGGACGCGCTATTAACGACGGATGTTCTGACAGTCCAAAACTGTCGTTTAATATGATTTACGACTGTTTTGGACTGTCGAAAAATACATGTTTTGGCATAGTGAATGTTGAGAGCAAAGTCCTCGGGATGATGCTGAGGAAAGACCTTGGATCAATCTGAATTCGCTTCACTTTAATGGAACTCACATACCGTGTGTAATACAGTGGCCTGTTATGCCGGTTGTGCTTGAGCAGCATGTCTTATTGGGTGAAAGTTATGTTGGGGATGACCTCCTCCGCACAATGGCAGTGTACACAAGTTGTTGGAAGGTCCTCAGGCTGCTTAACCTGACTGATGAAGGACTCAACATCCTTCAAGGCTTCACAGAGAGCATCGCGGGTGTCTTTGGAAAGGCGAAGAAGCTCGAACAGAGATAAGTGGGCAGGAGTACCGGCAAGTTGTGCCCGTATGTCGAAGTTGTGGGGCTTGGCTAGCCCCGAAGCATTTTCTCTTCATAAAGGCTTGTCGAAACGGGCCTCTACGTGCTTCTGTTTATTGGCTGCTGGAGGTCTGGATGGGCTCTCTTCCTGGGCAGCAGGGGCGGTGCAAGGTGGCACCACCTCGACGGCAGCTTCGTTAGGCGTTCTGCTGCAAACGTGTTTGTACAGGAAGTGCCTCTTCCATGGAGGAAGAGACCATACGGCAAGACTTGGTCTTCTTGCCTTTGGTTTTGGAGGCAGAGGGTACCCCCGGTTGAGTAACTTCAGAGACGAGGTCTGGGTGAACACATAAGAACTCTCCCTTGTTTGTGGTGAGTGGGATGAGTCCGCTCACGTTGTCATGGGTAAGTGGTAGGTTAACCGCCTCCATTATCGTCTTTAGGATGGGGACGACGCCATCTTGTGCTATGGTTGGCGACAAGGTACCGAATTGGAGCGACACCAAATTGGCCGAGACTGTCTTCTCCTCGTAATCGACGGAGATGACATTCGCATTGATCATGCGCTATATGTAATTCTTGAGGACGTAGCAGTCCTGAGTTGGATGTCCTACAAATCGATGGTAGTGACAGTACCTCGGATTGTCAACTCTCCCAACCTCGTCGGGACACTTCAGGTCCGGTAACTTAATCTTGTCACCCAGCTTCAACATCTCGAAGAGTTGCAAGGTGTCTTCATTATTGAAAAAATAGACCTCCTTTGGCCTCGGTACAAGCGGAGGCTTCTGAATAGGTGCTTGTGCGCCTTTAGAGGCATTGACAGTCAATGCCTGCTTCCCCTTCGTCTTGCGTCCAGGATTACTGGTAGCAGGTCATTTTCTATTATCTTCAAAGACAGCGAAACTGACTCCCAGAAGGCGAGCATTGCATGCCTTCTTTTTAGCTACTTTGGCCTCAATAATCAATGAACTCCAGTCGGGAGAAGGAGTGGAGTTGAGCCAGAGCTTAATCGCAGGAAGCATGTTCATGCTGCAGGAGGAGAGGAGTGCATATTCTGGCATACCTGGGGGCAGTCTGAAGTAGGCTTGTCGAAATCGTTCGATGAATGCTCGAACCGTCTCTTTTTTCTTCTGACGTACCTCTATGAGGGACGCCATCATCATTTCTTTCCCTCCGTCGTAAAAATAATCGAGGAAGAGGCATGTCAAGTCATCAAAGGCGGATATGGAGTTGTCAGGGAGACTACAGTACCAGTCGTAAGCCACTCATTTCAATGCCCCGACAAACAGGGTGGTGAGTAGCGCGTCTTCCTTCGGGAGATGTCCCGTTTGAGACTGGAAGTACGTCAGATAATGGCGTGAAGAGTCCTTCCCGTCGTATGGTGTCAACGTTTGTGGTTTATATTTGGGAGGGTAGACCATAGTCCCTGATCATCTCAACCATGTCCTCCGTGGAGCTGGGAGCCGGAGAAGGCGGTACAGTCTGGAGTTGTACATTTGAAGGTTCTGATACCCGAGGTACTTCGCGGCAATCAGTATTCAAGGATGCCCGTTGAAGGGGCACACTTGATTCCCCATTGGCTCCTGGGTCAGGATTAGTGGAAGGTGCCATGGCCAAAGCTGACCGTATCTCAAACATCGCTTGAGTCAGTATTTGTATGGAGGCAGAGAGAGTTTTGAGTCCTCCCACCAAAGTATTATACGCTGAACGAGGTCTGCTGGCGGAGCATTAGACTCCATATCACCACCTCCTATCATGTAAACTGTCATGACGTGACTAGAAGTGGATGGATTGGTTGAACCTTCACTTTCAGCCTCGCTCTCCTGTAGAACAGTCGCTTCTCCTGGAGTTTCGTCTTGGCTACCTCCAGCTATGTGCTGGAGGATATCTTCGTCTTCGGAAGGAGGATCAACAAGCGGTTGACTACCCCCAGCTATTACTTCTTCTGAAATCTTCTTTCTTGCCCGGGTGCCTTCAAACACTCCTGAGGAAGGGACATTCACCTTGGTCTTCCTCGGCTGGCTCTTGGATGAGGACGAGGTCGAGGAGTTGCCAGTCGCCTTTCGGATTGATGAGGAGTTAAAGACTATGTTACAAGAAGTAACCTTTAGTCCTGGCTCTTTTTCAATCGATACCTTCTTCCTAAGGCAACGTTGGAGTGGTGCTGATGATTGCAGCCGCTGGACCACAGACTGCCTTTATGGTGGGACTGCTGTTTTACAAAACATTTGATGGTAACCACAGCACAGGTGTGCCCTGTAAGGGGCACATTGTGCTTGTCAGTCAACTCTCATGATCGGTATTTGTGAATGATCACATTACGCAAATCGTTAGAGTAGAGTGCCACTTTCACACCCCCATCAGGCGTATTAAAAGGCCAAGTGCCGGGGTGGTCAAGTGAATGCTGCACCCCCTGATCCAGCACAAAAGATGCGCCCAGATCAGTATTGGGGGAGCAACATTTAGGGTGGCTTGAACCAGCCTCAGACGTATAACCAATGTAGGTGCGGGGGTTAAAGACCACAGAGTTTGCCTTGCACAACTTGGTTGTGAACGCAGCAGATACTCCCAAGTGAGATAAGGACTTTGAAGGTCGGCTCGTTTCTGGCACCGAAGCACCCGAGTCAACTTTGTACAGCTTACCATTAGCAGCACGCATGATTGTGACCGCATGCTTCTGGTTTGCCGTTGGCATAGCACGTTTGAGGCACATGGCCCGTGCCGCCTTAGACCTCTTCGTACCAGCCAGCTAGGGCATATAGTACTCAGAGTTCAAATTATCCTCGCTATGACAGCGAGTGAGTCTGTCAAAGACAGAGGCCTTCTGCGGCGCACCAGAGTTCATGCGCAGGGCGTTAGACGCGTCCCTGCTCCGTTGGCGAATCTTTCTTGACTGAGAAGGAGATGGTTGAGGAATATGGTCAGCACCACATTTTTTCGAGAGATGTGCTGCACCCGTGGGCACATCCTGGCTGCTGAGGGCGTCAGCAAGAAGGATAGGCTGCATCGGTGTATCCCCTTCAGTGATGGTGCCAGGGGCCTCCATCTTGCGCACCCAGGCTTGGCGAGTCTTCTTCGGCTTCGGCAGCCGCTTCGAAGGACTTACACTGCCTTCAGACATGAACTCCTCATATGTCTGTTGATTGAGGCGTACGACTAGTGTCTTGTGGGAGGAGCCCACCTTCACATCGTCTGATTGCGATACAACTTTCTGATCGAAGGAGAAAGAGATCCCCAGCAGAGTCGCCAGCTTGTTTGCCATTAAAATTTTTGATTGGAATTTTAATTACAAACAGAACAGTGTTACAATATAGGACTTAGATGTAGTCCTATGAGTACACTTTTGCTTTTATCTGGGTCCTGTGTCGGTGGAGCGAGTGGTAATGCGTTGACTCCGTTGACGATCTGACAATGGTTTTAAGTTCTCTAAGGTCTGGGTTTCTCTAGATGCCAGAACTTACGGAGGGGAAGAAGACGTTGAGTGTCTCTTCCGATCCCTGTGAGTAGACGTGCGTCTCTGTAACTCTGATGATCTGGTTACCTCTGTCTTTGATGGTGTATGTCTGTATATCTCTCTGTGTGTGTCTGTAAGAAGGAAATGATCCCTCTATTTATAGCTTACAGGATGGCTGCTCATGTGCACATATGTCGGATGTGCCTGGTCGTAGGAACGCCATATGGTTGATGCTGGCAGGGGCACATGGTTGATGCACCCTGATTCGGGGATTGAATCCTTCTTGTTGCGCCTGTGGTGCTGCGGAAGAGCTGACACGTGGCGGCTGAGAGGATTCTTCGGTTGCTGAGATCATGGGTGGTTAGCACCCCTTCGTGGACTGAACTGAGTCAAAGGACACCTGGCGCATGTCCGTAGCTCAAATATCTCAGATGTTGTGGAAAGTGATCTGACAGGATGCGCCTGGGATTGGAAGCATGAGAAAACTTTAGCTCGTAACCTTCAGGAGTCACGAACCAGTCTGGGCGCATGGCTTTTGAGGCGCATGCAAGTTGTTGATCGGCCACGTGGCTTGTAACCTTCAGTAGAAAGTAATTATGATGCTGATGTCAGCGGCGCTTTATTTTCTGTAAAAGTTATTACTGCTCTGTCATCGAGGTATGGCTGCTGTCATATCAGACTTCAGTATTTAATGTTCTTGACGGATGATGGGCTTTTGAGTGGGTGCATTGATCTACGTTCCACTAGGCGCATGGGGACGCATCTTTATGAGGCGCTTGGTACTGATGGGCGCGTCTATATGACGTGCGCATCTGTTGCAAGATGCATTGGTCCGACTGTTGAGTTCTTCGAGTGCCTTAAATAGCCGTTTTGACTTGGCTGAATTTGAAGGGACAGGTTCATCACCATAAATACAAATTTATTGCACGGGATTCGGAGAGCCTGCCACTTGGCACATGGGTTTGATTTTCTCAACCAATAAATAGCAGTAGAAAGAGAGTTTGCTTCTCGTTTTCTCCCGTCTTTCCAAAATGGAGATGAATTTCTTTGCTCGTGTACATTCTATTGTCAAGACGCTCCAGCGGGTGAAGATGTGACGAGTTGTCTTCGTACATACACTTGTGAAGGTGACTGTTACATCCAAAAATTGGGATCGCTGGCTCCCGACGCAGGCCGAAGGTGCCTGTTGCATCCAAAGATCGGGATGCTCGAGTCCCGTCTCCGTTATGCTGGAAGAGCCACAGATCAGAATTGCGGTGCTCTCCTCTTCCTTGGGCTTTGGAGAGCTCTTCCTCCAGCTAGAGTGGGGTTGATCGCCCACCCTTGTTCGGCTCAATAAATGCTTCATTAGCCGAAGCACTTGATAGGGTCGAAGTAGAGCACATATGTTGAGACTTCGTGATGCGCCTAACTAAGACGCTGAAGAGATGCGCTTGACTTAGACGCTGAAGGGACACGCCTGACTGAGACGCTAAAGAGATACGCCTGACCGATGATGCGCCTGGCATGGGGCGTATGGCAGTTTGCTACGCCTGGCTGTAGTCTTAGGATCTTTCTTTTTGTAAAAGTTCTCCTTTGTAAAGTCTTTCTTTAGACATGTAATAGACTTTTATATGAAATAAAAATCTTCCTTTGATGTCTATACTTTTCCTGTCCTTTGCTGTGCCAAGTACTTCGTTTGAGCTCCCTAGCGCACGTTTGAGTGGTATTAGGCGCATAGGAATTCTGGCCTATAGATGCTTCTGAAATTCCATTCTTCTACACTAAGGCGCTCATGCCATACACGAGGTGCTTGTTTGAGTCTGTAGAGAGCTTTACGAAGCTTGAATACATGATCTAGTCTTTTAAAACAATTAAATCAAGGAGATTGTTTAACAAAGATTTTTTTCTTTTATAAAACAATTTAGAAAAGCACTTTTGACATCCATTTGAAAAAGTTTAAAACCATAAAAACTAGCAAAAACACATAACATATGAATGGATTCTAGTCTAGCAACTGGAGCATATGTCTCATCATAGCCAATGTCTTTTTCTTGATTGTAGCCTTGGACTACTAGACATGCTTTGTTGCGTGTGACCATACCATTCACATCTAATTTATTTCAGAAAATTTGTTTTATACCAATGACCAGGTGATCACTAGGTCTGGGAACAAGTTCCCAAACTTGATTCCGTTCAAATTGGTTAAGTTCCTCTTGTATTGCAGAAATCCAAAATTCATTATCGAAAGCTTCTTCGCTATTCTTGGATTCTATCTTAGTAATAAAAGCTACGTTAGCAATAATATCTCTAGTGCTTGAACGAGTACTTACACCATTAGATACATCACCTATTACCAATTTTTCTGGATGGTTTGGGGTAAATCATAATCTCTTCGGTAGACTTTTGAGGGATACGAATGGTGTATCATCGGGTATTTTGCTTGAGGGTATTCTATCATCTTTATTATCACCATCGTTGTCATATTGATGGTTTAGTTCGTTGAAAGTGACGTTTATTGATTACTTCAACCACAAGTGATCTTTTGTTGAATACTTTGTATACTTTTCTCTTTGCAGCATATCCGAGAAAAAAATTTCAATAGCTTTCTCATCAAATTTGACTAAATTGTCTTTAGTGTTTAAGATAAAGCATCTGCAACCACATACTTTGAAATAGCTGATATTAAATGTTTTATGAAACCATAATTTATAAGGAGTCTTTTTCGAGATTGGTCTAATAAGAACTCTATTTAACACATGTCATGCTTTATAAACAACTTCTGCCCAAATATACTCTGGAAGATTTTGCTAGTTAAGCATAACTCTAGCCATATCACCAAGAGTTCTATTCTTCCTCTCCACAGCACCATTCTCTTGAGAAGTTCTGGGGCATGAGAATTCATATAACAAACCATTTGAATCACAAAAAAGTTTTAAAATCATGGTTATCAAATTCTTCTCCATGATCACTTCGAATATGAGTAATCATGCATCCTTTCTTATTTTGAACCTTTTTATAAAAAGAAACAAATTTAGAGAAGGCCTCATTTTTATTTGCAAGAAAATAAACCCAAGTATATCATGAATAGTCATCAACTATTATGCAAGCATATAGCTTATCGCCAAGACTTGCAACTCTACTTGGTCTAAATAAGTCCATATGTAACAATTGAAGCTGTCTAGAGGTACTTACAATATTTATTGATTTGAAAGATTGTAAAACCCCTAAATTTCTACTATTTTTTTTAATTTGGTACTGATTTAAAATTTTGTATTGTACGTCGCGTAATCGTATTATACGTCATGCGCAAAATTTCATTTTTGAATTTGCTCGACGAGTGCGAATATGTGCGAGCGTACATATTTTTGAAAAATATTTTTTTTCTATTTTTATGGTTTCAAAATAATATACATAATAATTATTTAGCTATCGTACCAAAATTTCCAAGTTCATTATTTTATTTACACAAAGCCTTTCGTTTATATCGTTATTAATAATAAATAATATTTTTAGTGCGTACATATATTTCATAAATATTTTATTAGTGTAATTTTCAAAATTATTAATATTAATATTTTATTATTCAAAAAGATTTATTATTATCGAAATTATTATTATTAGTATTTTAGAAAATAGATTTGAATTTATTGCTGCCATTTTAAATCTCGAATTGATTTTATGGAATTAATTTAAATAGTTAAAAGATAAAATTTATACTTAAATTGAGTTTAGAGTATCTAGTTTTAAATTGGAAATTTAATTTGAATTTGGATTTGATTATTGATTTAAATTAAATTGGGTTTAAATATCCTAATTCTTATCTTAATGGGAATTCTCACATCCTATAAATAGGTAGGTACTCCTCCATTATTTCTCCACAAGCCACAATTCATCTTCCACAAAATTCTCCACAACGTGTGTGCATCGTGTCCTTGTCCATCTTTTTCTTCCGCTATTTTTTACAAATACATATTTTTTGTCGTATCCGACAAACCGGACATGACCAAATTCCCAAATCCCTAAACCCTAATTTTTTGATCTCTAATTCTCTAACCCTAAACCTAGCTCGACCATCCCCACAGCTATGCTGTTCGACCCGACGTCGTCTCCCAGGCACCGTGAGTCCCAGCCAACCACCACCGTCCGTATGGCTCTGCCCCGTCCATGACGACCACATCTTCCATCGCCACCAGCATCCATCTCACCCGACCTCCTCCATGGCAAACCGACAACACCACCACCACTACCAACACCATCGTCGCCACCACATCGTCTTCGACATCACCACCCTATCCCACGACCACCGCCACAATCCGTAGACCAAAACCAAATCGACCAAAAATAAACCCAAAAAAAACAAACACCACCATCACCGCCCCTTACCTGACGCTGCCGGCCGGAGATCCGGCGACCGTCCCAGCCATCCTTCCGTCGCAGCCGACCCAGCCTAGCCGAGATCACCGCCTAGCCTCCGCGCCGAAGCCTCCGCCCCGACCGTCAGCACCGCTCCCCTTCTTCCCTCACTCGAAACCCATCTCCTCCGCCGGAAACTCCTCCGTGCACCGAGCTCAGCCCCGACCTTCCTCCGGAGCCCCCGACCGCCTTCCCTCCGCCTGCCGACCTAAGCTCCGTCGCGCGCAGATCCGCACCACCAAATTCTTCGGTTAAACCCCATCGATCCCCTCCGCCTATTCCTGCGCCGCGAGCCGCGCCGGAACCCCCGAACTCCGCCGACCTCACTCTTCCCCGACCCTCCCTCCTCCTCGGTCGTGCCGCCCTCTCCGGTCAGCCAGCACCCCACGGACCCGCCGCCTCCGCCGCCCTCTCCTCAAACCCTCCGCGCCGCCGCCGCGTGACGGTGAGCGCCGCGTCCAGCCGCGCTTGCCCAGTGCCCAGCGCTCCGCGGCCGCTCCCTAGACTCCTCTCGCTCCCTTCGCCTCCGTGACTTCCGTGCACGAGCTCCGTTCCATTCCTCCCTCTCCATTTCCTCTTTCTCGGGAAAGAGCTCCTTCATCCTCTGTTTTTTTTTTTTTTTTTTTTTTATTTATTCTATTTCATTCATTGCTCTCCTCGAAAGAAGAGAACTTTACAGTACAGTGCATTATTATCCTTTTGTTATGGTTATTATTGTTATTATTATTATTATTATTATTATTATTATTATTATTATTATTATTATTATTATTATTATTATTATTATTATTATTATTATTATTATTATTATTCTGTTTATTATTATTATTTTTATTATCATCTTTAGTGTTATTAGTATTAAATATCTATGTCTCTTTTATATATAGTATATATTTGGTTAGATTAATTATTAGAATTGTTGATATTAATATTGGCCTTTATGAATTATACTATTAGTATTTTGTTATTGTTATTTAGTATAAAATATTTTTAAAATTAATTTATAACAAATATTATTATATTGCTACCTTGTTGTAACTGATTATATACATATCCCAAGCTATGTTCTTTTAGCCATAGCAAAATAATTTTTCCTATACTTCATTTACCCAAACTATTTTAAAAAAAAATATAGTTTTTCTCTTTATAAACCTAGCTTTTAAGCCTAAAAGGATTTTTGATTTTTATGGATCTTTTTCTAAAAACTGTCTTAATATATTTTAAGTATTATAAATAAATTCTAAAAATAGGTACCTAAAATTATTTTAACTAAATTTAGTTTCTTCCTAGAAATTCTATTTTGACAAACTTAGAGTTTGGCCAAAATAAAACAATTTTCTTGACTTTAAGTACTTTGCTATAATTATTTTGACTCATAAAAACTAGTTTTCAAGTATTATAAATAGTTTTCTATATCTCATTATTTATCCATTATTCTTTGATTTCTCTCCTGTTCGTAACCGATCCTCTTATTCCCATTCTGTCACCAAGTCCGTACCATATTATATCCACCCTAACCAATTTGACCCTTCTGGACCCAATGGAACCATCCGTGCCCCCACCCGAGGTCACCTTGCATAGTTGTCGCACCGAAGTCGCAGTTCATGCCATCGTGATTATCGTAGCACACCAGGCGTACTACCAGGCAAGACACCTTGCCATTTGCTGTTTAATTATTTTAGCTCATATTTCATGCATGTTCATTATTTTCTTTATGTAAAATAAACATTGATACATGGCATAACCTGTTAGAATTTACTATTCAGTTTCTTGCTATGTATTATTTTTTTACACATTAAACTGAGAGTTAAGGGACCACCCTTTGTGTGTTGCATTCATAGGCCTTGACACGTTTATACCACATTGTTGTGTGTCATATATAGGACTCGGACATGCGTGATTGGCTGGCCACCAGTACGTATAAGTCGTGCGTTAGGAAATAACTGCTAATAGAATTGCATGCTAGAAGACTTAGCAGTTATGAGTTGGCATTGGGCGGGAAGAACATGATTGGAAGTTGACTACCACCCTATCTATCATAGACTCGCTCGCTACTGAGGAACGATAGGTAGACTATATGATATAGACTCGCTCGGTACTGAGAAATAGTATATGGTGTTATGACTCGCTACTGAGGTACTGCATTGGTATTGACCGGCTTGTCATGCGACCATGAATTGTTCTTAACTACATTCACTTAGAACGGTTAGGCTACCTTTATCCATTAGGTACGAGTACTTTTGGTTTGAGTAGTTGTATCTGACCGTGGCTTGGAACAATAACTTGTCGCGGATTAGTTTGTCACATCTTGTCCTTGTTTGGTTGTAGGTGTGACTTACTACTTCGATGAGAAGGTATTGAACCTTGTTGGGGTCCGGATACCATATTGGATTCATTGCATGGAAAGTACGTCACCGTGAATTAGTTTACCATCTCCTGTCCTTGTTTGTTTGGGGGGATGGTACGCTCGTTCAATAGGTGTGTATTGGACCATGTTATATTTCAATTGACTTATTTATTTGAGCAATATTTATTCAGTTTATATGGCATGATATTATGTGTCTTATTACGTCCCTCTGAGGACCTGGTTATCTCTCCAGGTGTGTATGCTATTGTCTTTCGCAGGTGTTCTAACTCTAGCCGTGATCTTCGTTATTTCTTCGATGATGATTGCACTTGGATCGTCTTCGCTTCGCTCGCCAAAATCTTTCTTTTGCTTATCATGTATTTCTTTTCATAGTTGGTAGTGGATTTGTCTCCGCCTAACTACATGTACCAAATGACAATTTCATAGTTGATTATATGATATCTTTTATTCCTTTATTTTGTGTGGATGAGATTAGTTATGGTTCTACTGCATTTTACAGCTTATGTATCCATACGAGGTTTCCATATATTGGAGTATACTTCGTATGAATACAGCTGACATGTCTACGTTCCTAGTCCTACGTATTTTGGGACTGGGGCGTTACAAAGATGATCTAGATGACTTGTCCTTTTCGTACTCGTCACAGATTATATCTTTCTTGACAGTTATGTCAGATAAACCTCTTACCAATTTGTTTATCGACAATCTTGCAATAGTATGCATGTTTGCATGTCTAAGACCCATATGCCATACCCGGCTTTCATCTTGAGATATGTATAGACACTTTCTTGTACTGTTAATATTCTTTGACAGATATAAAATATATATATATATATATTATCCTCTATTAATCCTTCAAAAGAGATTATTCCAGAAAAATTATCACAAATAAAACATTTATTATTAACAAAATTAGTTCCATAATCGTGATCATTCAATTGACTTATACTCAGAAGGTTATGATTTAATTCTGTTACTAAGAAAACATCTTTAATAATAAGAGAGGGATAAGTACCTATGTCGCAATTACAATTATATGTCATTTTAAGTTGTTTACAAAAGAGACATAGCATTCTTTCTTCATCGATAGAGTTGCAAACAAAGTATTATCACCCGTCATATGTTTGAAGCAACTACTATCGAGAATCCATTTTCTTCTAGTTGGAGGAGGTAGGTCCACCTAAAACATAAGTTGAAGATGTAACCTTTGGAACCCATTTTCTTGAGGGTCCGGATGTGTTAGTTTTAGGAACACATGCATGTCTACTACCTTCCTAATTTTACGCTGATGTGATATATATCCCCTTATACCACAATAGTGACATATAGCAGAAGTGTTCGTACTAGGTGAAGTTCGAAGATCATATATGTAAGTTTTTGAAAAGAGTGTGACTTCTTATGTGGAAACTTATACAAGAACGCATGACTTCTAAAAGTTCTAGTAGTGTTGAATGTACTGTGTTTGTGTTTAGCTGTGTGATTCGTGTTCACTTGAGTCACATGTTTGACAAACTATTTACTCATTTTAATCTCTAACTTTTTAGAGATATCACATGCTTTATTATACTTGGTCGTGAGTGCATCTATTCTCTGAGCTGCAATATTATACTTCTTCTCTAATTCATAGAGATTCTTGAGTTTTACATTATCTTGATTTGCTTTCTGAAGCTCTTTAAAAGTGTCATGCAATCACAATTTCAAAGAAGAAATCTCATCCTTGTTACTAGAAGAAGTTTATCTCTAATATCTTCCAGTATTTGAGATTGCTTAGTAAACTCAAAGAATACTGCTTTCAGCTCTTCTTAGTATATTTATATATATCTATCATCTTCTTTTGATTTTCTAGTAGATCACTGAAGGCATAAAATAACTCAACAAAAGTAAATTCTTCATATAATGGAATTGTAGTTACCTTTGCATTTTTAGCTATGAAGCATATATTTGCTGTCTTGTGAGGTCTTTCTTCTTCTTCATCAGAATAACTTGCTTTACTTTCACCCTAGATGTTGGTATTGGCATAATTCCTTTTTGAAGTCCTTATCTTGCTTTATTGATCGTATCTGCATCCCTTCCTTACAATATGATAGTCTTTCTTGATATAACCTATCTTCTTATAGTTGTAGCAAATTGGTTCTTCATCATCTCTGGAATCTTTCTTCTCTAGTTAGATTTATCATATTTTTGAAATTTTCTAAAGTTCATCGTCATAAGGGCCATTTGCTCATTGTATGAACTATAGGTCTCACTTTTGTCATGGGAAGCCATCTTATGATGTGCCTTGAATACAATAGTCTTCTCTTTTGGTGTTGTCTTCAAAGTCCTTAATGTCCAACTCATGTATCATAAGCTTTCCTATAAGTGTCTCGAGAGTCATTTAATGATATCTTTCCTTCTATTATAACCTTTGTTTTGGTATTGGGTTCTTGGTCAATCCGCAAAGTACCTTTCATATCTTTTAATGATTATTGTATTATTTTCCAAGAGAAGGTAGAGGATTAATAATATCTAAGAATCGAGTAAGCATGTTTGTAATAGTCACATTAGGCTTCATTTTGAGGCCTCATATTCTTGTGTAAGTCGTAAGATTTTAGATTCCTTCACCTGTGAAGTTCTTTCATGACTTACCTCAAGAAGTTTCCAAACCTCGTGAGACATGGTACATGTTGATACTTTATTAAATTCAATTCCATCTACTGCACAAAATAAGGCATTAGTAGCTTTTGTGTCAAGACTTGCTTGTTTTTTTTCATGATCAGTATATTTGTCATGTGGTTTCTCAACCAAATTCCCATCTTGGACAATAGGAGGTGGTTTCTTATAACCATCAATGATAATTGACCATAAATCAAAATCAAGTGACTTGAGATAAAAGCTTATGCGTGTTTTCCAATACGTATAATTTATACCATCAAATAGGGGAGGCCTACTTGTAGACTGGCATTCACAAACTAGTGTATAATGATGCCATTTCCCAAGGAATTTTAGTCCAATTTAGAGAAAATATACTATGATACCAATTGTAGGATCGATGGCTCCTCTAGAGAGGATGAATAAAGTGTAGCGAAAGAAATATCCCCAATAAAAATTAATATAGGTGAAGGCAAATATAGACAGATAACTAAATACAATAAGGTAAAACAGTAATTAAATAGGAAGATAGAAGCAATACGCATACACCATGATTTTGTACTAGTTTTTCAGTGAGAGGACTAGTCCAGTCTCGAGTACTCTAGTTCGATGTTAAATCTACTATTTGAAATAGAGGTTACACCGCGTGCTTTACCCCGAAAGAAACAGCAACTTCTCATAACGTCTTGATTTATCCGAAGCCAACGAACAAACTTCAATACTGTCTGAAAAGCTTTTATACTCCAACCTTGTACAACTAGAACACTTCTAATTTGAATACACTATCACTTAGAAGAATGAGAGTTATATTGAAAATATGAAAATTGAAAAGCATTTTGTACTATGAAGGCTTAGAATGAATAGAGAAGATGAAGAATGAGATGAGTAAGTAAAAATGAAAAATTCTTCTCTAATTATAGGTATTTTTGAAGTAGAGTTTGGGCAGAACTCGGCTAGAGCAACGTTCAAATTTTTAAACGTTTGAGATCCAAAAGACTAGATATTCATTCTGACCAGGAGCAACTTCAGGTTATCGAGTTCGGTCCGAGTTCAGGTAGAACTCTACCCGAGTTCGACTAGTATGATTTCAGGGTTCATTTTGGTTAAGAATGTCTTTTTGGATGTTGGTTTGGTTTGGAAAAAGATGGTTTTGATTTTGTGACAATTATCTTCTAAATGCTAGTTATATTAGACTCACAAAATAACCTAGACTCAGTAAATAAAAAATACAGAATAAAATTACAAAAATTTGTTTGACAAGATCATCTGCGGTCTTCTGTAGTCTTCTTGCTTTATTTATCAAAGTCGAAGTTTTAAGTCAATTATTAAAATTAGGTTTATCATGACTACATGGGCTAACATTTTGATGGAGGGGGTTTTGGCTAGGGCTGATTTATAAATATTGGTTGCTAAGGGCTTTGGGTAGGGCCTGTTATAGTACCGGTTCAGGTGAGTTTCAATGGGGTTTGGGGACCAATTGGATAGTAGATTGGGTACATCCATCTAGAGTTTCCTAATTTGGGAAATATTTCTTTATAGAGTTTCTTTGTTAGATTTAGCCCAAATAAATAATCATTAAATTAAAAATGAATTTCTAGGATGGCCCCTCTATATGGGGATGACGTTAACAAGTATTCTACAACTTGTTGGACAAGTTTTGATCCCAAGAAAAATTACCCGATTAGGAAATACGCTCTAAAATTCTATTTAAGAGGACTTATGTGCCATTTGAATTTAAATAGTACATGGGGCCTCGATTGAATGGGACCCCCTTGGCATGTCTATAGTAGGCTCAAAAATAGTCGAAATCATATATTGGGTCGTTTAGGTTGCATTGATATAAAATCCTAAAATCAAGTTGGAAGTTACGGCACGTTTTACGGTATATAACTTCGTGGCATAAATTGACCCCAAAGTTCAATGAAGCAATTAGAATACAAGAAGACATATTTGAGTGGAACAGATACCAAATCGAAGATAAACTTATTTCAAAATTATGAAGGAAGTTTCTAAAGTTTGGCATTTCTTGTGATTCAAATATTAATGCTACGAAAGAGTATATTTTGTGATCATAAATAAAAGTGAAAAAAATATAAATATTAAACATTATAATTCAAATAAATATCTAAAGTATATATAAAATATGTGATTTTTTTTAGAGATCTTACAATAACATTACCGTGTCTAGTGGGTTGGCAACAATAACATTATGAAAATTAGGATCCTTTTCTTGCCAAATACCTTAGGTGGTTTACCTAGTTAAGTAACCCTATAATTATCATTATGGCTTCCAGGCCATGGACACCTAGTAAATCAATCCTAAATGTTGTATCGTAGTACGAGTAGACCGATGGCGATCTAAGTTGGCCTTCCAAGACTCTATGGATATATTGTTAATATCGACAAGGGGTACCAATTTAGATTTACTTCGAGTGTAGATGCAATAATTTCTAGAACTATTCAACCAAGAACATATTCCCTACTTTCTAGTCCACGGTCATCAAGACCTAATACATATGGTAGCTATACAGTAATTCAGGAGAGTAAATATAGTATAAAGGTCTAGTACTCTAAAGGGTAACCCGATGCGTGATAACATGGAGGTACTGCGGCTGGGCAAGCAACAATGAATTATACAATGGGTTTCCAATCAAGCAATAGAAAATCAGGTAATAATTGTTGTGCCATACCCCTCCTCTGTTAAATAGGATGAATGAAAAGATGTAACAACATTAGTAAGTTGGCTATTCAGCGACTTGCCTGGAGTCCCTCTCGGTCGAGGCAACTCATTCTTCAGGTAGGTGGCTTCGATGAACTTGTTTCTGCTTTGCCTTCATACCTAATAAATGAATCACATGCCTGTTTCATATTCAATAAATTTATGCATGATAATAAAAGATTTGAACCCACATAGCTAAGGGAATAATCACATCTTATGGCAGATTTATATAAAATATGGTAATGCCAAACTTGCTACTTAGAGAATGCTTCACACTATGTTTTCAAACTGACCATTGCCCTATCGATTCATACGACTTATGTAAGGTAGAGTTTTCTTATGTTGTCCCACGAACTATCTACTCGATGTTATAGTATACACGTTCGCACGAGTTTAATGTATTTCTTATAGAGTATGGCATTATTTAAGGACTTTGTGGAAAACAATTTGTTCAAGGTAAGCAGGAGGGCTATCAAATAGTTATTTCTGAGTTGAGATAAAAATTGAGTTGATTCAGCTGACAAGAAGTATCCAGTAGTCGTTCCTAGGTTCAGAGGTGTAACTTAAAAAGTTCTTGCGATCGTGGGTCACTGAGGCAGTCCCAGGTCTGGGAGCTGCATAGAGATGGAAAGTTAAGATAATGAAAGGTTTGAGTCATACTGTTAGTTAGGCCATGCATTTATATTGAGTCTAGACGTTCTCAAAGGTACGTAGTCATAGATAACTTGTGCATAAGGTTTTAGTTCCTCGAACGAATCATTGGTAACTGAGATCGTGTCGGCCTAGGAGGATAAGGGATAGTTGAGAAGGTTAAATCAACAGGAGATTCGGGAGAGTTTAGTGGGTCTAGCTACCTTACATTACAAGGATCGCCGTCTATCCTAGCTTTGTCCAAGATAGATTGAATTTCCAGTAACCTTCGTATAAATTGAGTCAAGCATGCTAGCTGCAATCCATGTGCACAATATCAGTTGAGTAAAGAAGTAGAGATAAAGCATGAAACATTGCTATATTCCTAAGATGTGGCTTATGCAGAGATATGTTAAGACATAATGTGTGTGAGTATGGTTCGATAGCGTGGCATTGAATCCTTATGATATAACTGTATCGTGTATTGAAACATGGAAGGCACATAAGATAAGTAAGGGTAAGCTTTATCCTGTTGTGTAGCATGAACATGATGTTGCAACACAAGTAGGCTTGTAGTTTATGCTATAAAACTGATCCTAAAGCAAGATTAGGAAGACCATAAAATCATAGTGCACACTCATTACAATAATATGTTTTTCTTGTATAGAAGGCCAAGAGGCCTCCCCACTAGTGCATTCTTTTGTACTAATAGCCCAACAAGTTTTAGGGAGTAGCCCGCTCGGTACGAAGCTCTCTTGGACGCACTAAGGCATGGAGCTCCTTGCTATTTTGAGGCGTGCAATCATGTTGAAGGCTTCACTTATATGGGATATATTTATAAGATATTTTTGGTCTAGGGTGTATAACGATGAAACTGCATTATACCACTATTCGGATTGGGTTCGATCAGGAGGGAATCTTGATGTCTATCCACCCTTCTAAAGATAATATATTTCTTCTACATTATTTTCTTTGTCGTAACTATGAAGTAGGCATCATTAAATATTAGGATTTTATTCTACGCATAAGTGCTAGTGAGTTGTGTGTGCAACGATAGACCTAAGCTTTTTTTTTCCTACAGAATTTATAGGGCTTCAATGTGCAAGGTCAGAGTAATTCAAAGGTAATCCTATATTGATAAAATATGACAAATTTTTATCTGGAATTACATTATTATACGATGCATGGTACATTAGTTTGAGCCACCACATTCATCTAGCTTACCCCCCCAGATATATGCGACCATTATCGATGACAGTTTTGGAGTCTTCCTTTAGAGTTTTACCACTATCGGGGCTAAAACAGGCTCGATCGGGGATCCTCTTTTGGTGATTGTGCCGCCTTTTAGAGTTTGACCATCAGTGGTTCTGGGGTTCTTCTACGAAGTTTTACCACCCGAGGAGCTTGCGTGTTAGTAGGTCCTCCCTTGAGGCGGACCCCTAAGGGTTCGTCCTAAGTTGTTTGTGCCTCAGCTTCACCATCAACATCATGACCTCCTTCTTGACCATACCATTGGTGTCAACATATTTCAAATATTAGTGAAGAGTGGACGACATCAACATCAAGATAGAATTGGGTAGTAGGCTTTGACGGATTAGCGTATACGAACTCCATCTTGACAATACCATTGTTGTCAACATATTTCAAATATTGGTGAAGAGTGGACGACATAATCATATATTCAAGAATCCATGGATGCTCTAGCAGGACATTATAGGATACATCTGCATTAATGATGTAGCATGTTACATCTGTTACCAAATTGCCTATATGGTATTTCAGGCAAAATTTATCCAAAAGGTAGCTTCTTCCAGCGTTGAAGTCGATGATGGTCATGGTGGTAGATGACAAGCGATGCATCGGAATTTCCAAAGTTTGGAGTAAACTTTATAAGATGATGCTGAGAGATGAACCTGGGTAATACAATAGATCCACCTTGATGGCCCCGATATAACCCGTATAGTACAAGGGTCTATCGTGTATGTTATTCTTTGACAACATGTCATGTAGGAAAATATGATATTCGAAATAGACTCCATCACTTTGTGGCACTAGAGGCATGCAACAAGGTCCTCTTCCGGCTCCTAGACCCCCACCCAGGTAGGAATCGACGTGTAATGCCTCACTCAGGGCGTCACAAGTCTCTTTGGGGAGAAAGAGGAGTTCAAAGAGATACAAGCTCATAGGTGTATTGACAAGTTGTGCCAAATATATCCAAATTACAATGTTTGACCAACCTCGATGCTGAGTCCTTTCTTACAGGCTTGCCAAAATGCGTCTCCTTTTGTTTTTGCTTATATGCCGTAGGAGGTTGGTCCAGACCAGCTTCGGATGTAATAGAGTAGAGAAGGGTGTGACCAGAGGTGTCTCGTCTTCTGAAGTTGGGTCATAGTTGCGCTGATAGGTCTGGCCAGACCTGGTGGATCCTGCTTCGACTTTATCGGTCGAGGCAGATATCATATGACATAACTTGAACCCCTTTCATTTGGGCTTGGTGATGCCAGGTACCACTGACTAAGTTAGTTCTTGAGCATGTTTTAGGTGGACCCACATGACATAGCCTCGTGGCATTGTGAGCGGTACCGGCCCTGCTGCTTAGTTAGGAGGCGATGGGAGGTTGATGACCTCCACAGTCACTTTAGGGATTGGGACGATGCCGTCTTAGGCTTCTACCACTGGAAAGTCGCTAAACTGGAGATGTCATGCCCCAACCCGCTGAATCATTCCTCCGGCTGCTTGACCCCACCCAAGTAGGAATCGACGTGTAATGCCTCACTCAGGGCATCACAAGTCGCTTTGGGGAGAAAGATGAGTTCATAGAGATACAAGCTCATAGGTGTATTGACAAGTTGTGCCGAAAATATCCAAATTGTAAAGTTTGACCAACCTCGATACGGAGTTCTTTCTTACAGGCTTGCCAAAATGAGTCTTCTTTTGTTTTCGCTTGTCTGTCGTAGGAGGTTGGTCCAGACCAGCTTCAAATAACTAGAGTAGAGAAGGGTGTGACCAGAGGTATCTCGTCTTCTGAAGTTGGGTCATAGTTGTGATGATAGGTCTGGCCAGACCTGGTGGATCATGCTTCGACTTCATCGGTCGAGGCTGATATCATGTGACATAACTTGAACCCCTTTCATTTGGGCTTGGTAATGCCAGGTACTGCTGACTAAGTCAGTTTTTGAGAACGTTTTAGGTGGACCCATGTGACTTAGCCTCACGGCATTGTGAGCGGTACCAGCCCTACTGCTTAGTTAGGAGGCGGTGGGTGGTTGACGACCTCCATAGTCGCTTTAGGGATTGGGACGATGCCGTCTTACACTTCTACCACTTGAAAGTCGCTAAACTGGAGATGTCATGCCCCAACCCGCTGAATCATTCATCCTTCCGTCGATTCAGCTGAATCGATCGTTCTTGCTGGGGCATGATGTCGTACGAGTTTGGAGTTGCACTCGTACAAGGCTATATGATTAAAAATCTTTAAAATGGTTATCTTAATTCAATATTTGCAGCGAAGAAAACAGAGTCACATTGAAGTTTCATAGAGTATACAAAATAATTCTTTTTATTGAATAAGCAACAGAATTACAAAGACTTTCAATAGCCCAAATGAACCTATCAGGTTGGCTTACAACACTCATGACCTCTCTAGTCCACAAAAGATTTTATCATTCCACATATAATGTCTTTTATATCTCGACAACTTTATTTTGTTGCAAACCCGAGCGTCAATGTGGTCGCACGCTTTAGCATGCTATGGCATTCCATGCCTCAGTGCGTCCAAGCGAAGCTCCATCATGAGCAAACCATTCCCTGCATCTTACAAGCAATCTAGTAGGGGATCAGTACTAATCCTCTCGTGTACTGATAAGACTCACTCGCCTAAACCAACATTAAGTAATATATATATGAATAATGCAGCTAAACTTGTGATCTTTTTATCTTTTCCTTAGGATCGGTTTTATGGTATATTCAAAAGCAGTAAAGCATATATTTTATGGGAAACATGTTATCATTGATTCACGTAAGCAAGCAGGCAACATTGATATAACTCATGCTATTTCATGGTGACTTCTTATCAATATCGACCCACTCACCCTTGCACCGATGCAAGGTCAATACGTCTACCATCTTTCCTTGTCATGTTATAAGTGATCTTTGTGTAGGATCTGTGTACCAACAACATTTAACCCATCGTCCCTTTTCTATATGAAAGTCACTGGCTTCTTTGTGCTAGAATGGATATATTCTCAAAGGCATTGTGTCGCTACCCATTCAACCTAGGTTGTGATCCTTATTGAAGGTCCCATAATGCATTAGTGCCGAAGTACGATTAACTATCCCTCCAAGGCTGAACAGTCCCGACGCTCCGGTGATCTTGTTCGAGGAAAATAAACTCGTGCACGGGCAATATACACAAGTCCATTTGATCCTGCAATACGTGTTTGTCTCATACAACCAAACATAGTTAGAGCCCGAAACTCAGACTGCATATCTTCTTGCATTTCTCACATCATCTTTCATTTCTATTCTTTCTTTCAATGTTCTCACTCTTTCTTTTAATGTTTTGTCGCCTCGATTCAATATCCTGTAGCTCGAAGCCCCAATTCAATGTTCAAATGAACGACCCAAGGTCCCAAATATTTCTATGACAACATATTACATTTGACAGATGTATGGCATTTGTGCCACAATTTCCTTACTTCGCATATGAAATATATCTTTCAATGTTCTATGACTTAACGGTTATTGTTGCAATTCGTGCATTTGATGCACGCCTCGACTAAAGTATTTAATATTCTACAGCTCGTGCACAGAGGCACTAGCGTCGATATAGTCTTTCATTATTCTAGCCTTCTAACTCGTGTACGGAGGCACGCCTTTGATAGATGTTCTATGACTTATGCCTCGAGGCACGTTTCGATTCAATTATTCAATTTACCGTGACTCGTGCATTTGATGTAGTCATCGATACAGTTATCCCATGTTCCATTTTAATTCATGCACATGATGCACGTTTTTCCTCAATCTTCTTAGTGTTCTACACGCACTATAAATTCTCTTATTCGAGCCACGCCTGCGGACCCGGTCGTTTAACTTAGCATATAGAGATACATTTTAATTAGGCATGACAGAGTAGGAAAGAAGGTCAAAGTCCTCCCACCTTATACCGACACGCCTGATCATTTCGTCGAGCCGATGCGGCTAAATTCTTTAACATCGTTGCATGGCTAACTCGTCTGACTTAGCTACTCAAGCACTGCATGCTCCGTTGAACTACTAGACTGATTTGGCCTTCCTATGTCTCAGTCCGTTGTGAGGCGATGCTTTGGTTTTGGTAGACTCTGTTGTAAACAAGGCAAAAGATCGACCTCTTATAATTCAACTTAAAAGCACAGCCTGCATATAAAACCAACTAAAATCAATACTTATTTGAATCGAACTTATTCTTTGCATCGATTCGATTTTACTAGATCTTCAATTTGACTCAATGTTTTCTTTCGGACCATCATAATACTTGTATCGGTTCTAGTAAACTTACATTTTTTCGAGTCAATGACTCATCTTAATGCATCGTGCAGTGTGGGGCATTACAAATATACCACTCAAAAGAAGATTCATCTTCGAACCGAAACTAACACTCAATCTATGCATTTTTTTTAATCGTTTCTACGTTCCCATTCCACTATCGATATTCTGTTTCAAACCTTCGTGCAAGCTTTCATTAACGTATCTTAATCTTTTCTGTAGCTCGATTTAAAATTAGCATACAACTTAGTTTGGATCGTACACATATTTTAGGCATCCCAGAAATATATATATTTCAGCCAAGCCCAGTAGTAGGAAATTGAAACAATGCTAACAGGTAAATTTTTAATTCTCAAATATTTGTCATCTTGTACTCTCGATCGGACTAGATCTCTTGCGACCATTCCCATAATATTTTTGCATATGCATTACTCGATAATACATGATCATTCAACAAAATATTCGCATTCTAGGCGGTTCACATCGTATTTTACACTGGCTATCAATTTTATGTATTGTGTTAAGATATCGTGCATCCAATTGTAACGAGTCTCCACAATGCCTTTGCGTTCAAAGCTGATGCCCAACTATTTCTGAAGCTTTACCTTGCAACACGTCGGTATGATTTTTCTTTGTTCACTTGTAATTGTATCAACATCTGGGACTACCCTCGCTAGGCAACTTACCCAGACATCATACTTAAATTCTCTCGACGCAACTCAAATCGATGTTGCTCAAAGCCACAGTCCTTCTGATACAAATGTTTAATTCGAGTCGGCGGTGCTCAAAGGCAACAATCGCTTTGACACAAGATCTTCTGCCATGCGTCTTATGTTTGATTTCTATCAAGTAGGAAATTTCTAATCAAATTCTCAATACCAATCCCAACTTAATCACTCTCGCTACATAGAATATAAGTTTGATTCACATAAGCTCAATTGCTATATGAATTCAAATCCATTGACACAATCATTTCTCTTATCACTCGTTCTCATGTATAGCACGATTATCGTAATCATCTTTATGTAACGCTAAGCTAGTCAGTGAATTTCTAGTTCGATCGTCGTCCAACATAATTATTTAATCATTCTTTCGACTAATCCTCAAAATTTGACTATATAATTCTTAGTCGAAGCCGTTCCATCAATTCCTGAAATAATTATTCGATCACCTAGACTTATCATCAACATGCACAATATTATATGCATCCTTGACATAATTTCTTATGGCCCATCAAATGGGTCATCTTATGGGTCTCTAATTTTCACTTTGATTTGGCGGTCAAGTCTTCTTGGGTCAGGCACCCTGAAGCTACGCTCGATAATTTTGGATCATTAATTAAGGACAGTTACTACGAACTATGTTATATCTTATTTTGGAGCCAAATCATGTTCCGATGAATTCTTTGGGACTCTACCCAAATCAAAACATAACTATTTCTACCTATGTAACTGAGGTTCAACTATCCTCTGAATAATTCACGCACTACCGTCGATGATTCCATAATTTATGAAATATTTACTCGTATCGAGTTCGAACCTATCTACCCACGTTCAACACCCGAGATGCTATACGAATTAAAATAATTATCTATGACTTTATATTCTCTCCCTGATCAATCATAAAGTCTACAGTCAACCAGTTCGACATTTTCGTATTGCTATTCCAAAAAATCTTGATATCGTAGGCCTGCTCCATTTTGTATTCTCATATTGTGCTTATATTTTCTTGTGTATCACTTTCAATAGTGCGAGGGTCAGCTTTGATTCTGTATCAACTCGCATACATCCAAGTTCATAAAAACATTTCTATACGCGTCATATATTTTTTCGACTCGTCGCATCCCGCTATACTTCCATTGCGTAACCGAGTTACCAATTATCCAACATCGAACCCTCGAGTTATACGATCATACCCTCTAAGTTTTATACGATTAAGTCGTACTCAAATGAGTTTCGTCTCAATATAACCAACTATTTTCTTAGGTGCGGTTATCCGCATCAACCAACATTTTCATCGAGCTCGCAAGTCGTGCGACCCGATTATAAGTTCAAGTTTCCTATCTCGTTGATCCAATTATTGCCTCAGAGCATAATTGTTTCGTTAGTCTCATTCATTCGACCAACTTATAAATTTTAAGTTTACTTTTAACTTATCGTCCGTTGACACGAGCCTATGCCTGATCGTTCTAGCCAAACTTATCAAAGAACACTTGTATCAAAGTATTATCGTACAAGTTTTTAATTGAGTCTCGACCCTACTCTTGTGTTACGAACAAATCTTTCACATAAGTGGTATAGCATATACCACTCAGAAATTGAGTCATTCATCGCAAAAGTGGTATGACATATACCGCTCGAAAATTAAATCATTTCTCTTGCATCATACTCGGTATAAATCTATAATCTAATTCTGGTGATCATGCTGATCACAAACGTAACATTCGATTAATCAAAATTTGACATAACTCGGCCAATGTATACATTCGTCAATTCATGTTTGGCACACAACCAAACCGATTCATTCCAATTACTTTACAATTTTCATTTCCATCCTTTACATTTCGTACAACGTTTCATTTTCGACATTCAAAGCCAATACTCGAATCCATTCAAAACATTAAAAATCAACTTGCATGTACATATGCAAGAACTATTCATAATTCAACTCGTTGCACTTGATACAACAAACATTTCATGACTTTACGATATTGATGCAACCAATACTTTTCATATCATTTTTGGCATTGAAATAACAAACAACTCAATTCACATCTCATGACTTGCTGCACTTGAAGCAGCAAACATTTTACGGCTTGTGGTACTTAATGAAACAAACATTTTACGACTTTACACACAACATCATATAAATTTTCAAAACACTTGCGACAAATTATGCAACATTGTATTAGACTTATCGTATGGAATATCCAGTGTGGCATTGGGTAGAGTCAAGAGTCATTTGATCATGGTAGACAACTTTTAGAATTGAAACAAAATAAAGCGTCCTGAGGAAATTGAACCTAGAGCTTTAATACCATTTTGTTACGTCCTGACCCGTTGAATCGTTCGTCCTTGTGTCGATTCAACCGAATCGATCGTCCTCGTTGGGGCGTAATGCCCTACCAGTCTAAAGTTGCACTCATACAATACTAGATGATTAAAAATATTTAAAATGGTCATCTTAATTTAATATTCACAACGAAAGAAAATAGAGTCATATTAAAGTTACACAGAGTATACAAAATAATTCTTTTTATTCAAAAAACAGCAAAATTATAAAGGTTTTAAATAGCCCAAATAAATCTGCCATATTGGCTTACAATACTCATGATCTCTCTAGCCCACAAAGAATTTTATCATTTCATACATCATGTTTTCTATATCTCGGTTGTATCATTCTGTTGCAAGTTCGAGCATCAATGAGGTTACAAGCTTCAAAATGCTATGGCATTCCATGCCTCAGCATGTCCAAACGAAGCTCTGCCGTAAGCAATCTAGTGGGAGATCAGTACTAATCCTCTCGCATACTGATAAGACCTACTTACCTTAACTTATGATCTTTATGTCTTTGCCTTAGGATCTGTTTCATGGCATATTCGAAAGCAGTAAAGCATGTATCTCCTGGCAAACATGTTATCATTGATTCGCATAAGGAAGCAGGCAACATTGATATTACTCGTGTTGTTTCGTGGTGACTTCTTATCAACATTGACGCATTTATCCTTGTTGTTCACATTTGCTAGGCTCCAAACCATTGCTGACAAGTTTTCTATTCCCGGGCAAGCACTTTATGGCATTTTAACTAATAAAATAATCAGAAGCCGCTACCTATATCCATACCATGTTCGACATGCTTGGATCATTATAACATTCATTAAATATAAGATCCCAACTAGACTCCCAAATCCAATTAGTATCTGTGTAAATTTACTTTTCTCTAATACATACTTGATATTTTTTATAAGATAGAGACTATTTAGTCTTCTCCTGAAAATTATATTCGTTATTTGTAATGCCCGTATTTCGGAATACGTATTTTAATTAGGCTTATATGTATTTCGGGCCTGTATTTTATTTTCTCGGGTTTTGACCTGTAATTGTATTTTGGCTCGACTTACGGATTTTGGTTTTCTCGTAAATTTGGTTTTTGGACCTGGCGTGGTTTTATTTTGTGGAGAAGGAATTGGTTTGGTTTGGTTTAGTATGCATTGGACCACACTTAGCTAACCTCCACCCTCAACACAACATACCCTCCTTCATTAAAACCCCACCTAACTTTCTCTCTCCTCAAAACTTCTATTAATTTTCTTCATCTTCTTCTTCCTTCCTACACCAACTCCATAGGCAAGTGCACCTAGCCACCAAATAAGCATCCCATTTTATTTGTCCATTAGCTAGATTAGGCCATGGTGAACAACATTAGAACTTGGCATTTTGTGATTTGGAGCTTCCATTTTTCTAGATCTAAGTTTTAACCATTTTCGAATTTTTTTGGTTTTGATCTATTAAACTTAGGTTTTTTCCTTGTTTTGAGGCTTCCATATGGAAGAGAATTCAATTTTACACAAGTTAGAACTTTGAAAATCTAAATTTGGTTTTATTTTGGCTAAGTTATGAAGATTAGAATTTTGGAGTTCTCGGGGTCTTCCTCTCGGCTTGGTGGAGAAGATGACCCTCGGCCAGCGCTCTTTAGCGCAAGGTCGAACTGCGCACCCTCCCACGGCCAGCGCTCTTTAGCGCTGGGCCGACCCGCGCTGGCGCTATTTAGCTCCAGCACCTTCCTTCCATTGGCGCACTTGACCGCTGCGCAGTTCGCTCCCCAGCACGCTTGACCTCAGCGCAACCCGACTCCCTAGCGCAGTTCGCTCCCAGCGCAACCCAATCCTGCGCAGCTCATATCCTGCGCAGTTGGCTCTCAGCGTAACCCAATTCCTGCGCAGCTCACATCCTGTGCAGTTCAATCCCAGCGCGGCTTGGCTCCAGCGTAACCCAATTCTAGCGCAGCTCACCCCCTGCACAGCTCGCTCCCAGTGCAACCCGACCCAGCGCAAGCCGACCCTAGCGCAACCCAACCTCAGTACAGTCCATTCCCCTAGCAAAATCTGATTCCCAGCACAACCTATTTGCCCATGGTGATTTGGTTTTATTTTCTTAGGCTTGGCTTCTCTTTTGTGGAGTAGAGTTTTAAGATCTTGTTCCACACAACACGACTGTCTCGACCCAACACGACCTGGCACGGTTTTTGGTGTTTTGCTTATGACTAGTACGGTTTTCATGATTTCTGTGAAGTATGATTCTAGTACTTTTTGATCTTCTTTATAGTGACCCGATGGGGTGCGCTCTTAACTTGTAACCGGTGATTCATAATTATTCTATGTAACTGGATAACTTGATAGTGGCCCGTGGCAGCGCACTCCTGAAACTTGACTTGACTTGAATGCTGTTGCGATGGCTAACTTGACTCATATAATCAACTCTGACTCCGTGGGTGTTCATTCTTGTTGTTTCGTGTAATCCACTTATCTTGTCTTGCATCATGTCTAGGACGTGACTCCCTGGTTACCACGGTCAGGGATTCGCACTGAATATGGATTAGGCTAATGACTAGATCAAACTATAGTCATAGAGAATTTCCAGTCACAGCCGATCTCGTTATCTGGGCGCTTTAATGGACTTGTAGCCTGCCGACGAGTAGGGCACATTTCCAGCACACTATCATGTGTTACACCCTCTAAGTCACCTAAGGGTATATCGTCTCCTGGTCGATGTACCCAACCATACTCTCAACCCGCGGAAGGATAACTGGATAGTCTGCAGGGCTTGGGACTGGAAAAATTCTCATTTGTATCTTGTTAGTAATTAGGCTTGTGGTAACCCTAGTTAGTTAAGTAGTAAGCCGTAGTAATTGCTTGGCCGCTTGTGAATGGATGGTGTCCAGCCTTGTCTAAATCTCGTCTAATCCAAGTACCTGGTACTCCTGAACATGATTATTTTGCTTATCTTTAACAATAAATGGGTAGAGACATAGTGCTATTCAGGCGAAGGGTTACAACCCCGGTCCTTGTTTGGTTTACGGGTTGTAACCTGGCTCCCGGAATGGTTCCACGTCCCTAGTCATTTATTATCCTATTGTACTCTTTATTACTTGTACTTTTCTTCTATTTCCATATGATCTGATATGCTGGCTTTTTGTTCTTATTTCGTGGCCTCCTTGTGGCACTTGCTCTTTCTGGGGTTTGACCCAGCTGGTTTTGTGTGGCCAGATTTCGGAGCAGCACCCGAGGATCTACCGAACCTCCAGCCCAATGGTGGCGACTAGAAGGAACCCGGGCTACGAGTGGGTTTTCTATTTTGTTTTACCCACTACATTGTAAAATTATTCTTTTGAGGCGTTTAGCGGATGAGCAACTGTTAGCTCGATGCATATTTACTTACTGTCTGCCTACGGGCTGTAAACATGATTAACAAATCTTAGGGTTGATCATGTATGACTAAACTCTTGTTAGTCTTCGTATTTTGTATGACTAGCTTCATGATCAGCTGAATATGTAATATTTGGGACGCCTTTTATTTTATATTTGGTGATTTAACATCTTGTAACTATATTATTTGCTTGAGATTGAGACAATAGGCTTGACCGTAAGAGACCGTCGGCTTGTAGTAAACCCTCATATCTAGACAGCCGTGACCGTATAGCAAGGTGGATTCCATTTCAATATACGTAGCTGGCTATATACGCCCCCGCTCTCCAGTATTCTGGTTCTGGGGCGTCACATGATTATTCCATAATCTATATTAAAATAATAAAAAAATAAAAAATTATTTACACATTTCTTGATAAAGAATATCAAAATCTCCAACTAATGAACTTTTTCACTTATATATATAGTTTGTTGATGTAATGGGTACCAAAAATCAAATAACATTTTCTAACCGAATGATGAAACATACCTAAACCTCTTGTTCTGTTTACAGCGGACCACCTCAGAACATTTGCTTCTGCACTCGTAATTTCTCATGCTCGCTATTTCTCCAAGACACCTATCCATTTTTAGGTAGTACATGTCCTTATAGTCTATAAAAACCCTACGTCAAGCAGATGGATCTTCCATGCCACTGTCAACCGCAAGTTTGTTCATAAGCGCTGAGAAGGACCCATTGAAGTCCTTAATAAATACGGATACATAAGCAAAGTAGACATTTTCAAAGTCATTCATCCAATAAACATAAGAAGAGGGAACAATATATTTATTAAGAATCTCATAACATTAGAAAAAATAAAGCTTAGTCATTGACAAAACCATATAGTCTCATACTTTGTTAACTATAGACTTGCAAAGCTGACACTATACAAAATTATTAGTCTAAGCAATGACTGCTACGATCAAGTCAAGAAAAGCATAAAGTATCTTTCCATTAATTTCTGCAGAAAATTGAGGAGCAATTTCATCATTAAAACCTTCTTTTACGGATTAATCTCAAGGAAGAAGTTACACAAGGTGTCCCATTATAACAAAAAATTTAAATCAACTTAGAAAAAACACCTACATATATGTCCAAGCATCGTCATTAACCAATTTCCACGCATATGTATTAGTTACTTATATTATACAGTTGGCATTGCTCCAAGTCTTATAACCAAGATTTGAAATAATAATATGTTTTATATTTGCAATTTCGATATTGGCAGAACATTCTAGTTAAATAAATTCAGTGTTGATGCATAACTATTGTTATCCAGAGTATTAGCTGTGCATTATTCACTAATCATATTCCCATCCACTCAAGAATATTATATACCCTACAAGGAACTAACTATAAACAATTCATCTATAAAAATGTGTAGTACAAAGAGAGATGACTCTTTACACAAGTTTGACAAAATTTTTGGAAGATCAATACATTACAGTAAAATAATTAAAAGAAGATTGGGACAACGTGAACTGCTGAATTCAAGAATCAAGTAGAAGATACCAGAAACAAGAACATAAAACCTGGAAAAAAAAGAACTGGATATTATTCCTCTAGAAGACATGTTCCAATTAGTTGTGGAGGGTTAAGATTTTGTTAGTGGTTCTTCTCTTCATATAGATTAACAGCTTCGTGAAGGATTATTCAAATAAAATAAGTAGGTAAAAGTTGAGAAATTTAACCTAACTTAGGGATATGATCGCAATCTGAACACATGTTAGAATACTACCACTGACAACAGATACCCAAGTAGCCACAACCTAACTAGGTAGTCTACTAGGTTATATAAACTATTGCACATGACATATTCAGTTTTAGACTGAAACTGATTACATATTTCATAGGAAATATTCATTTAGACTGAAACTGAATACATATTTAGTTTCAATATCGTATATTATCCATTTATTGTATATGACATATTTAGTAACTAGACGGTCTACTAGGTTCTATAAACATTGTAATTTTATGCAACTGAGGAACAATCTGTTAAAATTCCATTTGAAGAACATTAAATGAGGAGGTGAAAGGTAATAAGATTTGTTGTATGAATTTCAATCATCCCTTAAACACCAAAATATGCACCAAAGAGGCAATTTGAACAGATCCCCAAAATCGTGTAATATCATGTCTAGATTGTTCATAGTAATGACACCATATTAGGCCTTCATTTAAAGTAAATTAGTTGCAACATTTTAAGTACTATTGTCTAGTTCTACCTTAATAACTAGGTAGGAGACAAGCAATGCTTGGCTCAGGTTACTTAATATAGTACAAGGATTTGCTAGTTCTCTGTATTTCTTCGAGCAGTTCTTTACTCAGTTAGTTTTAGCCTTAATACCCCTTGTATGAGTTGAATTTCCAAGTCAATAGGTGTGGAGTCGTAACCATTATGTTGGAAACTTGTTATATGATAATGATGTTGGAAACATGTTATACGGATAACCTAATTCTTTATGCAATTAGTTTCCAACTCATAGTTTCTAGTCTGTTTATTGTGCTTGGAAAAGTTTCGTATTCAAAAGTGACTTTCTCAATCTTCTTGACTATGTTTACAAGGTACAACAAGAATTTCATGATATAACCTAAATGATACACCATGATATTTTGGTATTTGCACCTTGTGTACCTTGCTTCTATATAAAATCCACTCTTTTCGGCTATTCCATCTTCATCTTGTCAATGTAACTGAATCTTATCGTGTTAAAAATCTTTTATGGGAACATCATTAAAATTATAGGCATCAAATAAAATTCGAAAGGGACAATTATAGAAAGCATAACAGAAGAAAATACTTACCCAATTTAGTACATAAACTTAAATTCAAAAAAGACAATTATAAAAAGTAGAAGAAAAGAAAGTTCTAATCCAATTTAACCAGAATATATCAAACTAAAAAGTGCAAATGAAATCCTAGTCCAATTCACAAGTAATCATTTAATTTTAGTGATCATTTGAAGGTGAATGGTGTAGCTGATATTAGCTTTAGGAGTTTTTTTTTCAAGGGTAGTTGCACAAATTCTGAGCATTGTCATTAGAGCCCAAATAATAACAAGCCTGACCTAAATGCTCAACATTACCAGTTATTTGAATCAAGCATTCCAGCACAAATCTACAATGATGTCTCAATCATTTGATTCAAAACAAGAACATGAAAAAGTCAATTGCTTTATATTGCACCCACTAAACGTTATGTCTTAGCCACTTGAATCCAAAAAAGAACAGAAAAAGTCTCTTACTATGAATACTGTACATATTTAAATTACAAATGTCTTTCAACAAATATAGTCAATGCAAAGAATAAACAATCTACAGTATGCTTAAAATCTGCTTACAATTTACACGTGAGCAATACATAACACCTCAAGTATTTATTCTTATTTTGCCGGTATATTCTTGATCATGACAATATAACGAATACAAAATATGGAAGGAAGAAATTTGCTGGTTGTATATTATGATTCCAGAATCAAAACTTATGAACTGTGAGTAAAATTAAGGTCGAATATGTCATCAAGTAGGTAATAGCTAGAGTGTCAAAATAGCTAGAACATTCAACATGAAGGGACAAATGGTGAACCCTAAATAAATAAAATAAATTTCCCTAAATTAGAAATCCTAACCCTAGAAAAAAAGACTTGAAGAAGAAATCCAAACCTAGTATTCACGATGATCCGGCGGCACTCTCATAGGGCGACGAGGGTGAGGAAGACCTCCTTGTAGGTCAAGGTGTCGTTCTTGTATTTGTGGCGCATAGCGAAGCTTCCAATCGGGACAAAACTCGATCTCCAGGAACTCGTCGTCGTCATCTTCTGAACAGAAGAGAAGGAACAGAAGAGCAGGAGCAGAATTAGGGTTAGGGTTGGCCTGATTCTTTCATTTTGGTTTAGGAGGGAAATGAAATATTAGAGGGAACCAAATTCAAAGAGCTAATTTAGAGATGTTTCATTTTCTTTCCCTGTGTAATGAACCAACATTTCATTTTCTTCCCTTTCCAATTCAAAATAAACGTTGGAATAAACTAAATTTCCTCCTCTTTTAAGTCAAAATAAATCAGTCATACATTTTAGATGTTTACATCCAAATGTCAGCTAATTTCCCAACATTTATTGTGAATGTTGGAACACGTCTATGCCGACTGTACCATAAATTTCAGGAATAAACGTTGAAATTTTTTAATCTTTACAAGAAAATATTGATATTTTTTGACATTTACTGCAGAACGTCAGCATATCGTACATAAGCCAACTTTGACATAAATGTCGAAAAAATGAACGTCGAAAAAGTTATACTTTCTTGTAGTAAAGTTATCTTTATGCAGGATCTGTGAACCTATAACATTCAGTCTACCGGCCCTTATCTATATTAAGGTCATTGGCTTTTATGTGCCATAATGGACTATATTCTTATTGGCATTGTGTCGCTACCCATTCGGCCTAGATTGCGATACTTACTAAAAGACCCGTAATGCATTAGTGTCAAAGTACGATTAACCATTCCACCTAGTCGAACAGTTCTGGTGCCCCGGTGATCTTGTTCGAGGAAAACAAACCCGTGCGCGGGCAATATACTCAAGTCCATTTAACCATGCAATATGCGTCTGTCTCATACAACCAAATATACTCTGAGTCCAAAACTCAAACTTTATATCTTCTTGCATTTCTCACATCATCATTCATTTCTATTCTATCTTTCAATGTTCTCACTCTTTCTTTCAATGTTTCATCGCCTCGATAAAATGTTCTATTGCTCGATGCCCCAATTCAATGTTCAAATGAACGATCCGAAGGTCCCAAACAATTCTATGGCAGCATACTAGATTTGACAGTTCTGTGGCATTTGTGACACAACTGCTTACTTTGCACATAAAATATATATCCTTCAATGTTCTATGACTTAACGTTCATTATTATGCAATTCGTGCATTTAATGCACGCTTAGACTAGAGTATTCAATGTTCTACAGCTCGTGCATGGAGGCACTCGCGTCAATATGGTCTTTCAATATTCTAGCATTCTAACTTATGTACAGAGGCATGCCTTTGATAGATGTTCTACGACTCATGCCTTGAGGCACATTTTGCATTTTGATTCAATTGCTCAATGTCTCATGATTCATGCATTTGATGCACTCGCCGATACTGTTATCCCATGCTCCATTTTGATTCATACACTTGATGCACGTTTTGCCTCAATATTTTTAGTGTTCGACATGCACTATAAATTCTCTCATTCGAGCTATGCTCATGGATTCGATCATTTAACTTAGCATAGAGAGGTGCATTTTAATTAGACATGACGTTGTAAGAAAGAAAGGTCAAAGTCCTCCCACCTTATGTTGATACGCTTGATCATTTTGCCAAGCCGATGTCGCTCAATTCTTTAACTTCATTTGACGACCAACTCTTCTGACTTTGCCATTCGAGCACTTCGTGCGCCATTGAACTACTCGACTGATTCAACCTACGATGCTTATGCCTTAGTCCATTGCGAGGCGATGCTTTGGACAAACTCCGTTGCAAATAGCACAAAAGATCGACCTCTAATAAATCAGCATAAAAGCTTAGCCTGCACATGAAACCAACTAAAATCAATACTTGTTCGAATCAAACTTATGCTTTGCATCGATTCGATTTTACTAAATCTTCAAATCGACTCAATATTTTCTTCCTGTCCAACGTAACACTTGCATCGATTCTAGTCAACTTACATATCTCCGATTCAACGAATCATTGTAATGTACCGTACGGTGCAAGATATTATAGGAGAGATGACATTTTTATCCTCGAAGTCACGGTTAAGGACTTTGGTTTCGATCAACCGTTGGATCTATTTTTTTTAATATGTAGCAGTCTCGTGTTGAATGGTGGACATAATGGTGGTATTGACAGTATCTCGAATCATCCACTTTGTCAGCCTCGTCATAGCATTTATAAGGAAAGTTAGAGTATTTTGTCCTTCATCAGCATATTGAAGAGCTCCATCATATCATCATCGTCGAAAGAGTAGGTCTCCTTCGGCTTTAGCATTTCTATCGGTTTCTTAGTTGACGAAGCCGGGCCTTCGGACACATTGACGGTTAGGGCTTAGTTTCTTTTATCGTCAAGGTCAATATTGTTATTTTTATTATTGAAGGGTAATTTTCCCCTATCATCAATACTGGGTTGTGTATTCCCAGTAGGAAGGCCTCTTTTGTGGTCTTTTCAGCGGTGTCAGCACTTATGACGAACATTGTCTAGTCTTTAAACAGAACATGGCCAATCCAGAGTTTTAATGCTAGTAGGAGATTCCTTCTGTAGGTATCCATTAGCACAATTTCAGGGCAACCGACAAAGTTTTAACATTGCTTGTTGGAAGCGATATATATAGTCACATGCAGGATCATTTTCCTTTTGAATAATGTCCATAAGGGAGGAAATAGGCATATCCATTCCCCTGTCATAAAATCGAGAGAGAGGTGCCGAAGGTCATCGAGGGACAAAATGCAATTATCTGGGAGGCTAAAACCTTTCGTAAGTGACCCAATTAAAATACTGACAATTAGCTTGATTAGCAAGACGTCGTCCTGTGGTATATATTATGTCATAGAGTCAAAGTAGTTCATATACTGACAGGGTGACTCCTTTCCATTGAATTGGACCAGAGACTATGGTTTGTACTTTGGCAGATACACCATATTATTCCATTCGGAAGGATCAGGCTGTCTTATACCAAGTTTCTGAAGCATGTCTCGGTTGTTCGTAGCATCAACATGAGCGCACAATTCTCGGATGGCTTCCTAGGTGTTATTTGACTACGGAGGAGGGGGTGATTGAGGTAAGGCACAAATGCAGACAATTGGGGGTACATTACACTCCCCATTGTTCTCTGGATCCTGGCTCGCTTATCTAGGTGTCCTGGGGGTTATGAGACCATGTTTGCTCTAATCTCCAATATGGTCTAAGTCATCACCTGCATCGAGGCACTCATAGTGTGCATGATTTTCCCAGAGCATCGAGGTGTTAGCGATCATTGGGTCATTCTCCATTGCCTTCTCATGTCACGTATATGGACCTTATCTGGGGAGAGATGGACAGAGTCATAGACCCCTTACTTTTCGCCTCGGATCTCTGGGTCTCACTGTTCTAAAAAAATTAAGATGGGCAATATTGCCTCATCTTCAGAGTCCAGGGTATGGCTGCCCCCGGCCCCATACATGACATTGGCTTATTTAGGGTGAATGCCTTTGGATGCATCATTGGCGGTCCATTGAGAATCGTTATCTCGAAGGAATGATGAGTTGTTGTGAAGTACCAGATGGTTGCTACCCCTAGCTTGTACGACCGATTGAGTGCCAGCCTCGCTGGAAGAGGACCTAGTTCTTGAGCAGGTGCCTTAAAACACCCTTATGTTAGGCACCGCTAGCTTGCTGCCTCGTGGCCGGTACTTTAGTGCTCTGATTGAGACCGGAGGATTGGACGGAGTTGATATGGAATTCTTCCTTAGCGATAGAGACTTTCAAGTGGCCTAGCATGAGGAAAAGAAAATCTTATCCTCGTCTTCAATTTGTACCTGGTTTTCGAGATGATGTCTAACAGGTACGGTCAACTGTAGTCGATAAAATAAGGCACTACTAAAATTTGCTTAATTGGCGACGTAAATTTAGCGACGTTGGCAAAACATCGCTAAATTATGGACATTAGCGATGTATAATTGAAACATCGCTAAAAATAGCGACGTGACAATGACGTATATTACTTATATGAGAAAGTCATCGCGAAACGTCGTTATGACGTCGCTAATAGCGACTAATTTAGCGACGTTAGTATGAACGTCGCTAAATTCTAATTAAATTAAATTCCCCGCCCGATTTATTTCCCCCCATCCATTTTACTCTCTCACTCTCTCCCTCCGGCGCTCCCACTCTCTCCGGCGACTCTTCTCCAGTACGTGACTCCCTCTCTCTCTCTCTCTATTTTGGTTGTTGGTGGTTGGGGAGGTGCTGGTGGCTTGGGGGGGAGGGACAGGGGGGTGCGAGTGGTTGGGGGTGAGGAATGGTTGGGGGGGCTGGGAGGGTGGGGCAGGAGGGTGAGGGCGGCTGGGGGTGAGGAGGGGGGCTGGGGGGAGGGGAGAGTTAGGGTTCTGGTTAGGAGTAGATGTGTGTGGGGGCGGGGGGGGGTGTTGGCGGATGGAGGGTGAGGGCGGGGGGGTTTAGGGGGAGGGGAGGGTTATGGTAAGGGTTTGGGTTAGGGTTAGGGGTGGTTGGTGGGGGAGGGGAGCAGGGGGTGGGGGGATAGGGAAGGGAGGGGGGCTGGTGGGGGAGGGGTTAGGGATAGGGTTCGAGTTAGGGATAGGGTTGGTGTAGGGGGAGGGAAGGGGTGCGGGAGGGGGGGTGCTGGGTTAGGGGCACCGATAGTGCAGAAAAATCTGATAATTTAGTAATAATTATTTATTTTTCGACACCGAAAAATATGATACTCCGATTCGAAACCACGTACCGATAGTGCCGATATTTGTAACACGTAGTTTTGTTGGTTGGTTAATGCCGTCGTCTATTTTCCTGGATCTCGATACTCATAGGAATGGTCCCGAGTCACGGTCGTACGTCGGGTTAGGGCCTTCTTGCTGCTCGTAGGGTTGAGGGGTCTGCTGCTCGGGGTGGGGCCCCTATGGGGCTCACAGTATATATGTATGTATGTAGTATGTAGTATATTTGTTTTAGTTTTAAAGTTTATTCATATTTGCAAATATCTAGAAAATGGCTATATCTATGTATCTGCTAGACCGTTCGTGGATGTACAACCGTATTCGAGATGATAGGTGCGGTGTGCAAGATGAATACATCGTCGGAGTAGAACAATTCCTCCAATTTGCGAAGGTGTTTCCTCAATCCATGGATGGCATGGACATTAAGTGCCCGTGTGTAAAATGTCGAAACATGAAGTTTCAAACAAAATTTGATGTGACGTATCACTTATACACAAAGGATTTCCTTCCAAACTACTACCAATGGACCGCACACGGAGAGCTTGTACCTTTTGCATTCCTAGCGGAGCCTTATATGAATGTCTATAACCGAACTGGTGTCAACAACGAGTACGTGAACATGGTCTTCGACGCTGCGGGGCCTAGTTTCGATCCATACAATCGTGACGCAACTGAGGAGGCACCGAATGCCGATGTCGCGAAGTTCATGGAGTTGTTGGAGAATGCAAGGACTCCTTTGTACCCTGGCTGTGAGGACCATTCACTGTTAGAGGTGATCACTCGGCACTTGAGCATAAAGTCTGACATTAACATGTCGCAAGAATGCTACAATAGAGTGCTCGAGTTGATTACTGATATCTTGCCGGAGGGTGCCAAGTTACAGAAAGACTTCTACCGCTGTAAGAGGATGGTGAGATCCCTCTGGATGGGATACGACAAGATCGATTGCTGTCAGAACGGATGCATGCTTTACTACAAAGATCATAAGGATGCAGAAGTGTGCAGATTCTGTGGTGCTGATCGCTACAAGCCAACTGCTGCAAGCAAGTCTAGAAGACCGACTGCTTCAATGCACTACTTGCCGTTGATGCCGCGATTGCAGAGGTTGTTCATGGTGAAAGAGACTGCCAAAAATATGATTTGGCATAAGCGACAACAAACCGAAGGAAGAGGAAGAGGAAGAGGGAGAGGAAGAGGACTCGGAACAAGATGAATATTTAGAAGAGGATTGAATATATTTAATTTTCAGATGTAATATGGTTTACTTTGTTATTTTTCAGATGTAGTATGGTTTACATTTGTTTTTTTTTCAGATGTAGTATGGTTTTCTTCTGTATTTTTTCGGATATGGCTCGACGTAGATCCTTTGGTTCCGGTGCTGGTGGGAGTCGACGAGGCCGACAGTCTCCATCTACCACTCCTCCTACCGACTCGTCATCCCCCCGCCCTCTAGTATACACTAGCGGTCTAGTCGCCGGCAGTGTCTCCATACCCGGCTCTAGCAGTTCCAGGCTAGGGCCTTCTTCTTCTATGCCACCAGTACCGTCGAGTATTCCAGAGGTCGACCCCACAACTGAGGGGCAGGCCGAGGCCGAGGCCCACGTCGAGGGCAAGGACGATGGCGAGGCCGCACCGAGTCCGGAGGCGACGCCCACGCCGAGGGCGAGGCCGAGGCCGAGGGGCAGGCTGCGGATAGAGGGGCAGGGGTAGGGGCAGGGGCAGGGGCAGGCTGCAGCTCCCATTTGAGACAGATCCTCTGTGTCGCCCGTAGGGGGATCTGAGGTTGGAGATTTGGGCATGTACTCAGACCAGGCGGTAAGTAAAAATATTGTTGCATTTAATTTGTTTAAATTTATTATAAACTTGTTTAATAAATTTTAATTTCTGTTTTACAGGTATTATCCCTCCTTTGTACACCGGTCGCTGGGGACATTCCTGCGACAGAACTACGGGGGGCCCTGGATATCAACTGGAGGGATGTCCCGGCCGACAAGAAGGCCTTCTGGTTTGAGCACTTCTCGGTATGCAAAAGTTTATTTCCTTTTAACATTTAGTATGTTATGTTATAACTTACGTACTTCTATGATTTTTTCAGCGGACTTACTTCTTCCCTCCCCATCGCGCCGTTGCTGTCGAGTCTATTTTTTCCAGCGTTGCCAGCAAGCTCATTAGGGACGCGATCCTCGACCAAAAGGATTACGAGCACCGGGGAGAGCCTATTCAGGGTTGGATCTCTGTCGCCGACTGGGCGGCAATGAAGAGGAGATTCGAGGAGGAAACCAACAAGGAAAAGTCCGTGAAGTCTAAAAGAGCGCGACAGGTGGGGTCGCAGTGGTGTGGTGGGTCACGGTCCATCATGGATTTCTTCACTCATATGGTACATATCTCGTCGTATACCCATAATTAATATTTTATAGTAATATATTTCTTTCAACTTAACTGACAAATCATATAATAATTTCGTAACAGGTTGAATCGGGAGAAGACCCGAATATGGTGACCTTGTTCCTCGCCACGCACACGAAGTGGGAGCGGTTCGTAGACGATAAGGCCTGGGACACCAACGTAAGTTTTACTTAGTGCTAGTTCTTTAATATTAATTTTTAGTTACGTAGAAAATTTATATAGATGTTATTTCTAGACCGAGATTGAAGTTTTACTTAATGCTAGTTTATTAATATTAATTTTTAGCGACCATGTGAGAATTCATATAGTGTTATTTTTAGGCCGAGTTTTTGAGGCTTAGGGAGGCCGGGCCGACACGGTCAGAGAGAGCTGGTGCTAGCACTTCCCAGCAACCCCCGGCCGCCGCAGCTCAGTCAGATGACGAGCTGTGGATGAGGGCCATTGGTGGCATGCATAGGGGTACGTACTATGGTACGGGCTCCTATGGTGCCTTCGTTGCGTCACAGGCCTCTACGATCGCCACTAGTATGCCCAGCCCTGCACAGACTGAGGAGTCACTCCGCCACCAGGAGAGTGTCGATGCGCAGATCGTAGCTCTGCGTGACGAGATACTGCAGAGGATGGTGGCACCGTATACAGATGATTCTGCGCTCATCTAACGCTTTGATAGGCTTGAGGAGACTACTGAGGCGCCACGACAATGACCTGTGCTACGCAGGAGACTACGCAGCAGTTGGTCGAGCAGATGCAGCAGTTCTAGAAGATGGCTACGAAGGGACCGTCTGCTGGTACGCCGGGAGCATCGTATACATCCGGCGGTGCACGGGAGGACATGCTCGTCCACCCGTTGTCACCGGAGGAGTATCAGACGATCCTGGCGTTGCAACGACTGTCATCTGGTGGCGCTCCTCCTCCAGCTCTGGCCCCAGCACCGGGTCCAGCTCCAGCTCCAGCTCCAGGCGATCAGTAGTTTCGTTTTTGCATTTTCGGACTGTACTATATTTTTACTTTGTTCGTATTTAGGGATATTCACTTTGTTCGTTGAGGATATTGACTTTGTACGTATTTTAAGGATATTGACTTTGTTCGTTGAAGATAATATATATTATCTTTGTTCGTTGAGGATATTATTTTTTCTTTATATTTTTGTATATTTTGGAATGTATTGTGCGTGCCGGTGTTGAGTGTTCCACCGAGGGGGTCGGCGAACCCAGGGATCGGATTCTGTATTTTGTATTTTGGATTATGTATTTTGGCTCAAGCTCCAGCTCCATTTGCATCCTGGATTCGGTTTTTTATATTTTTTTAACTTAGTGACATTTTTAGCGACGTTAATATTTGTCGCTAAATTTTTACGATGTTAAATAATGTCGCTAAAAGTGTCGCTAAATTGCTGACGTGGCAACACGTGGCACCAAATCTGATGTCAGAACGTCGTCGCCAAAATGTCGCAAAAGTCTCGCTAAACGGCGACCACACAATAACGTCGTAATTTACGTCGCTAATTAGTGTCCACGTGAGAACGTCGCAAATAACGTCGCTAATTAGCGACATTATCAACGTCGCTAACTGACGTCGCCATAGCGACGTTTTATGACATTTTCTCGATTAGCGATACATTTTTTCAATCGTTTCCAAAACGTCGCTGAAAACGTCGCTAATTTAGGTTAGCGACTTTTTGGAACGTCGCTAATTTGACAATTTTTTGTGGTGAGGACTGCCTGGTCAGAGAAACTGTCATTTTAGCACAACAACAGTTGATAACAATGCTAGCACAAGCATGCCCTGAAAAGGTTGTCTCATGCATAGCGATCGTTTCCCTCGCTTTGCGTTTGTGACTGATCACATCATGCAAATCTAGCGAGGAAAGATTTACTTATACACCCACTTCAGGTGCATGGTTAAACCGAGCGCATGGGTGTCTAAGCGATTTGGGTACTCCCTAACCAGGTTCCAGCTCATGAGATACACCAAGATTGTTTGTGGAAGACTTACAGTGGGACAAACCCACTTCATACACTCAGCCAAGCTTGGCACATGGGTTTGTCAGCACCATATTTGCTCCCTGGCTTGGTTCCAGCACATGAGATGTACCTAAGTGGTTCCATAGAGACTTTTAGGACTGACCCACTTTAAGTAATGTATAGGCAACTCTAGAGGGGATGAACAAAGTTTGTGTCAAAAATAACCAATTAAAAATTAACTCTATGCCAAGTCCAGAAGCAACTACCAAAAGAATATATAATCACAGTAGTAATACAAAAATTAAGAGAGATCAGAAGATCATACGAAAACACAACGATATAACCTGCTTTCCCTCATGGAGGACTAGTCCAGGCCTGAGAACTCTAGCTCAGGATTGAAATCCACTATTTATGAAATAGGGTACACACGTGCCTTTACTCAGAAGAGCACGCCAACTTCTTGAAACTTCGTAGAGACGAAATTTAGAATTTTCCAAGTGACTTCTTTTCAACACTTGCACAGAATTTCTAGTTGAATCGCACTGAGCACCTTGGGGCTTAGGAAGTTTTGTGGCTAGTAGATTTGAAGAGTAAGGCATATAATGTATAAGGATTAGAAGATTAAGAGTGAGAGATGATTTGAAATGAGAGAATTCAAGACCTATTTATACTAGTCAGGGGAGACAGAATTCGGCCAGAATTCTGTCCCAAATATTAAAAAATTTAAACTTTGGACAGGTAGTAGCATGGTGTTCCTAAAAATTAGGTTCCTAAAAATTAGGGGCAGAGTTCGGCCTGAGTTCTACCTAAGACAGAGTTCTGTCCGAATTCTATCTACCTTAGGCCAGAAAGTTTATATGGGCCAGATTGGTTTGGTTTGGTTCATGGACTGTTTTGTTTTGTATGGTGGAGTTTGGAGAAGTAAGTCTAGGAGTTGAGATGACTTAGTGTGACTCAACGTACATGTTCCTAGACTCAATAAATTAAAAAATTATAGACTGAGTACAAGTGTATTTGTAATGTAATAGCTTTGTCAATGACGTCTGTCTTGAACTTGATACGTTGTCTTGAACTTGATTTATCTTATTGGATCATATCAGATATCATTTTGTTAATTCTCTAAATTAGGTCACTACAAGAATAAGGGCTTTTCTTGACGGTGAATCCTCGTCAAGAAATGGTTATCTTGACGATTGCAGATCCGTCAACTAGGCCGGAGTCAAGAAAAGTCCCCCCTTTTCTTGACGGTCCCTGACAAGGCTTTTCTTGACGGTTTTTTGTCGTTATTTTATGTAGTTTTCTTGACTATTTTTAGCTGTCAAGATAGCTCTTTTTAGGAACCGTCAACATAGGCAAAAACTTTTCTTGACTTCGACCTAGTTGACGGTATTTAGCCATCAATAAAAGCATTTATTTTGACGGATAAAACCCGTCATGAAAAGCACTAATTCACGGCTATATTGTGTAGCATGATATTAATTAAAGTTGACGTATGACAACCGTCAAGAGAAGCTATCCAGAGTACCATCAAGATAAGCATACCAAAATTCTGTCAAAAATTATATAATATTAATCAACCACACATTATATCAATCCAGAAGCTGCACACATCAAATTACTATAAAACCCAATTTTCATATTAACAAACTGTATTGTTCATACAAGAAAAACTGAAATAGTTGTCCCACCACATGTATTCTTCACTTATCCAACCACGACATAATCCAACCATAAAGTATACATCCCACATCTGTTGTTTCCATACAACTTAATTGCATCCAAACCACAAACAACCATCACTTGTCACAGCCATGAAACATAATCCACCAAAACTACAAAATAAAACCAAGAAAGTAGCAAACCATATCGGAGCACATCCCTCCATATCCACAGCTCCTATTCACAACATGCATATCCACCCTTCATTTTTCAGCAAGTTCCTTAGAGAACAAGAACACAAAGTATCATCTTACTATTACAGGATTATCAATACAACTCGAGACAATTTGAATCACTCGAGAAGAACTGCAAGGCTAACCATATTGAAACTATAATTCACAAACATGTATAAATCATGTAAATAATCTGAAGGCTAGCTAAATTGTCAATCATGTAAAGTTTCTCACTATAATTCGAAACTGCAACAGAAAGATGCGATACTGAAACAACCAAGTATTGGTTCTCCTTTGACCAAACAGCATAGAAACATCTGATCAATGTCACCCATGTTGCACAGGAAACTGGCATCCCTATCGTGTCTGTACCCATACCCGTAACCATATTCGTACAACATATGTGACTACATTGTACCTATTTGAGAATCTACATACATTATACACTAATGTTACAACTTGTGAATACTTAAGCAAGGAAATTTGTCAGGTTTCTTTATCATGTCAATCTGAGATGAACCACCCTTAAATTGTTATTCACAAATTTCACACAATATCTCAATTAAACAAAACCATTGAGAGTCAAGAGGGAGAAGTTTGCCTTTATAACAATCACTCGAAGAGTTTCAGACTCAAGATCCCACATTTTTGTTGGATACCTCATAACTCTCCATAAACTTGCCAACATCCAGAGAAGCATATAAGCTTGTTTACAAAATTGATCATTTGACATCAATACTAGTTAATTGTGTATCAGATGACAGAAAGAAAACATCAAAATTGTATAGCAAAAAAATTTACCCATAAAATTCTAAAATAAAGACTAAGGAGGTTATAATATTAGTACTACAAGAATTGACGATTAGAGTAACAATTAGCCAAACATAATATGATGTATGTGTTGACAAAAGCTAACTTGATTAGAAGGATAATGACTAAGTGGCTCTCTGATTGGCGTCGCCACTGGATCATACAAAAACAAAAATATAGTATGATGTCTGTGTTTGTGTGTCTCCCTCCAAAGATTTCAATTCACAACTGAACCTGTTTCAAACCTAGTTAAAAAACCAAACATCCATTTCCCATATATTGTGTCAGAATCCCATATATATGTCTCAGGAACAACACTTACCAGAAAAAAATGATGCATACCTCTTTTGATAGACAAAAATTACCAAATAATATATCACATAATATGATGCATACCTCTTTTGATGATCTCTTTTTTTTAATTTTGGAAGGTGTCATATTAGGCATGCTTGATGTCTGCAAGGTGGCCGAAAAAGGCTATGAAATAATATGAAAACATGTTGGATCAAACTATATATGTCAAAGAAATAAGTAGAGGAGATTTTATAATATATGTCTAACAAAGTAAGTGGATAGTATCAGTAAAAATAGGCTAAAGTAATCGTATGAGTTCAAAAAACAAAATTCATTAATGTCACATATGATAAGAAACTTGTGTCCAACATTTACTTATCAACCCAATCCCCTTCACAACCTACTCTTTTATAACACATATTATCATCATCCCCAGCATTAAATAATATATCAGTATTCATCGATGCATTAGCAAAGGGATGATGTTCCATTGTATTGTCCAGGTCTTCATCATCTTTTTTGTGCATATAGTCTTTTTGATCCATGGGCAAAACAACATACCATTGAGGATCAAGTTGATCTTTTACATAAAATACTTGCTTGGTCAGTGAAGCTAAAACAAAAGAATCTGATTTGTACCCAACTCGATTAAGGTCCACCAATGTGAAACCAAGTTCATCAACCTTAACACCCTTACTATCGACCCAGTCGTACTTAAATACTGGAATTTTGAAAGTGCGATAATCAAGCTCCCATATTTCTGTGATAATCCCGTAGAAACACATGTCCCCTATTATAGTATTCTTATCTTTTGAACTTGCAATCTGCATTGTCGTAGCTACAAGACTAACTCCACTATTTTGGGTAACTCGAGCGTTGTCACGACCCTTCGTGTGATAGCGACAACCATTAATAACGTAGCCAGAACACTTAAGCACATGGTGGCTAGGCCCTTGTGCTATCCACTTTACAGTTTGTGAAATGTCTTCCCTTTCATTAAATTGACCGCCAACCTGCAAAGTTTCATATTTATTCAAAGCAAACTTAACATCTAAATAAGTTAGAATATAACTACAATAATATTACTACAACTTCTACCTTCTTCTGTAACCATTGGAGAAATGTTTGATTGTGTTTGTCCTGCAACCACTTTTTATTTTTAGATTTAAGGGGATGTTGTGATTGTAACCACTCCATATGCCCACTGTCAAGACATCATAACAAACTTAATCATATAATTTTCTAACAATTTTCGTACAATGAATAAATAAAAAATTTATGATAAAGATACTTACTCAATATAAGGTTGAATTTCATCTGTATTCTCCAAAACATATAAATGGGCTTGTTGCCATTCTTCACGATAAACTGTAATAATACGACCTCCGGGCAAAGGTTGGCCATCTTTAATGTTGCCCTTCCTTGCAAGTGGATTTCCTACTGCTTCAACATATGATATATACTCGCTACAAAATTCTATTGCTTCTTCTGCAATATAACATTCTGCAATGCATCCTTCGGGACGGTTATGATTGCGCATATAATCCTTCAAGGGTTTCATGCACCTTTCAAATGTATACATCCATATTAGAAAAACAAGTCCACATATCCTGACTTGGGCAACAAGATGAAGAGATAAATGGACTATAATGTCAAAGAAAGACGGTGGAAAATACTTTTCTAACATGCATAATGTGACCACAAGATCATTTTGAATATTATTTAGCTTATTCACATCCACCACTTTCTTGTAAATTGTATTGATGAAGAAGCAAAACCGAGTAATAGCAACTCTAACCGGCTTAGGCAAAATTGAGCATATTGCTATGGGTAGTATTTGTTGCATTAGTGCATGACAATCATGGAATTTCAGACCATAAAGTTTTAAATCTTACATTGAGACAAGATTTTTGATATTAGAAGAGTAACCTTCAGGAACCTTTACGTCTACCAATGTTTAACAAAATATCTTCTTCTCATCCTTCGTCAATGTATAACAAGCACGCAGCAAATATGTTCGTTTCTTTTCAAAATCAGGTTTTAATTCAGTCCTTAGACCCTCGTCCACAAGAACAGTTTTATGGGAGGACTGGACTTTTACTTCACAACACAAACTCGCTCGTACAAAGAAAGCCTAGGGACGAAAACCTTGGTACAGCAATCTAAGTACAATTGTTTAGTTTTTCTGGGGGGGTAACGGTAGAGGGTCGGGAGAGTGCTATCAACTCTGCCTTACTCCTTGGACGATCGGACGTAGCCTTGGCTCTGATGAAGAAATGCTCTCGGGATGTGTGGTAGAATTCTTCTGGGCGCCGTCGCTCTCTTTGTGCGTGTCTCTGTCTCTCTCATCTCTTTTTTTGTCTCTGCTTGCAAAGAAATGGCACCTTGCTATTTATAGGAGTGGGGTGTGATAAGTAGGGTTTGCAATGATTGCTCCTTGAAAAGTAGACGGTTAGGGATTGGTTACGATTTGCCTTGATCTTGTTTGTTGGAACTTAATCTGGGCCATTAATATTGATTGTAACAAATTTGGGCAGTTAATGTTGATTGCACCAAATCTGCATGGACAATTAATGTTGATTACAACAAATCTACATCATGATGATTTGTTGATATCAGCAAATCCGAGTGAATAAATCTTGGTCAATCTCCTGCCACGTGTCACAACTGCCTATTTTGCCATAAATCTGGATTATTGGGATTTGATCAACTCCTGCCACGTGTTCCAACTGCTGCAAGCCGCATGGAGGACTGTCATAGTTGGGTCGCATGAGTGTGGCCTCGTGTCAGAGCCGCATAAGGGTGGCCTTATCTGAACCACATGGAAGTCCTTTAATCCGAGCCGCATGGGAGTGCCCCCATGATCCGAGCCACATGGGAGTAGCAGCCGCATGGGGGTAGCCCCCAAACGAATCGCATAAGGGTGGCCACGTGTCAGAGCCGCATGGGTGTGGCTTCCCAAAATAGGAGCCGCATAAGGGTGGCCCCCACGATCCGAGCCGTATGGGAGTAGCAGCCGCATGGGAGTGGCTGTCTCATGAAGGATGGTAGCCGCATGAGAGTGGCAGCCACATAGAGATGGCAGCCGCATGAGAGTGGCAGCCGTATGGAGATGGCAGCCGCATTAAAGTAGGTAGCCGTATAGTGAGCTTCGGAATTGGTGGATCGTGCCAGCTAAAAAGATTTCCTTTGTTTCTCATGGAGCGTGCCATTATGTCAGAGTCATCATTGCAGCTTTATATCAGAGCTGTCAATTCACCTTCATGTCAGAGCTGCCATGTTGTGTCAGAGCATTATATGAGGCCGCTGCTTGATGGCCAGCTGTAGAGGTGAACCGTATAGGGCCATGTGGCTCTTACCCGAGCCGCATGGAGCTATTGGAGATTTCTGAGCCGCATGAAGCTCTGAAGGACTTTTGAGCCGTATGAAGCTCTAAAGGACTCTTGAGCCGCATGAAGCTTCTTTGAACCGCATGAGACTCCCTCTGTTTTGGGCCGCATGGACTTTTCTATTCTTTTTCATGCTTCTACATGACCCCCTTTAAAGTTTTCAATTTATAAAATTGAAATACTTTGAATAAGAAGCATGACTATGTCCACATAAGCTCTTCTGGTCGCATAGGATGTTCTGGCCGCATGGACTTCCTAGCCGCATGGACTTCCTATCCGCATGGACTGCCTGGCCGCATGGACTTCCTAGATGCATGGACTGTTTTGGCAGCATGTTGTCCTCTCTGCTACGTGTGTGTCTCGTTTAATTACCCTTGATTCGTTTTGGATTTAAAGCCGCCTTTTGGGGTGAATCCCAAGAGTCGGTTTATTAAATATTTGGATTTTTGCCTTGATGAATCTCCTGCATGAGAGGGGATGAAATCCCAAGAGTCAGTTTTGTCTGTTGTACATAATCCGAAGCATTTTATCGGTCCACGTGCCCCCCTTGTTCGCCTATAAATAAGGGTAATTTTTAGAGAGAAACTCTTTACTCTCTTCTCCAGTTCAATCTTTTCTTGCCCTAGCTGTCGTCTTCTTCTTCTTATTCTTCTTCTTCGATCATCGATGGCCTCTAAGACTTCCAAGGCTGTGGCAAAGGGTAAGGGAGTGGCTTCTACGTCGACTCCAGTGCCTGAAGTTCATCCCGACGTTCACCCCGCCATTGCTGGTAAGGATTTTAGGAGAAGTTGCATGAACTCAGAACCTAACCATAATGGCTATGTCGCATATTTTATGTGCGGGCCTTCTTCGTCTTCATTGAACTATTCAAATTGTATGTGCCGTATGTACGTCCCATGTCCGAGCCGCATGGGGGTATACCCCATTCCGAGCCGCATGAGAGTCGTATAGTGGCCGCATAAGCACTTTGCAAACTGACCCGCATAAGGACCCGTCGAACAGAACCGCATAAGTCCCTCTGAACTGAGCCGCACGAAGCCCCATCAAACAGGACCGCGTAAGACCCCCTTTGAACTGTGCTGCATAGGGCCCCGCTATGCAGAACCGCATAAGCTCATCTGGACTGGGCCGTATAAATCCCCGCTAAGTAGAACCGCATAAGCTCATCTGAACTGGGCCGCATGAGGCTGCGCTAGGCTGAGCCGCATAAGCTCACCTGAACTGGGCCACATGAGGCCACGCTGAACCGAGCCGCATAAGCTCACTTTGAACTGGGCCACATAAAGCCCCGCCTGTATAGAGTCGCATAATCCCCGAAACACTAAGTTGGTTTCACCCGGCCATCTTCTAACTTTGTTTCTTTTGTCCTTTTTTAGTGAATCTGCCAGTCAATCCAGTAGAAGAATCCCTGGTGGGTTCGGCCCAATCTACTGTGGGTGTACGATTCGACCACTTAATCCAATATGTGGCGAACCAGCTTCCCACAAACGAGCCTATGGAGAGGCTGAATGCTATCAGGAACCAGCCCTTCTACTTTCTCTGCGCCATGATGAACTCGGGGCAATTGGAGGGAAAATACCTGAAGCCGACGTTCCTCTTTGGGGATACCTTGACTGTGAAGAACCCTCGAGTGCTGGATATATCCGAGAGTTGGGACTTTACTCTTGATGGAATGGTGATCCATATCCCTCCGATAGAGCGTCATTTTCTTCTGACATGGTTCAATATGTTACCGATGGACAAAAAGATGGTGGACTCCTTGACCCCAAGCATGTCGGGGATGATTGTGGGTAACATTTATTATAACAGGAATTTGGGGTCAGCGTATGCGGGTAGGGAATCGGTCAGTCGGTACGTGATGGGACTGGCACCGGGTACCTTCGTAAATGTAATAGGACCTAATTTTATGTTCTCTCAAGCTAACACCTTCTTGAACCAGCTTGCTCGGAAGGGGTCCTATCCCGTCAGCCGGTTGGCGCTGCTGAACTGGATAAACCCCATCCCTGCGTGGGCCAACTTGACCATGTAGATTCTGTGGAAGTATGAGACTCCCCTGCGTACGATCGGCCTCTACCACGCCATTCGGGGTACCTGTCATGGTCTACCCATAAATAAGCCGTTGTTCATGGCTCTTCTGGAGATGTAAAACCGGCGGACGGGAACCTTTTTCATGCCTGGAGGGGAACTGGGACTTGTTCTCCACGAGATGTACGTCATTTCCAAGCTGCCCTGTGGGGACAAAGTCTTTGAAGTGTACACCCCTACGAACGAAGAGTTTGAGGATTTGGATCGGCAGTTCCCGCGCTTTGTTGCTATATACCGGGAATTGTTATGTCACCACAGTACCTGTCACCAGGCGTCCATCAAGAAGGATGGTAGCTCGGAAGGGAGCATTCCTCATACCACGTCCTGGGTCTCATACCTTTTTACACTAGGCGCCTCAGGCCGGGTTTCTTTCCGAGATCCTCAAACCCAGGAGGAGGTAGAAAAACTGGCGTCGACTGCCAAGAGATCGAGGGCCACGGGCCACACATTTGGGAGTCAAACTGACTCCTTTAGTTATTTTTATCATGGTACTCAGCGGCTGTCAGAGAAGGCACTCCTGGCAGGATTCCTGATGGTGTGTCTACGGAATTACGTGGTCTCAGGAGGGGCAGGTTCCATTGAGAGGATCAGCCGCCACTTTATCCTCCCTACCGTAAAGTTGGTCTTTGGGGCCAGACTGGCCCTTCTTCCGGCCATGGTGTGCAGCATACACCATGGCCTTTGTGCCTTCTCGTCCAAGGTCATCGCCCGTGACACGGCAATGGATTTTGAGTGTATAGAGCTGCCCTACCATTATCTGATGGGGTGGCTGTTGATGCACTGCCGGTCTTTGATGAGTCCTGGAGCAGAAGACGGCATTACGGCTGATGATACTTTCATTTTCCAATACCACCATCAGCCCTCGGAGTGCAGCACTATGCCAGCCTGTCGGAGGGCACTAGCGAGAGTGGACGGATACGACTTTTTTTTGTCTGTTCCTCATTTTACCGGTAAAGAAGTAAGGGCGTACATATTGATGGTTCTAGACCTCCTCACCCCTTGCCTGAGAAGATGCTCCTTTGGTTGCGTAATATCCGTCCAGCGCATCTAGTATACCGTAACCGCAACAATGTCTACCTGGAGCCCTACTTGCCCAGTAGGTTCTCCCGCCAGTTCGGGTATAGCCAGCTATTCTTTGACAGTCCCAGCTCTTGCCTGGGCTTTGAAGGTAGCATCCTTGATGATATCAGGGCATGGCATTATTATGACGTAGTTCATACCCGAACCAGCTTTTCAGTTACTGATACTGAGGCGCCAGGAGAGATTTTGTGTATGGCGGCCATATACCATGTTACGGCGAGCAAGCCTCCCGTTAATTTTGACCCGAGTACCAGCTTCACTGTGGGTACTGGCTTGGCAGAGAAGCCCAAGGGGTCTAAGACGAGAAAGAAGAGGGCGAACACGGTTCTTGTGCCTGACTCGGAGTCTACCAATACGGACGAAGAGGATGACGAGCATGATGCCGATAACTATCTCCCTCCTGCGGAAGAGGTGGTGGCAGATCAGTCGTCTGTTGTGCCAGGCCTTTCATGCAAGCGAGGCAGGCGTGAGTCTATTGGCGGCATAACCTTCTCCATGAAGCGGGCTGCGGTAAGACGTCGCGGGCTGCTCATTAAGGAGAGAGGCGAAGGTGATGACGCTATTTCGGAGGTGAATTGAATTACGACCGTCTCCTTCTTTAGCTCTTTCTCTTCCTGAACTATGATCTAATCATTTTTCTCTTCTCTGTAGGTGCCAGAAGAGTCGGACTCTCGAGAACCGGCCGTTGTTTCTGAAGTCAATCCGGCCCTGACCACTTTGATTAGTAACATGTGTGCCAAGATTATTTCTGCCGGGGTTCTCCCGGCGGCGGCTGAGGGATCTCACGTTGCTGAGGTCTCGACCCAGGGCGACGGGGGCTCCGCCGAACCCGTTCCCGAGACTGTTGAATTTCAGTAGGAAGACGCTTATCCAGTCGTATCTCCTTTCGGGGCGGCTGGGGCAGAGGAACCAGTTGAATTCAGCTTAGAAGTCGCTGGTGAGGGGACTAAGGCGGCTGTGAGTGAACCTCAGCCTTCACAACCCACCCCTGGTAAGATAAGCTAAATCTTGATAGTGAGGAGGCTCATTTGCTCTATCATCACGTCCTTCGGGTTAGGCTGATTGATGGTTGTACTGGACATACAGGTCCTGTCTTTTTACTGCCAATGACGGATATTGTCAGGGTAGGCTCTGCCAGCGGGGATCTGGTGGAAGGGAGTGTGCCCCCTCCCCCTTCCGACTTATATTGAGGGGCCTCCCACTGGATCGAGTTCGGGAGATCAGATGGCGGCACAGCCAGGGCAGGGAGCAATGGTCCCTGCGTCCTCCTTTGCTCATGTGGCTTTGGGGGTCGACCTTTCCGCCTTGCCGAGTATCCAGGTTCTTCGGGCCGCGGAGGAGGAGTTAGCTGCTATCCATGCGTCTTTTTGCTCAAAATTTGTTTCCATGGTGGCAGAGGTGGCAAGTTCTGGCACGTCTCCTTCGGCACTGCCAGCTACACTTCCTTTGACGTCGTCCTCTAAGGAAGTTCTGGATGAAGCGTCACAGGATATGGTTGACAGTTTCTACCGCCACCTGAAGAGAGGGGTCGAAGCTGCTGTGGAGCGGGGGACCCCCTTTGCCTTGGCCCGACAATGCGCCCGTGACCAAATTGAAATTCTTAAAACCCTTCCTGGTAGGGCAGGGATAGCTGCGCTTCTGGAGCACAAAGGTTGATCAGCTCGTAGCCCAGTTTCAAGTGCTGCGGCAAGCTAATCTGTCTGCAGCAAAAGATCAGTAGCGGGACTTCCTTACCACTATCCTGGAGAAGGTAAGGGCTGCACTAGATGCGTCTAAGCCAGTTATAATGAAGGACCTCGGTGACCTATCTCTCTAGTATGACCAGCTGAGCCATAGGAGCGAGGATTGCATGGCTCAGGGAGCGGCCGCCTCTCATGGAGTAATTGATACAAGGGAGCAGATCCTCGAGCTCCAGAGGAAGCTGGCTTTCTTGGAATCTGAGCTCGAAGCTTCCCGTACGGATAAAGAGCTAATCGTTCAGGAAGCTGAAAAGGTTACCCGAGCTTCTGCTAGCCTGGAGTGTGCTCTGAAGAAGCTTTAGGATGGCTGGCGGGCTCATGCGCATCTGGAAGATGCGGAGAGGCTGACTCACGAGGCCGAGCGCCGGGCCGAGCAGCGGTTTGAGCGGTCGACTGTCTTGCTAATGGACCGTCTCATGGAATTATGTATCGCAGAACCATAGTCGGCCTTTTCTTTTTTTTGTTTATGTTCTTTTCCTTTCTTGAGAGGGACGTGGTCCCAGAACATGTAATACTTTTGACTTTCAAATTAAAAAAGTATGTTTTATTTTACCCTTCATTTGTATTGCTTATTGCGTTTGTAGTGTTGTAGTATTTGCCCCAATAGAGGACTGTTTGTGGACTTGTTACCCTTGGTATACCTTGGTTTTAGGTACGGATAACAAGTTTGATGGGGATACTTAGAAAAATTCCACAGTAAGGTGGCCATGGAAGTTCTTTCATCGGGAGAAAGAATGCCATGGAGCAGCAGGGCTCCCGGGGCATGATGAGAAATGAAGGGCATGTACTAGGAAACTTAGTACAGCATTTGTGGTCAACAGAGGACATTTGTGGGCCTATTATCCTTGGCGTACTCCGATTTTGGGTACAGATAATAGGTCGAGAGAAAACCTACATACTTACTCAGAGGTAATGAGGACGTGGTAAATATGAGGGTTTCTTCAATGGAGCCTTCCTACTCAGAGGTAATAAGGACGTGGCAGGAGTGGGCTCCATGAAGGGTACATAGAACAACTCAAAGGTAATGAGCACGTGTTAGTTCTACGTGAGGGGTGGTTTGTTTTTAATGGAAGTAAAAACAACTCAGAGGTAACATCGACGTGGTTGTTTCAGAAAATTTGTGGATATGTTACCCTTTTTATGCACTGAAAGTGCGGGTATTGGATCATGAGGAGCTAGCTCTTTTAGGAAGAAAGTTCAGAGGTACGATCATACATGACTTACTACCTAGAAGATGCGGTATAGATTCTTCTGGGGTGACCAGAGTATAAGTTCAACGGTACCTGCGGGTACATAACTCGACAATCTGGGAGATCTGGAGTCAGAGTGTAAGTTCAACGGTAACAAAGGGTACATAACTCAACAATATAGGAGATTTGGAGTCAGAATGTAAGTTCAGTGATACCAGAGGGTACATAACTCAACAATCTAGAAGATTTGGAGGATGTCATTTTAGACATAATACTTCTTCAGGAACTTGTCGTTGATGGGCAATATGAGCAAGTCTCCGTTTTGTTTTGCGAGGCTGTAAGCACCATTGGAGAATACAGCCTCGATGACAAATGGGCCTTCCCACTTTGGCTGGAATTTGTCGGCATTTTGTGAGAATAACCATCAGTCTCCGAACTGCCAGAACGAGATTGCCCACTTGGAATGTTCTGATTTTAACCTTCTTGTTAAAAGCTCCCAAGATACATGCTTGGTACAGCTCGATTCTTTGTTGAGCTAACAGGCGCTTCTCATCTAGATCCTCTAACTCTTGTAACCGACGGTGGTGATTATCATCCGTCGTCAATCGGTAGGTGAGGGCGACGCGAAGCGAGGGGATCTGAGTCTCCAGTGGGAGAACTGCCTCACTCCCATATACCAGAGAGAATGGTGTGTTCCCGGTGGCCGTCCGTACTGTAGTACGGTACGCCCATAAACATTCACCAAGCTTCTCATTCCAATCGTATTTGTTGGAAGACACAAACTTCTTGAGCAGCTTGATTATAGTTTTATTGAATGCTCCTGCCAACCCATTAGCCGCCGGATTGAACAGTATTGAAGCAATATTCTGGATTCGGTGTTTGTCGCAAAACTGATAGAAGACGTGGCTTGCGAACTGCGGACCATTATCGTGGATGATCTTTTGGGGCAGTCCATAGCGGTAGATCACGTTATGCTTGAGGAAGCTGGTCACGTTTGATGTCTTCACTTTTGCAAGAGGAACAGCTTTTGCCCATTTGGAGAAGTAATCTGTAATTGTGAGTATGAAGCGGTGTCCTTTGGATGAAGGCGGAGTGATCGGACCAATGATGTCCATTCCCCATGCTTCAAAGGGCCAGGATGCTGCCGTAGGATATAAGAACTCGGATGGCTGGTAGATGAAATCTGCGTGGACTTGACAGGCTTTGCACTTTCATGCATAGTCTATCGCATCTACAACCATCGTGGGCCAATAGTAGCCCATTCTACAAAGGCGGTCTTGCAATTTTAGGCCAGGCTGATGGGCACCGCAGACGCTGTCGTGAGCTTCGTGTACAGCTTCCTTAGCTTCTGTATTTGACAGACACCGAAGTAGTAATCCATCGTATGATCGTCGATACATCATTTTCGTCTCTGTATCATAAAAGAATCTGAGGGAACGTCTTCTGATAGAAGTAGCTTCCTTCGGATTCTCTAGCAGGATGTCGTAGACTACGAAGTCGATGAATGGTTGTCTCCAGTCTGATGCTTCGTCGACTGTCAGAGCGGAGTAACTCTCAACACATTGTACATTATTCTTGGGACAGATCAATTTACGGCCTATTATGTCAACCAGATGATGAACATGATTCGGTAGTACTAGGAAAGCGGCCAGGCCTGCTAGGGCATCGGCTTCAATATTCTGGAGTCTGGGAACATGTTCTATGAAGAATCCTTCCAAGAACGAGATGATGTCGATCGCTATTTGGTGATAAGGGATCATATCTTCATGGCGAACCTCGTATGAGCCCCGGATCTGATTGACGATTAACTGCGAATTACCGTATGCTTCAAGATACTCTACCCCCAGCTCCTTTGCAAGTCGGAGGCCAATGACCCAAGCATTGTACTCGACCACATTGTTTGAATAGGGCTCCGTGAGGGAGTAAGCCCGATTGATCACCAGCCCGGAGGAAGAAATCAGCACTACTCCGATTCCAGTGACGATGTTGCCCTTGGGCCCAGTTCTCGAAGCGCCGTCGAAGAACATTCGCCAGATGTCATCATGGGAGACCGCATTTGAATTGGCGACCTCGTCTGGTATCTCTTCGTATATTCTGGTTGTCTTCGAGCATGGATGGACTGCTAAAAAGTCTGCCAGAGCTTGACCTTTAACAGCCTTCTGTGGGACGAAGATCATGTGATATGGAGACAATAATATTACCCAGGTAGCAAGGCGAGAGCTGATTACCCGTGGTTTGGTCATGAGGACCTGATAGGGTTGACTCGTGATATCACGTGTATGGCTTGTCCCGTGACGTAGTATCGCTTCTTCTGAATGGCGAACACTAGAGCAAGGTATTCATTTTCTACGACAGTATATCTGTACTCTGGCCCCATCATCTTTTGACTGAGGTAGTATATAGCCTGCTCATGGCCTGCATCGTTATTTTGTGCTAGCAGAGCACGAGAGAATGTTCCATCGCTCGCACATAGAGCAGGAATGGCCTTCCAGCAACCGGGGCTACCAGGACCGAAAGGTTCGACAGATATTCTTTGATGCTGTCGAAGGCGCGCTGGCATTCCTCATCCCATATGAATGAAACGCCCATCTTCATAAGGTGGGTGAATGGTTGACATCGCCTGGAGAGCTTAGAGATGAACCTCCTGATGTAAGCTAGCCTCCCTTGAAGGCCTCGGAGTTCACGACAATTTCTCGGGGGACCCATCTCCATGATTGCCTTCATTTTTTTGGGGGTCTATGTGGATACCATGGAAAGTAATGATGAAACCCAAGAACTTTCCGCTGGATACGCCCAAGAAGGATTTTGTGGGATTCATCTTCAACTTATGCGCTCGCATCAGGTCGAACACTGTCCTCAGATCATGCACATGATCTTCCTTAGAGCGGCTTTTGAGGGCGATGTCGTCGATGTAGCATTCCACTGTCTTGCGTAAGTGGCCCCGAAAGATGATGCTCATAGCTCTTTGATAGGTGGCGCCAGTATTCTTTAAACCGAAAGGCATGACTGTGTAACAGTATGTGCCAATTGGTGTTCGGAATGATGTATGCTTTTCGTTATCAGGGAACATCTTGATTTGGTTGTACCCTGAGAAACCTTCCATAAATGACATACGCTTGAAGCCGCAAGTGTTGTCAATCATAATGTCTGTGATAGGGAGGGGGAACTCATCCTTAGGACACACCTCATTCAGATTCTGGAAGTCGATGCAGATTTGGATCTTTCCGTTCTTTTTTAGGACTGGTACTATATTGGCTACCCAGTCTGGATGTTGTTCCTCATGGATGAAGCCGCTAGCTATTAGTTTGTTGACCTCAATTTTAATGGCATTCATGATGTCGGGGCGGAACCGTCGTTGCTGTTGCTTGACCGATTTTGCGTCCGAACGAATGTTGAGTTTGTGAAGTGCAACCTCTGGGTTCAGTCCTGGCATGTCTTCGTAGCTCTAGGCGAACACGTCGATGTATTCTCTGACGAGTTGCAGTAGCGATTCCCGCTATTCGTCTGTCAGATTCTTGCTGACTAAGATGGGTTTCAGAGAGCACTCATCACCGAGATCAACTTACACAACCTCATCTTCGGTGGGAGGCTCTCTTTGTTTGAGCCGCTTCTCCCATTGTGCGGCTAGCTGTTGTGCCCACGGCTCTAACTCAAGAAGTTCAGGAATGTCTTCATCTTCTTCGTAGGCCTCGGCAAATGCCATATTGACGGACCAGACTTGCCTGAGCATGTCCCCAATGCTGACGTCTGAATCAGAAGTGGGAGACCGAAACGAATGAGAGTGCCATTCGCACTTCTCATCTGAGCTCTCAGGGGTCGTTGCAGGTGTAATATAACCTAGCCCACATCTGGTCTTATTGTAGTAATTCTGTGGTTTTCCAGCCGGGACCGGCAATTGTAAGGGTAATTGCCGTCCAGTGCCGTAGTTCAAGCCTGGCGTAGTTTCCAGATCATACCCCTATTTTTGCATGAGGTACTTGGATCAGGAACTATACAGATAATGGGGCAGTCTCCCGGTGTCGGGTTAGATATCAACTTCTTCTATCCTGAAGGGTTGTGAATCATTCTTCCGGCCGAAGATGATTGGATGATCCTCTCCCTTGACTATGCGATAAGCGTCTTCCACTAGAGTAAGTTGATTTACGATGTAGACATTTGTCACCTGTGTGTGTAGGTAGGTGCCTATATCTTGTTCTATAGCATACATTGTACAAAGCTTATTAAGCTCGAGGTAGTTCAAAGTTGTCCTTTATTGATAAAGTAAGGTATCTTTTCCAGTAGGATTATATCATCTGCAGATGGAACATCACTGTAAGCAGCCACATACTTGGTCAGCTCTGACTCTTCTTCAGCCACCTCCTGTGTCAATGAAGACTGGGAGGATGACTTGGACAACTTAATCATCAGGGGCTACACTGGTGGAGCAGAACGTAGAGTCATTGGCGTACTAACGACCCCCAATTTTGTGCTTGGAGCTGGGCGGAGAGTTGTTGGCTGGCTAGCAGTCCCCGGCTTAGCGCACGGCTGTCGATTCATTCTGAGAAGATGAATCGTCATCGGCTTGACAGAGAGATTGAGCTCCTCTATTTGTTGCTGGCTAGCTCTAGGCAGCCTGATCGTCTGTGGCTCTGTCGTGGGTCTTGGTGCTTGGCCAGACCTTAGCAGTCGGATTATCATTTGCTCCTCCTGTGTAGAGAGGCTGATTGCATCCTTACGTAGAGTGGCTGTAAGGGGTGCAGTTCTGCCAGGTTTGCGGGCTTGGAGGTGGATCGTCAGAGGTTCTTCCGATCCAGTTGTCGCCTTAGTTTGAGCTTAAGTATCTTCTTCGACAAGGTGCCTTTTCGACTTCTCGTACAAGCATGAGTCAGAGTAGCAGGATTCGACCCCTTTAAAGAGATCAATGTCAGCAAATTCTATCCTCACGAAGCCATATTTATCGACGTACTTGAAGCACTGGTACAGTGTGGAAGGCACGATCATGTAATCGTGTATCCAAGGATGCCCCAGGAGAATATTATAGGACGTGTCCGCATCTATGACATAACTGGTCACTTCTGACTGAAGGTCGCCGATTTGGCACTTCAGACGAATCTTCCCGATCGGATAGCTTCTGCCTGAATTGAATCCGCTGATGGCAGTGCTTGTCGGCGTCAGGCGATGCATTGGGATGCGCAGATGGTGTAGCAGGCTCTTTGGGATGATGCTTACGGAAGAACCGAGATCAATATGCATCCGATCCACCTTGATGTTGCCAACGTATCCAGTATAATACAGAGGGCGATCGTGTAGGTTGGTCTTGATAAGAATATCCTGCGAAGTGAAGACAATGTTGGGTATTGCGCCTGTACAAGTGCTGTCCTGGAGATCTGCAGGCGATCTCTCTCCAGTGAGATTGGACTGAGCCATATATGCATCGGCATTCTGGAGTGCCTCGCTCAGTGCGAAACGAACATCTTTGGAGAGTCTCAAGAGCTCGTATAGCGACAATTTGGCCGGTGTGTTAGCCAATTGTGCCAAGATATTAAAGTTGTAGGGCCTCTCCAGCCCATGAGGCATCTCTCTTCGGAGCAGTTTGTCAAAGTGAGTCTCCTTCGGCCTAGGCTTGTCGGTCGTCGGAGGCTGAGAAGGTCCTGGAGCACAGGCAGTAGCCGGCTGATGATCTTCAGCCGAGTTACCCGGTAGAGGTTGGGTTTGTACGCCGGATCGGGTAACAACAGCCGTAGCTTCTTCGATCTATGCCGAGATTGTGCAGCATGATTTGACTTTCCCATTCTTCTTCTTACTGGTGGAGGGTGGTGCGGACTGAGTCATTTCAGGTACCAAGTCTGGATGGACCCACATGACCTCCCCTCGTGATGTGGTAAGGGGCACTAGACCAACAGCCTGGTCTCGTGAAGGTAGAAGGTTAGCGACCTCCATCTTTGCTCTGGGATGGGTACTACTCCATCTTGAGTCTTTGTCGGAGGGAAGCTGCCTAATTGTAATGACACCATGTTGGCTGCCACGGTCACCTCTTCGAAATCAATGGCCAGGGCCTTAGAATCGATGAGATATTGGATGTATCGCTTCAGTTGGAAAAAATCTTGCGTGGCATGGTGTACAAAGCGATGGTAGTGGCAGTACTTGGGGCTCTCCATCTCTGTAGGACGAGGTTCACGCCTTGGGGGAGGGAGTTGAATTCGGCCTCCTTGTATGAGCATGTCCAAGATGGGTTTGACATGGCCGTCCTCGAAGGAGTAAGTCGTCTGAGGCCACTACTTTTCTGTCGGCTTTGGTTCAGGCTTCTGGGCTGTGTCGGCTACCATAGCCTGCTTGCCCTTGTTGTCTCGGTTGTTGGAGGAATTACCGTCGTTGTTGTTGTTGGCATTAGGGCGTTTACCCTTGTCCTCTCCTTCCGAGATGTGCAGTCCCAATTGGCAAGCTTTCTTCAACTTGTCTTCTGCGCTAGTGGCGCTGATGATGAATGTCTTCAAGTCCTTGAATTGACTCTCGCCCATCCAGAGGCTGATTGTGGGGAGCATCCTCTTTTGGCAAATTTTAATCATGGAGGAAACTGGGTTACCGGAAGGTAACTTCATCGCAGTTTGGCAAAATCGCTCAATATAGTTCCTTGTCGGCTCCTTTTCTCCTTGAACAACATCCATGAGGGTGGACATCGTCACGTCTTGCCCTACTTCGTAGAACCTCTCCAGGAACATAAGTTTGAAGCCGGCGAAGGAATGGATGCAGTTGTCCGGCAAGTTGCGATACCAGTCGAAGGCGACCCCTTCCAATGCTCCAATGAACAACCGCGTAAGGATGGCCTCGTCCTGAGGCAGATGGTCGGTTGTGACTTCGAAGTAGGTGATGTACCTGCTTGCAGATGTCTTCCCATCATATTGATTGATGTTGAATGGTTTATATCTTGGTGGGAAGGGAACATCTCTCCATGCAGCCGGATACGGTTATCGTATTATGAGGTCCTGGCAAGTTTCTCGGGCGTGGAACATGGCCCGGAGCTCCTGGACCTCTCGCCTTGCCTTTCTGGCCTCGTCTGCAGCAGTGGGAGCCGATGTTGTCGGAGGATTGTCGCCCGAGTTTGGTGCAGCAGAGTTTGAGTCCGCATTGACCGCGGGACCCAAGCTTGTTTGGCTAGGCGTCCTTCCTTGCAGAGTTGGAAGGGCCACTTTGATCTCATCCACGGACTTGACCAAAGCATACAGTATGGCCTCCAGAGTGTCGATGCGTTGGTGATCACTGGGACCGTCTTGGTTGCTGTCCGTCATGAATATCGTCCTTACATTGGAAGAGATGGAAGGAACGGTCGAGGACGTGCCCTATGAGTCATACCCTTGTACAGAGAAGTCGTTAGGGTATGTGGGAATGTTCTCCTCTGGTTCGGACTCGAAATGAGTAGTACCCCCAGCTTCAGAGTTTGTCTCGTCTCGAGAGTCGTGGACGTCCTCGGGGACGTTGGAACCTGCTACATCTGTTGGGGGAACTGTTTCCCCTGGATTATCTTCTTAGAACCCCGAATTGTCGTAGATGTTCGAAGGAGTGCCACCCCTGGCTCCAGCGCCTCCCAGAAATGTGGATGATGAATATCCAAGTGTGGCAGATTTCATCTTTGAGTGAGTACCTTGGAAAACTCCTCCTGTAACGGTAGTGGACAACCGCTTAGAAGAGAGTTTCTTGGTTAAGATTTTTGGGCTGGAGACATTTGTTTTCTTCCCTTTCCCGCCACCAGGGATCTTTTGAGCAGAATTACAGGAGGCGACGAGAAACGCTTCATCTTCTGAGCTTGGGTGTTGCAGTCGTTGGAAGACGGATCGCCGGTCCTCTTGCGTGGCCGCCTTATTGCAGCAGCAGTTGACAATGACTTGAGTGCAGTGATGTCCACGAAAGGATTCTCTGCACACCAAGTTTTCGTCTCTTTCCTTGCGTTTGTGAAGAATCACGTTACGTAAGTCACTCGTTTTGTGGGCCCGGGAGTCCTGAGCACATGAGTGTGTTGGCATCCTGCCTGCTCCCTGATGTGGGGGTAGTACGAGTACTTGCTCCTGATCGTTGTTGGGAGATTCTTGATAACTATCCCGTTCGTTGGCCGTCGGGGCCTGGACACGGATAGTTTTAAACAACTTTCCATCAGGGGCCCGCATAATTATTTGCCATTTGTTGTAAAAGTACTGTGAGACTCGTCTCACAGTATCGGTATTTATATACGGATACGTATTTTGTAGTGTATTTCGTATTTCCTTGGTTTTCGTAATGCTTTAAAAATTTTCCTAAACTTATAGATTTTCTTCTTGGCCGGCATACCGCCAGTATACCGGAGTATACCGACGGCATATCGTCCAGACAGATTTTCCACATTTTGGATATTTTCGATTTCAGATATTTTCATGAATAGTATTTCGGATATTTTCGTGAATAGTGTTTTGGATATTTTCGTGAATAGTGTTTAGATATTTTTGTGAATAGTGTAGATGCACTCTATTATCCAATGGACAATTGGTTTTGTTTGAATGGCCATGATGGACCTAGACTTTCACATAGATCATGATCCAACGGCTAAGATTAATTCTTCCTTCTATATATATATCATTTCACTTTCTCTCTCCTCTCTCTTTTCATTCTTTTCACTCTCTTTTCATTTCTTCTTCCCTTCTCTCCTCCTTGGAGCTTGCCAAGAGCTTGGCCTTGAGGCCTAGAGTGTGGTTTCGTACCCCTCTTGGTGGTGGAGTAGAAGATTAGGCTTGGAGCTTAACCTAGGCAAGTACATCTTGCCAAATTCTTGAACAATAGTGTTTCACCATCATTTTGTTTTCCTTGGTATTAAATGCTTAGAATCTTCCTAAACTAATTTTGTTAAATATGTTTTCCTAATGATTCTCGTATATATGCATGTTTCCAAAATTTATTTAAACAAGCTTTGATTTTCTGTTAAAATCCGATATTGACTTAGTAGAAAATTTGGTATCAAGAGTGATACTAGTGTTACCATCATGGATCTTGGTCACATATACATATATGAGGTCCTTACCTAGCTAGTATACATAGATTTTGAGTTTGGTGGCAATCGGGACTCGTTTCGGTGTTCCGAGAACCCCTGTTTTGGAGTATTTTGAGATATTGATCTATCAAATCTTTGAATTTGTGAAATCTAATAGTTCCATGTTGTAGGAAATTTAATTCTATGCAATTTTGACTTTTGAAAGTCCGAATTTCGATTTAAAATAAAGATTTTATGGCCGAAACAAGTTTTGGCAATTTTCTGAATTTTGTTGCTGTTTGAAAAACCGGTATACCGCCAGTATGCCGCAGTATACCGCCGGTATGCCATTTTTGGCACCCAAAATTTACTGTCTTTAGTCCGGTATACCGCCGGTATGCCGCAGTATACCGCTGGTATGCCGTTTTATGCTGTTTTAGTCCGTTTTTGTCCGTTTTCGTCCGTTTTTATCCGTTTTTGATAATTTCTTCGACTATAATGATTTCTTAACATGATAAGATGATCTTGCTTAGTTAGAGAATGATTGTACACCCTATATAGACTTGATACTAGCACACCTTCAATCATTTTCTATGAGATGTACTTAACTTTAATTATTGTTTCCCACATGCCATGATATGTCTTTTGATAGATTCTTTCTTACAAGCTATGAAAATTGTTACCATGTCCTTCTTGCCTACTTGATAGTGACCCGTCGTGGTGCACTCTTGAACATGTCTTTTTTTTGCTTACATGATAGTGGCCTGTCATGGCGCACTCTTAATTCTAGTACATGTCTAGCTTCTTGATAGTGGCTCGTCGTAGCGCACTCTTGCCTTGATATTGTCATATCTTGTTGTGGCTTGTTGTAGTGCACAATCTTGCTTGTCTTGTCCAGTCTTGTATGTCTCATGTCTACGATGGATTCTGCGGAATGCCACACCCGGAATCCAACAAGAAAATGTTAAGGACTAAACAACTAGCTTGATTACTTAGATCATTGAGAATTTCCCAGTAACCTGTTGTCCCTTTGGTCTTGGCATTATATATATATATATACATTAGGATTTGGAGCTATCTGTCATGATGAGCACACTTCCAGCTCACCGTCGAGTGGGGCACCTCTTTAGGACACATGTATCTTACTACAGTGTGTCTGCTATATCTCTTTAGGACACATGTATCTTACTGCAGTGTGTCTGCTATACTTCTTTTCTTTTGGCTTGGACCACTTAGGTAGTAGCAGGCAGGTGCTGGACTTGGAATTCTCAGACTTGCATTTGTTAGTAATTAGGATTGTGACAACCCTAGTTAGCTAAAGTATCAAGCCGTAATCATTGCTTGGCCGTGATTGATGGATGGAGTCCATTCTTGTCTAGTCTAGTCTTGCTCCAGTTTATCTTATTGTAGTACTTAGCTTCCTGTCATTCCTCACATGCCATTCTTTCCACTACATGCTCGGCTTCATCACATGCTCACATGCTCCAGTTACATAACATGCTCACATGTCTCGACTACTTAACATGCTCACATGTCTAGTTTATCTTTTATGTTCACATGTTTCCTTTTCCTTACATGTACACAGTTTACATTCTGTCACTTGTCCTTTACCTTATGCTACATGTTGCTTTACTCATTGTCTTTCATATTCTCGGGATAAGTGCATTGGTAGCGCACGAGTCTCGATTTGCTTTACTTATTTATGTCTCTATTCGTTGCTATGAATTGCATGCTGGTTTTAGTTCATAAGTTTGGATTCCTTTGTGGTACTTGCTATTGGGGTTCTGACCCCACTGGTTTTGCATTGACCAGATCTAGTTGAGGAGCCCGAGGATCTTCCAGACCTTCCTCTCGATGGTGACCACCCGGAGCACCAGGGGACTTGAGTGGGTGTTCTTTCTCTTACCCACTCTCTTTTGTATATATTCTTTTGAGGCGTTTAGCCACCGAGCACGTGTTTAGCTCGTGTTTTGGACTTGACATTTGGCCTACGGGCTTAGACATGATGTTATATTTCTTGACTGCAGCTAGAGCTGATCATGTATTACTTAGTCTTGCTAGTTCTTCATTTTGTATTACTAGCTTCATGATTATCTATATATTATGGTTTGGGACGCTTTACTGTCTTATATGCATGATGATCATATTCTTGTACTTTACTTCTTGTCTGAGACTGAGATATCTAGGATCATGTGACCTAGGATTGACTGTTGGTTTGTAGCAGTGACCCCTATCTATACAGCTTATACGTTGTTTCGGAGTACTGGAGTACTTTGCTATACGTAGCTGGCCTTGTCCGTCCCTACTTGCCAGTATTCTGGTTCTGGGGCGTGACATAGGTTTTAGTGGTGGCCCATGCAGGTCTGATTTATCAGATATGTGGGGTTGCTGGTAGTTATCTCAGTCACAATTTCTTCTCCATTTATATCCTTTGTATTACTCTCTACCCTTAATATTTGACCTGATATCTGCCTTGATCATTGATCTTTCCTGTTCTCTCGATTTAATCCTTGTGTCCTTTAACTTTCAAGGACACTGTACTTCATCCTTCCGATCATATTGTTTGGGTTTTACCGATGGCAGGTCAGCAATCTTCTGTCAGGCCAGTTATGGAGGATCAGTCTCAGCATTCAGGGGCAGAGTTCAGAGATGACCCGAGGGCAGATGTGTCAGTTCAGCCTGATTGGCCAGCAGGGTCAGTCCACCAGAGTCCAGCTTCGCCGGCTACCCCGACAGTCTAGCAGTATATGGCTCAAGTACCATTTCAGCAGCAGCCGGTTAGAGCAGCAGTTCTGAGGCATGGGCAGGCAGAGTTTAGTATGTTAGAGCAGGTTTTGGCCGAGGATGGTCATGTGGTAGGTACTATCCTATTCTTCTTCCAGACTTATTTATTTCTTTGGGTTACGCATATTGGCGAGTTTCTCGTCTCACTCTTCTGTTTTCGTATCTCGAGATACATGATATTTATAATATATCTCGACTACGAAGATACGTCCTGGGTAGAGTCATGTCTTGGATTAAGTCATTGGTACCGGCTTATTTTGAGAATTGACTTTTATTCAAGTTGTGGAGTCAGCGTAGGCCTGCTCCTACTCAACTGACTCAGGAGACATGTTTATTCATATGCCTCCATCCCTTCTTGATTGTAGTTATGTTACTGCTTACGCATTTATTTATATTACTGTTGTCTTTATCTTACCAACATGCCATGCTTTGTTTTGATTGATATGATTTTTCTAGCTTTTTGGTTTGGTTTTCATGCTTGACTAGATTTAGGAAATTTCGAGGATGAAATTTATTTTTTAAGTTGTGGAGAGTTGTGAGACTCGTCTCACAGTATCGGTATTTATATACGGATACGTATTTTGTAGTATATTTCGTATTTTCTTGGTTTTCGTAATGCTTTAAAAATTTTCCTAAACTTATAGATTTTCTTCTTGGCCGACATACCGCCAGTATACCGGAGTATACCGATGGCATATCGTCCAGACGGATTTTCCATATTTTGGATATTTTCGATTTCAGATATTTTCATGAATAGTGTTTTGGATATTTTCGTAAATAGTGTTTTGGATATTTTCGTGAATAGTGTTTAGATATTTTCGTGAATAGTGTAGATGCACTCTATTATCCAATGGACAATTGGTTTTGTTTGAATGGCCATGATTGACCTAGACTTTCACATGGATCATGATCCAACGGCTAAGATTAATTCTCCCTTCTATATATATATCATTTCACTTTCTCTCTCCTCTCTCTTTTCATTCTCTTCTCTCTCTTTTCATTTCTTCTTCCCTTCTCTCCTCCTTGGAGCTTGCCAAGAGCTTGGCCTTGAGGCCTAGAGTGTGGTTTCGTACCCCTCTTGGTGGTGGAGTAGAAGATTAGGCTTGGAGCTTAACCTAGGCAAGTACATCTTGCCAAATTCTTGAACAATAGTGTTTCACCATCATTTTGTTTTCCTTGGTATTAAATGCTTAGAATTTTCCTAAACTAATTTTGTTAAATATGTTTTCCTAATGATTCTCGTAGATATGCATGTTTCCAAAATTTATTTAAACAAGATTTGATTTTCTGTTAAAACCCGATATTGACTTAGTAGAAAATTTGGTATCAAGAGTGATACTAGTGTTACCATCATGGATCTTGGTCACATATACATATATGAGGTCCTTACCTAGCTAGTATACATAGATTTTGAGTTTGGTGGCAATCGGGACTCGTTTCGATATTCCGAGAACCCCTATTTTGGAGTATTTTGAGATATTGATCTATCAAATCTTTGAATTTGTGAAATCTAATAGTTCCATGTTGTAGGAAATTCAATTCTATGCAATTTTGACTTTTGAAAGTCCGAATTTCGATTTAAAATGAAGATTTTATGGCCGAAACATGTTTTGGCAATTTTCTGAATTTCGTTGCTGTTTGAAAAACCGGTATACCGCCGGTATGTCGCAGTATACCGCCGGTATGCCGTTTTTGGCACCAGAAACTTACTATCTTTAGTCTGGTATACCGCCGGTATGCCGCAGTATACCGCCGGTATGCCGTTTTATGCTGTTTTAGTCCGTTTTTGCCCCTTTTCGCCCGTTTTTGTCCGTTTTTGATAATTTCTTCGACTATAATGATTTCTTAACATGATAAGATGATCTTGCTTAGTTAGAGAATGATTGTACACCCTATATAGACTTGATACTAGCACACCTTCAATCATTTTCTATGAGATGTACTTAACTTTAATTATTGTTTCCCACATGCCATGATATGTCTTTTGATAGATTCTTTCTTACAAGCTATAAAAATTGTTGCCATGTCCTTCTTACCTACTTGATAGTGACCCGTCGTGGTGCACTCTTGAACATGTCTTTTTCTTGCTTACATGATAGTGGCCTGTCATGGCACACTCTTGATTCTAGTACATGTCTAGCTTCTTGATAGTGGCTCGTCGTAGCGCACTCTTGCCTTGATATTGTCATATCTTGTTGTGGCTTGTTGTAGTGCACAATCTTGCTTGTCTTGTCCAGTCTTGCATGTCTCATGTCTAGGATGGATTCTGCGGAATGCCACACCCGGAATCCAACAAGAAAATGTTAAGGACTAAACAACTAGCTTGATTACTTAGATCATTGAGAATTTCCCAGTAACCTGTTACCCCTTTGGTCTTGGCATTATATATATATATATACATTGGGATTTGGAGCTATCTGTCATGATGAGCACACTTCCAGCTCACCGTCGAGTGGGGCACCTCTTTAGGACACATGTATCTTACTACAGTGTGTCTGCTATATCTCTTTAGGACACATGTATCTTACTGCAGTGTGTCTGCTATACTTCTTTTCTTTTGGCTTGGACCACTCAGGTAGTAGCAGGCAGGTGCTGGACTTGGAATTCTCAGACTTGCATTTGTTAGTAATTAGGATTGTGACAACCCTAGTTAGCTAAAGTATCAAGCCGTAATCATTGCTTGGCCGTGATTGATGGATGGAGTCCATTCTTGTCTAGTCTAGTCTTGCTCCAGTTTATCTTATTGTAGTACTTAGCTTCCTGTCATTCCTCACATGCCATTCTTTCCACTACATGCTCGGCTTCATCACATGCTCACATGCTCCAGTTACATAACATGCTCATATGTCTCGACTACTTAACATGCTCACGTGTCTAGTTTATCTTTTATGTTCACATGTTTCCTTTTCCTTACATGTACACAATTTACATTCTGTCACATGTCCTTTACCTTATGCTACATGTTGCTTTACTCATTGTCTTTCCTATTCTCGGGATAAGTGCATTGGTAGCGCACGAGTCTCGATTTGCTTTACTTATTTATGTCTCTATCCGTTGCTATGAATTGCATGCTGGTTTTAGTTCATAAGTTTGGCTTCCTTTGTGGTACTTGCTATTGGGGTTCTGACCCCACTGGTTTTGCATTGCCCAAATCTAGTTGAGGAGCCCGAGGATCTTCCGGACCTTCCTCTCGATGGTGACCACCCGGAGCACCAGGGGACTTGAGTGGGTGTTCTTTCTCTTACCCACTCTCTTTTGTATATATTCTTTTGAGGCGTTTAGCCACCGAGCACGTATTTATCTCGTGTTTTGGACTTGACATTTGGCCTACGGGCTTAGACATGATGATATATTTCTAGACTGCAGCTAGAGCTGATCATGTATTACTTAGTCTTGCTAGTTCTTCATTTTGTATTACTAGCTTCATGATCATCTATATATTATGGTTTGGGACGCTTTACTGTCTTATATGCATGATGATCATATTCTTGTACTTTACTTCTTGTCTGAGACTGAGATATCTAGGATCATGTGACCTAGGATTGACTGTTGGTTTGTAGCAGTGACCCCCATCTATACAGCTTATACGTTGTTTCGGAGTACTGGAGTACTTTGCTATACGTAGCTGGCCTTGTCCGTCCCTACTTGCCAGTATTCTGGTTCTGGGGCGTGACAAGTACAAAACAATTATATCGGAGGACTGAACTTAAACTCACAATACAAACTCGCTTGTAGAAAGAAAGCCTAGGGATGAAAGCCTAGGTACAGCAATCTAAGTACAATTGTTTAGTTTTTTCTGGAGGGTGACGGTAGAGGCCCGGGAAAGCGACGGCAGCTCTGCCTTACTCCTTGGACGATCGGATGTAGCCTTGGCTGTGGTGAAGAAATGCTCTTGGACGTATGGGGAGACTCCTCTGCGCCTTCGGTTGCTGGCTCCCTGGATGTCTCGGTAGTGCTCTCTCCTTTTTTTGCTCTCTCTGTCCTTCTCTTCTCTGCTGCTTCTGCAATAAGAGAATCTCCTCTTTCGCAAGGGAATGTCACCTTGCTATTTATAGGAATGGGGTCATCATTAGGGTTTACAAATGATTGCTTCCTTCAGAAGTCGGCGGTTTAGGACCAATGAATCTGGGCCGTTCGTCTTGAATGTAATAATATTTGAGCAATTAATGTGATTGCATCAAATCTCTGTGGACAATAAATGTTGATTGCCATGAATATTCATGATTTGTGATAGCCTGCCATGTGTCCAATTTGTATGATTTGATTTGATCTGGGCCATTATGATGATCGCAACAAATCTGGTTTTGTTGGGATTTGTTGGCACCCATAATTCCAAGAAAGATAAGATTGCCACGTGTCTCAATTGTAGCGAAGAGCACCACGTGTCCCAATTAGATTGTCCTGGCCGAGCCGTATATGGGGGGATCTTCTAAGCTGCATGAAACATGCAGCCGTATGAGGATGAGCAGCCGCATGAGGATGGGCAGCCGCAGGGGGTGAGCAGCCGCATGCAAATAGGCAGCCGCATGCAGTTGGGCAGCCACATGGCATTGGGCTGCCACATATAAATAGGCAGTCGCATGCAGATGGGCAGCCGCATGGCGCTGGGCAGCCGCATGGAGATAGGCAGCCACAAGCAGATGGGCAGCCGCATGGAGATAGGCAGCCGCATGTAGATGGGCAGCCGCATGGAGTGGCCTCGGGACTTGGTGGATTTTGCCAGCTGTAAGGGGATTTTCTCCTCTTTCCTAGGATCACACCATTATGTCAGAGTCATTATTACGTCCTTATGTCATAGCTGTCACAGCTGTTATTTGTCAGAGTAGCCGTCAGGGCATTAAATGCCGTCGACTGTAGAGAACAACTGCTGAAGGCCACGGGGCTTCTTTCTGAGCCGCATGGATCTATCCGAGACGCATGGACCCTTGAGCCGCATGGACTTCTGAGCCGCATGGGGATCCTGAGCCAAATGGGGATCCTGAGCCGCATGGGGATCCTTCTGTCGAAGCCGTATAGGTCTTTCTTTTATTTTTTTCTTGCTTCTACAAGACCCCCTTCAAAGTTTTCAATTTACAAAATTGAAATACTTTGAATAAGAAGCATGACCCTGTAAAAACTCTTCGGTCCGCATAGGATGTTCTAGCCGCATGGATGTCTCAACCGCATGGCCTCCCCAGCCGCATGGCCATCTGAGCCGCATGCGCTCTCTAGCCGCATGGGCTGTTTGGCCGCATAGGCTCCTTGTCACGTCTTCAAGCCACGTGTGCAAATCTTTGTATTGATTACCTTTGATTTGAGCCGTTTTTTGGGGGAGAGTCCCAAGAGTCGGCTTATTATTAAATTTTGGATTTTCTTTGGATGAATCTCCTTCATGAGAGGGGGCAAAATCTTAGGAGTCGGTTTTGCCTGTTAGCACACGACCCGAAGCGCCCCATCGGTCCACATGTTTCCTCCTCCTTTTGTCCTCCTATAAATAAGAGTAATTAAGAGAAGAAATCTCTTTACTCCCTCTTTCAACTCAAGCCTTTCTTGCCCTAACTGTCATCCTTTTCTTCGATCACCAAAGGCTCCCAAGAAGACTGTTGCGGGAAAGGGTAAAAAGGCGGCGTCTTCGTCGGCTGCGGCAGCGAAGGGCAAGAAGACTGCTTCTACTTCGACTGCAACGACGAATGATAATGTGGCAGCTCCTCCGCCGGCCGACGTGCCCGCAGTTCACCCCGACGTCCACCCCCTATTGCTGGTAAGGACGCTGTGTGAGCTCGAACCCTAACTGTTGTGGCTATATCGCATGCTCTATGCGCGAGCCTTCATCTTCATGTGTGCCGCATGTATGTCTCATGTCCGAGCCGCATAGGGTATACTCCCTGTCCGAGCCGCATGAGAATTGTTACTGTGGCCGCATAAGCACTTCGCCGTCGGGGCCGCATAAGCTGCGCTGGGCCGTATAGGCTCGCACGAATTCGTTTGTCGCATGAGCCGCATAAACTTATCCGAAAGCTGCCGTATGAGACTTTGTTTAGACAGAGCCACATGAGAACACTGTCGCATAGACCTTCACTGGACGGAGCAGCAAAAGTGTTTTCTGAGTTGAGCCGCATGAGACTCCATTAAATTGGAGCCGCATAAGCTTGAAAACACCAATCAGTTCTCTTTGTCTATCTTTTTTAACTTATTTCTTTTGTCCTCTTTTAAGTGAATTTTCTAGTTAATGGGGAACCTCTGGTGGGTCAGGCCCAATTTGCTATAGGAGTCCGGTTTGACCAACTAGTTCGGCAGGTGGTAGAACAACTGTCCAAGAACGAGCCTGAGGAGAGGCTGACTCTTATCAAGAACCAGCCCTTTTGCTTTCTATGTGCCATGCTGAATTCAGGGCGATTGGAGGGAAAGTACCTAAAGCCGGCATTCTTTTTCGGGGATGCCCTGACTGTGAAGAACTCTCAGGTATTGGATATATCCGAGAATTGGAATTTTATCTCTGCTGGGAGGGCGATCCACATCACTCAGATAGAACGTCATTTTCCATTGGTGTGGTTCAATATGTTGCCGGTGGACAGGAGGATGCAGGAATCCTTGACGCCAAGCCAGTCGGGAATAATTGTGGGTAACATCCACTACAATAAGCATGTTAGATCAGTGTACGCGGACAAGGAACCGGTCAGCTGCTCTGTGATGGGGCTGGTCCCGGGTACTTTCTTAAATGCGCAAGGTCCCAATTTTTTATTCTCTCAAGCCGACACTTTCCTCAATCAACTTGCTTGGAAAGGGTCTTATCCCATTGGCCGATTCTTGCTTCTGAACTGGATACGCCCCATCCCTTCATGGGCTAATTTGACCGGGTGGATTTTACGAGAATATGGGACTTTCTTGCATGAGGTTGGTCTCTACCACGCCATCCGGGGTACATGTTACGGACTGCCCATCAATAGGGAGTTATTCATGGCTCTCTTAGAGATGTATAACCAGCGGACGGGGACCTTCTTCGCGCCAGGAGGGGAGATGGGTCTCGCTCTTCATGAGATGCACGCCGTCTCTTGGTTGCCTTGGGGCAATGAAGCGTTTGAAGTATATACTCCGACGAATGAAGAGTTCGACAATTTGGAGCAATGACATCCGGGTTTCGTTGCTGTCTATCAGGAGTTACTATGTCATAACAGTTACTGTCAGCAGACGACCAAGAAGGATAGTAACTCGGAAGGGAACCTTCCGCATACTAGGGCTTGGCTTTCCTACCTTTTTCAGCAAGGTGCTTCAGGCCGGGTTACTCCCCGGAATCCTCTGACCCGAGAGCAAGTACAAGATCTGGTGTTAACTGCCAAGAAATCGAAGGCCTTGAGCGACACGTTTGGGAGTCAAATTGATTCCTTTGATTATTTTTATCAGGATACCCAGCCGCTGTCGGAAAAGGTAATCCTGGCAGGGTTCTTGATGGTATGGCTACGAAATTGCGTAGTCTCAGGAGGAGCTGGTTCTATTGAGAGGATCAGCCGTAATTTTATCCTTCCTACCGTGAAGCTGGCCTTCGGGGTCAGACTGGCTCTTCTTTCGGCCATGGTGTGTAGTATACACCGTGGCCTCCGTACTTTTTCATCCAATGTTATTGCACGTGACACAGCGATGAACTTTGAGCGAATCGAGTTGCCCTATCACTATATGATGGGGTGGCTATCAATGCACTGCCGGTCTTTGATGAGACCCGGCCCAGAAGATGGTGTAACTGACGATGATACTTTTATCTTCCAGTACCATCGGATGCCCTAGGAGTATAACACTATGCCCGCCTGTCGGAAGGCGCTGGCGAGGGTGGATGGATATAACTTCTTCGTGTCTGTTCCCATTTTTCTGCTGAGGAGGTGGAGAGTGTACATGTTGATGGTACCGGGCCTCCTCTCCTCTTACCTGAGAAGATGCTTCTTTGGTTGCGTAACATTCGTCCCTCGCACTTAGTATATTACAACCGTAATACCGTCTACCTGGAACCTTACTTACCCAGCCGGTTCTCCCGCCAGTTTGGGTACAGCCAGCTGTTCCTAGAGAGTCCCAGCTCTTGCCTGGGCTTTGAAGGCAGTGTACTAGATGGCATCAGAGCCTGGCTCTATTATAATATTTCTCATACCCGTGCTACTTTTTCGGTCCCTGACGCTGAGATGCAAGGGGAGAATTTGTATTTAGAGGCTCTTTATCATGTTACTGAGAGCAAGTTTCCGATTAACTTTGACCCTCGTACCAGTTTTATTGTTGGTACCGGCTTGGCGGAGAAGCCCCAGGGGTCGAAGAAAAGGAAGCAGAGGGCGAACACGGTTTCTGTGTCGAACTCGGAGTCCACTACTGCGGATGAAGAAGATGGTGAGAAAGGTGCAGATGATTCTCTCCCTCCTCTAGACAAGGTGGCGGCGGAACAACCGTCCATTGAGTTCGATGAAGTGGTGGCGGACCAGCCACCTGATGTACCTAGCCCTTCGCGTAAGCGGAGCAGGAGTGGGTCTGCTGATATCGACATGACTTATTCCATGAAACGAGCTGTCGTTAGATCCGGTCGACTATTTATCGAGGATGTTGACGTTGTTTCTGAGGTGACTCGAATTATAGTCGTCTTCTCCTTCATTTTCCTGTACTATGGCCTAATCATTTTCTTTTACTCTTGTAGGCGTCAGAGGAGTCGGTTTCTCGAGAACCGATCGCTGAGGTCGATCCGGCCCTGACCACCTTGGTCAATGACATGTGCACCGCTATTATTTCTGCTGGGGCTTTTCCGGAGGCGGTCGAGGAGTCCCACCTTGCTGATGACTCAACCCATGGTGGCGGGGGCTCTGCTATACCTGTACCTGAGACAGTTGAATTTCAACGGGGTGACGCTGCACTGGCTGGATCCCTTTTCGGAGTGGCTGGGACAGAAGAACCGGCTGAACTCAACTTGAAGGCCGCGGGTGAGGAGACCACGGCAGCTGCGAGCGAGCTGCAGCCTCCATGCTTCTCCCTGGTAAGATAAGCCAAATCTTAACTTATGAGGAGGCCTATCTGCTCTATCATCACATCTTTCGGGTTACGTCGATTGATAGTTGCTCTGGGCATGCAGGTCCTGCCCTTTCAGTGACGATGACGGATATTGTTATGGTAGGCTCTGCCAGAGGGGATCTGGTGGAGGGGAGCGTGCCCCCTCCTCTTCCGGTTCGTCTTGAGGAACCTTCCGCTGGCTCGAGTTCGGGGAGTCAGGTGGTGGTACAGCTGGGGCAGGGGACAATGGTCCTTACGTCCTCTTCTGCTCGGGCGGCTCCGAGAATCGACCTTTCTACTTTGCCAAGTGTCTAGACTCTTCGGGTGGCGGAAGAGGAATTAGCTACTATCCGCGCATCTTTCCGCTCGGAATTTGTCTCTCTGGTGGCAAGTTCTAGCGTGCCTCCTTCGACATTGCCGGACACGCTTCCTTTGACGCCGTCCTCTACGGAAGTTCTGGATGAAGCGTCATAGGACGTGGTTGACAGCTTCTATCGCCATTTGAAGAGGGGGATTGCGGCTGCTGTGGAATGAGGGACTTCTTTTGTCTTGGCCGGGCAATGCGTCCAGGGTCATATTAATATTCTTAAGACTCTTCCCGGTGGGGCGGGGTTAGCTGCGCTTCTGGAGGCAAAATTGCAGGAGGCCGATCAACTGGTGGCCCAGCTTCATGTACTGCGATAAACTGATCTGTCTGCTGCTATAGATCAAGAGCGCGGTTTCCTCACAGCTGCCATAGAGAATATAAGGGCGGCTCGGGATAAGACCAAGCCGGTCATACAGAAGGACCTCCGCGATCTGTCTGGGCTATATGATCAACTGAGTCGCGAGAGTGAAGATGTTACGGCTCGAAAAGCGACTGCCTCCCGTGGGGTCATTGACACACGGGAGCAGATCCTTGAACTTTAGAGGAAGTTAGCTTTCCTGGAATCTGAGCTTGAGGCGGCCCGCTCCGAAAGGGGGCTAATTATCCAGGAGGCTGACAGAGTTAATCGAGCTTCGGCTGGCCTGGAGCTCGCCCTGAAGAAGTTGGAGGACGGCTGGCGGGCGCACATGGACTTGGATAGTACGGAGCGGTTGTCCCATGAGGCCGAGCGTCGAGCCAGACAGCGGCTTGAGCGGAGGACCGCCTTGGTGAAGAATCGTCTACTGGAATTATGTTCCGTCGAACCATAGACGGATTTTTTTTTCTTTTTATTTTCATTCTTTCCCTTTCTTTAAGTGGGACATTGTCCCTAGAACGTGTAGTACTTTCACCTTCCAAATAAGAGAGTATGCTTTATTTTACCCTTTATTTGTACTGCTTGTTGTGCCTGTGGTGTTATGGTGGTGTTTGCCCCGCTTGGGGGACTTGTTTGTGGACCTGTTACCCTTGGCATATCTTGGTTTTAGGTATGGATAACAAGTTTGATGGGGATACCTAGAACAATTCCACGGTAGGGTGGTCATGGACGTTTCGGGTATCAGGAGAAAGAATGCCATGGAGCAGCTGGGCTCCCGGGGCATGATTTGAATGATGTGCATGTACTAGGAAACTTAGTACAGCATTTGTGGTCAGCAGAGGACATTTGTGGGCCTATTATCCTTGGCGTACCCTGGTTTAGGATACGGATAATAGGATGAGAGAATACCACCATACTTACTCAGAGGTAATGAGAACATGGCAAGTATGGGGGTTTTACCGTGGAGTCTTCCTACTCAGAGGTAATGAGGACATGGCAGGAGTGGACTCATCGGAGGATATTTATGGTCAACAGAGGACATTTGTGGACCTATTATCCTTGGCGTACCCTGGGGTTTTTTTGGTATAGATAATAAGTCGAAAGGGAACCAACATACTTACTCAGAGGTAATAAGGAAATGGCAAGCATGAGGGTTTCTTCGATGGAGCCTTCCCACTCAGAGGTAATGAGGACATGGCAGGAGTGGGCTCCATGAAGGGGTACACAGAATGACTCAGAGGTAATGAAGACATGGAAGTTCTATGTAGAGGGGTGATTTGTTTTTGGCGGAAGTGAAACGACTCAGAGGTAACATCGACGTGGTCGCTTTAGAAATTTGTGGATCCGTTACCCTTTTTGTGCACTGAGAGTGCAGGTAGTGGATCATGATGGAGGATCTCTTTCAAAAGAATAAGTTCAGAGGTATGTAAGTTCAGAGGTACCTGCGGGTACATAACTCAGCAATTTGGGATATTTGGAGGAAGAATGTGAGTTCAGCGGTACTGGAGGGTGCATAGCTCAATAATCTGGGATTTTGTGGATGTGAGTTCAGCGATACCGGCGGGTACATAACTCTGAAATTTTGTGAATGTGAGTTCAGCGGTACCGGCGGTTTCATAACTCAATAATCTAGAATTTTGTGAATGTGAGTTCAGCGGTACCGGCGGGTACATAACTCAATAATCTGGAATTTTGTGAATGTGAGTTCAGCGGTACCGGCGGGTACATAACTCAATAATTCGAAATTTTGTGAATGTGAGTCCAGCGGTACCGACGGGTACATAACTCAATATTTTGAAGAATATCGTTTAGACATAATATTTCTTCAGGAACTTGCCGTTGACGGGCAACATGAGCAAGTTTCTGTTTTGTTTTGCGAGGCGGTAAGCACCGTTGGAGGATACAGCCTCAATGATAAATGGCCCTTCCCACTTTGGCTGGAATTTGTCGGCAGTTTTGTGAGTCATAACCATCGGCCTCCGAACAGCCAAGACGAGATCGCCCACTTGGAATATTTTGATTTTAACCTTCTTGTTGAAGGCTCCGAAAATGCGTGCTTGGTATAGCTCGATTCGTTGCTGAGCCAAGAGGCGCTTTTCGTCTAGGGACTCCAACTCTTGTAGCTGGCGACGGTTGTTATCGTCCGTCGTCAATTGGTAAGTGAGAGCGACGCGGAGCGAGGGTATTTGAGTCTCCAATGGGAGAACTGCCTCACATCCATACACCAGGAAGAATGGTGTGTTTCCAGTGGCCGTCCGTACTGTAGTACGGTACGCCCATAAGCATTCACCAAGCTTCTCGTTCCAGTCGCGTTTGTTGGACGACACAAACTTTTTGAGCAACTTGATGATGGTTTTGTTGAATGCTTCTGCCAACCCATTCGCTGTCGGATTGTATGGCATCGAAGAAATATTCTGAATTCGATGCTTATCGCAGAATCGATAGAAGGCGTGGCTTGCGAACTGCGGACCGTTATCGTGGATGATCCTTCGGGGCAGTCCAAAGCGATAGATGACGTGATGCTTGAGGAAGTTGATCACATTTGAAGTCTTCACTTCTGCAAGCGGAACAGCTTTCGCTTATTTGGAGAAGTAATCTGTGATTGCGAGTATGAAACGATGTCCTCGAAAAGAAGGTGGAGTGATCGGACCGATGATATCCTTCCCCATGCTTTGAATGGCCAGGACGCCACTGTCGGATGTAGAAATTTGGATGGCTGGTGGATGAAGTCCGCGTGGACTTGGCAGGCTTTGTACTTTCGTGCATAGTCTATCGCATCTGTTACCATCGTGGGCCAGTAGTAGCCCATTCGACGAAGACGATCTTATAATTTTGGGCCAGGCTAATGGGCCCTGCAGACACCGTCATGAGCTTCTCGTACGGCTTCTTTGGCTTCTGCATTTAACAGACATCGAAGCAATAATCCATCATAGGATCGACGATATAGCATTTTCGTCTCTGCATCGTAGAAGAATCTGAGAGAACGCCTTCTGATAGAGGTAGCTTCCTTCGTATTCACCGGTAGAATGTCGTAGACTAGGAAGTCAATGAATGGTTGTCTTTAGTCTGTTACTTCGTCGATCGTCTGAGCGGAATAACTCGCCACGATTTGAACGTTGTTCTTGGGAAAGACCAGTTCATGGCCTATCACGTCCACCAAATGATGAATATTATTTGGCACTGCTAGGAAAGCGGCAAGGCCAGCTAGGGCATCGGCCTCGATATTTTGGAGTCTGGGGACGTGTTCGATGAAGAACCCTTCAAATGACGAGATGATGTTGATCGCTATTTGGTGATAGGGGATCATGTCTTCATGGCGGACTTCGTACGAACCCCGAATCTGATTGACGATTAACTGTGAATCGCCGTACGCTTCAAGATATTCTACCCCCAGCTCTCTCGCAAGTTGGAGGCCAATAACTAAAGCATTGTACTCGACCACATTGTTAGAGCAGGGTTCTGTGAGGGAGTAAGCGCGATTGATCACTAGTACAGAAGGAGAAACCAGCACCACCCCGACTCCGACGACAATGTTGCCCTTGGGTCCGGTCCTTGAAGCACCGTCGAAGAACATTCGCCATATATTATCGTAAGAGGCCGTATGCGAGTCGGCGGTCTTATCTTGGATGGGTGGGCTGCTAAAAAGTCTGCCAGAGCTTGACCCTTAACATCCTTTTTGCGGGACGAAGATCATATGGTAGGGGGACAGTAATATTGCCTATGTAGCGAGGTGAGAGCTGAGTGCCCCTGGTTTAGTCATGAGGACCCTGAGGGGGTTGACTCGTTATACCACACGTATGGTTTGCTCCGTGACATAGTGTCGCATCTTTTGAATGGCGAATACCAAGGCGAGGTATTCCTTCTCCACGGCGGTATATCGGTGCTCTGGCCCGATCATCATTCGACTGAGATAATATATAGCTTGCTCATGGCCTGCATCGTTGTTTTGTGCTAGCAGAGCGCCGAGGGAATGCTCCATTGCTCGTACATAGAGCAGGAATGGTTTTCCAGCAACCGGGGCCACCAGGACTGGAGGGTTTGACAAACATTTTTTGATGCTGTCGAAGGCACGTTGGCATTCTTCATCCCATACAAATGAGACGCCCTTCTTCATGAGATGGGTGAATGGCTGACATCGTCCGGAGAGGTTAGAGATAAACCTCCTGATGTAGGCTAGCCTCCCTTGAAGGTCTCAGAGTTCACAGAGATTTCTTGGAGGACCCATCTCCATGATCGCCTTTGTCTTCTCAGCGTCAACGTGGATACCTTGGGAGGTAATGATGAAACCCAAGAACTTCCCGCTGGATACGCCCAATAAGAATTTCGTGGGGTTCATTTTCAAATTGTGTGCTCGCATCAGGTCGAACACTGTCCTTAGATCATGCAGATGATCTTCCTTAGAGCGGCTTTTGACGACGATGTCGTCAACATAGCATTCCACTATTTTGTGCAAGTGGTCTCTGAAGATGATACTCATAGCTCTCTGGTAGGTGGCGCCAGCGTTCTTTAAACCAAAAGGCATGACTGTGTAGCAGTATGTGCCGATTGGTGTCTGAAATGATGTTTGCTTTTCGTCGTCGGGAAACATCTTGATTTGGTTATACCCTGAGAAGCCATCCATGAACGACATACGTTCGAAGCCGCAGGTGTTGTCAATCATGATGTCTGTGATAGGGAGGGGGAACTCGTCTTTGGGACATGCCTCGTTCAGATTGCAGAAGTCGATGCAGATTCGAATCTTTCCATTCTTCTTGAGGACTGGTACTATGTTGGTGACCCAGTCAGGATGTTGCTCCTCCCGGACGAAGCCGCTGGCTATCAGTTTGTTTACCTCGGCTTCAATGGCATTCATGATTTCAGTACGGAACCGACGTTATTGTTGCTTGACCGGTTTTGCGTCCGAACGGATGTTGAGCTTGTGAAGTGCAATCTCGGGGTCCAGTCCTGGCATATCTTCGTAACTCCAGACGAATACGTCGATGTATTCTCTGACGAGTTGTAGTAGTGATTCTCGCTCTTCGTCCGTCAGATTCTTGCTGACGAAGATGGGCTTTGGAGAGGACTCATCACCGAGATCGACTTGCACAACCTCATCCTCGGTAGGAGGCTCTCTTTGTTCAAACCGCTTTTCCTACTGTGTATCTAGTTGTTGTGCCCACGGCTCTAACTCAAGAAGTTCTAGAATGTCTTCATCTTCTTCGTAGGCATCGACAAACGCCGTATTGACGGACCAGACTGTCCTGAGCATGTCTCCGATGCTGACATCCGAATCGAAAGTGGGTGATCTGGTAGAATGTGAATGCCAGTCATATTCTTTGTCTGAGCTTTCAGATGTTGTCACAGGTGTGACATAACCTAGCCTACGTCTGGTCTTGTTATAGTAATATCATGGTTTTCCAGCCGGGATCGGCAATTGTAAGGGTAACCACCGTCCAGTTCCGTAGTTCAAGCCTGGTGTAGTTCCCAGATCATATCCTTGTTTTTGCATAAGGTACTTTGATTGGGAACTATACAGATAAAGGGGCAACCTCCCGGTATCGAGTTCGAGCTCAACTTCTTCCATCTTGAATGGCTATGGATTATCCTTCCGATCGAAGATGATTCGATGGTCCCCTCCTTCGATTATGCGGTAAGCGTCTTCTACGGGAGTAAGTTGATTTGCGGTGTAAACATTTGTCACCTGTGTGTATAGGTGAGTGCCTATACCGTGCTCCATAGCATACATTGTACAAAGCTTATTAAGCTCGATGTAGTTCAAAGATAGCACTTTATTGATGAAGTAAGGTATCTTTTCTAACGGGATTACATCATCTACGGATGGAACATCAGCGTGGGCAGCTACGTATTTGGCCAGTTCTGGTTCTTCTTCGACCATCCCCTGTATAAATGAAGACTGAGAGGATGACTTGGGCAACTTGATCATCAGGGGTTCTGCTGGTGAAGCAGAACGTGACGATTCTTTTTGGGAAGGCGTATTGTCATTGGCTTGTCGGAGGGTTTGAGCTTCTCCATTTGTGGCCGGCCGACTCTAGGCAGTCTGATCGTCAGTGGTTCCGTTGTGGATCTTGGCGCTTGGCCGAACCTTGGCAGCCGGATTATCATTTGTTCCTCCTGTGACGAGAGGCTGATTGCATCCTTATGCAGAGCGACAGTAAGGGGTGCGGTCTTGCCAGGTTTGCGAGCTTGGAGGTGGATCGTCAGAGGTTCTTCTGATCCTGTGGCTGTCTCAGTTCGAATTTGCACATCTCCCTCGCCAAGGTACCTTTTTGACTTTTCGTATAAGCAGGAATCTGAATAATAGGATTCGACCCCTTTGAAGGGATCGATGTCAGCAAATTCTGTCCTCATGAAGCCGTATTTGTCGACATACTTGAAGCACTGGTGCAGCGTGGAAGGCACGATCATGTAATCGTGTATCCAAGGGCATCCCAGGAGGATATTGTAGGAAGTGTCCGCATCTATGACGTAACAGGTCACTTCTGACTGAAGGTCGCCAATTTGGCACTTCAAGCGAATCTTTCCAATCATGTAGCTCCTGCCCGAATTGAAACCGTTGATGGCGGTGCTTGTCGGCGTCAGGCGATACATAGGAATGCGAAGATGATGTAACAGACCCTTCGGAATGATGCTTATGGAAGAACCAGGATCAATGTGCATCCAATCCACCTTTACGTCACCAATGTATCCAGTGTAGTATAATAGACAATCATACAGATTGGTTTTGATGAGCATATCCTATGGAGTAAAGACAATGTTGGGCATCGCTCCTGTGCAAGCGTTGTCTTGGAGATTTTCAGAAGGCTCTCTCCCGTGAGGTTGACCTGAACTAGATATGCATCGGCATTCTGAAGTGCCTCACTCAAAGCGACGCGAACATCCTTGGAGAGTCTCAGGAGCTCATATAATGACAACTTGGCCGGTGTGTTGGCCAATTGTGCCAGGATGTCAAAGTTGTAGGGCCTTTCCAGCCCATGAGATGCCTCTTTTCGAAGGGATTTGTCAAAGCGGGTCTCCATCGTCCTAGGCTTGTCGGTCATCGGAGGTTGAGAAGGTCCCGGAGCGTCAGCAGTAGTTGGTTGATGTTCTTCAGCCGAGTTATCTGGTGTAGACTGGGATGAGCACCAGACCGAGTGACGACAGCTGCAGCTTCCTCGACATCCATCGAGATTGTGTGGCAGGATCTGACTTTTCTATTCTTTTTCTTGCCAATGGAGGGTGGTGTGTGTGAGACTCGTCTCACAGTATCGGTATTTATATACAGATACATATTTTGTAGCGTATTTCGTATTTTCTTTGTTTCCGAAATACTTTAAATTTTCTTAAAACTATAGGTTTTCTTCTTGATCGGCATACCGTCGGTATACCAGAGTATACCGACGGCATACCGTCCGGATATGTTTTCTACACTTTAGATATTTTCGATTTCTGATATTTTCATGAATAGTGTTTCAGATATTTTCATGAATAGTGTTTCAGATATTTTCGTAAATAGTATTTAGATATTTTCGTGAATAGTGTAGATGCACTCTATTATCCAATGGACAATTGGTTTTGTTTGAATGGCCATGATTGACCTAGATTTTCACACGGATCACGATCTAACGGCTAAGATTAATTCTCCCCTTATATATAAACCACTTCACTTTCTCTCTCCTCTCTCTTTTTATTCTCTTCACACTCTCTTCATTTCTTCTTCCTTTCTCTTCCCTTGGAGCTTGCCAAGAGCTTGACCTCGAGGTCTAGAGTGTGGTTTCGTGCCCCTCTTGGTGGTGGAGTAGAAGATTAGGCTTAGAGCGTAACCTAGGCAAGTACATCTTGCCAAATTCTTGAACAATAGTAATCTATTGTCATTTTTGTTTTCCTTGGTATTAAATGCTTAGAATTTTCCTAAACTCATTTTGTTAAATATGTTTTCCTGATGATTCTCGTATATGTGCATGTTTCCAAAAATTCATTTAAACAAGATTTGATTTTCTGTTAAAACTTAATAGTGACTTAGTTGAAAAACTTGGTATCAAGAGTGATACTAGTATTACCATCATGGATCTTGGTCACATATACATGTATGAGGTCCTTACCTAGCTAGTATACATGGATTTTGAGTTTGGTGGCAATCGGGACTCGTTTCGGTATTTCGAGAACCCCTGTTTTGAAGTATTTTGAGATATTGATCTATCAAATCTTTGAATTTTTGAAATCTAATAGTTCCATGTTGTAGGAAATTCAATTCTATGCAATTTTGACTTTTGAAAGTCCGAATTTTGATTTAAAATGATGATTTTATGGCCGAAACAAGTTTTGGCAAATTTCTGAATTTTGTTGCTGTTTGAAAAACCGGTATACCGCCGGTATACCGCAGTATACCGCCGGTATGCCATTTTTGGCACCAAAAACTTACTGTCTTTAGTCCGGTATACCGCCGGTATGCCGCTGTATACCGCCGGTATGCCGTTTTATGCTGTTTTTGTCCGTTTTTGCCCGTTTTGGCCCGTTTTTGTCCGTTTTTGATATTTTCTTCGACTGTAATGATTTCTTAACATGATAACATGATCTTGCTCAGTTAGATAATGATTGTACAACCTATATAGACTTGATACTAGCACATGTTCAACCATTTTATGAAATGTACTTAGCCTTGATTATTCTTCTCCACCTACCATGATATGTCTTTGGATAGATTCTTTCTTACAAGCTATGATAATTGTTGCCATGCCTTCTTGCTTACTTGATAGTGATTCGTCGTGGTGCACTCTTGAACATGTCTTTTCTTGCTTACATGATAGTGGCCTGTCATGGCGCACTCTTGATTCTAGTACATGTCTAGCTCCTTGATAGTGGCTCGTAGTAGCGCACTCTTGTCTTGATATTGTCATGTCTTGTTGTGGCTTGTTGTAGTACACAATCTTGCTTGTCTTGTCCAGTCTTGCATGTCTCATGTCTAGGATGGATTCTGCGGATTGCCACACCTAGAATCCAACAAGAAAATGTTAAGGACTAAACTACTAGCTTGATTACCTAGATCATTGGAGACTTTCCCGGTTACCTGTTGCCCTTTGATCTTGGCCCTATATATATATATACTTGGGATTTGGAGCTATTTGTCATGATGAGCACTCTTCCAGCACACCGTCGAGTGGGGCACCTCTTTAGGACACATGTATCTTACTGCAGTGTGTCTGCTATACTTCTTTTCTTTTTGCTCAGATCATTCAGGTAGTAGCAGGCGGGTAACTGGACTTGGATTTCTCAAACTTGCATGTGTTAGTAACTAGGAATGTGACAACCCTAGTTAGCTAAAGTATCAAGCCGTACTCATTGCTTGGCCGTGATTGATGGATGTAGTTCATTCTTGTCTAGTCTAGTCTTGCTCCAGTTTATCTTATTGTAGTATTTAGCTTCCTATCTTTCCTTACATGCTATTCTGCCTACTACATGCTCGGCTTTACCATATGCTCACATGTCCAGTTTATTTACTTGCTATCCTACTTGCATGTTCCAGTTTCCTTCGTAAATACTGTGGTACCAATTTACTATTCTAGTCTCGTTTACTGCTTTATCTTAGAGATGTTATGAATTGCATGCTGGTTTTAGTTCATAAGTTTGGCTTCCTTGTGGTACTTGCTATTGGGGTTCTGACCCCACTAGTTTTGCATTGACCAGATCTAGTTGAGGAGCCCGAGGATCTTCCGGACCTTCCTCTCGATGGTGACCACCCGGAGCACCAGGGGACTTGAGTGGGTGTTCTTTCTCTTACCCACTCTTTTCTGTACATATTCTTTTGAGGCGTTTAGCCACCGAGCACGTGTTTAGCTCGTGTTTTAGACTTGACATTTGGCCTACGGGCTTAGACATGATGTTATATTTCTAGACTGCAGCTAGAGCTGATCATGTATTACTTAGTCTTGCTAGTTCTTTATTTTGTATTACTAGCTTCATGATCATCTATATATTATAGTTTGGGACGCTTTACTGTCTTATATGCTTGATGATCATATTCTTGTACTTTACTTCTTGTCTGAGACTGAGATATCTAGGATTATGTGACTTAGGATTGACTGTTGGTTTGTAGCAGTGACCCCCATCTATACAGCTTATACGTTGTTTCGGAGTACTGGAGTACTTTGGTATACGTAGCTGGCCTGGTCCGTCCCTGCTTGCCAGTATTCTGGTTCTGGGGCGTGACATAGGTTTTAGTGGTGGCCCATGCAGGTCTGATTTATCAGATATGTGGGGGTTGCTGGAAGTTATCTCAGTCATAAATTCTTCTCTATTGATATGCTCGATATTACTCTTTATCTCTGATCTTTGTCCTGATATCTGCTTTGATCGTTGATCTTTTCTTTTCCCTTGACCTAATCCTTATGTCCTTAAACTTTCAGGGGCACTGTTCCTGGTCCTTCTGATCGGCCTGTTTGGGCTTTGTCGATGGCAGATCAGCGTCCCTTAGTTTCGTCGGTTCAGGAGGAGCAACCTCAGCATTCGGGAGCAGAGTCTAGAGTGGACCGAAGGGCAGAGTCGCTAGTTCCTCCTGTTCAGCCAGCAGTACCAGCTCAGCCAGAGCAGCCAGAGGGTGTTGTTCGAGCACTGGTAGATGTTCTGAGAGATCTCATGGCGTCGCAGCAGCGTCAGAGTGGTGTTCTTACCCATTCTGTCCAGACGGCTTTGGACAGAGGTGGTGCTCAGGTCTACAATTCTGCGAGCAGCTTCAGACATCTTCATCCCCCGTACTTCTATGGTACAGAGGATGCTATTGCGTCTGATGCGTGGCTTCAGGATACTGAGGCCATTCTGGAGGCGGCAGGGATTCCGGCTAGGGAACGTGTGGCAGTTGTCAGTTTGCAGCTCTTGGATTTGGCCCGCGACTGGTGGGCAGCTCATGAGGTGTCTCTTAGGGCACCAGTAGCCTGGACCGATTTTAGCGAGAGGTTTCAGACTCGCTATTTTGATGCGGTGTCGCGTTATGATCTGCAGCAGAGGTTCATTGGCTTGCGACAGATGAGCAGGACCGTCGACAGCTATGCGGCAGAGTTTAGCCGGCTCAGTCGGTTTGCCCCTTCCTTAGTGGCGACCGAGTTGGACCGGGCGAGGAGGTTCCAGAAGGGGCTTTATCTGGAGATCATACTGGCAGTTGAGCAGCATGAGTTCCAGACTTTTGATGCAGTAATGAGGGCGGCAAGGAGGCATGAGTACACCTCACAGAGGATCGTCGATAGAGTCGGAGGTCGGAAGAGGCCTCACATTCAGAGGGGATCTTCTTCCCAGTCGTCAGCACCAGCTCCAGCAGTCCGAGCTTTGACGATTGGATCTCCGAGGGGACCGGTTCCGGCGGCTTCCTTTCAACAGTCGTCTCAGCCGCGTCCTCAGCAGCAGAGGCAGTCTTCCTCAGTTTCTTGTTTTCATTGCGGGAAGGGAGGACATGTCTTATCAGAGTGCCGTAGGGCACAGGGCTTGTGCCTAGCCTGTGGAGCACCGAACCACAGGATAGGTGCTTGTACCAGGAGAAGTTCGGCTGGATCAGCATCCTTCCAGCCAGCAGTTCAGCAGTTTAGAGCACCAGCGCCGGTTCAGCAGCAGCAGGCCCAGAGGCCATTACCGACGCAGTCTCAGCAGTTCCAGCAGAGGCCTCAGCAGTATGCTCAGGCTCAGGCTCAGAGGCAGAGGGGTCCAGCGACCAGAGTTCAGGGTCAGGCTTTCACGCTTTCTATGGAGGAGGCGCTAGCAGCAGGGGAGGTGGTCGCTGGTACCATTCTTGTTCACTCTCATTCAGCTTCAGCTTTATTTGATTCTGGTGCTTCGCATTCGTTTATATCTGTACGATTTGTGACACATATTGGTGTAGAGCCAGAATCTTTACCGGTAAGGATGAATATACTTACTGGTAACGGTCTAGTAGGAGTAGACCGAGTCTATGCCTCATGTAGAGTCATAGTATATGGGAGAGAGTTTCCCGCTAGGCTGATAGAGTTTCCTATGGGCGATTATGATGTCGTCCTAGGTATGGATTGGTTGAGTGCTCGACACGCTTCGATAGATTGCCATGCTGGCAAGGTTATCTTTCGTGTTCCAAATGAGGAGGAGTTCTCATTCTCTAGAGGCGAGGTGGAGTCTTCACCAGCGGTTATGTGGATGGCAGTAGCCGAGGAGGTTCAGTTGCCCAGAGTAGTTTGTGAGTTTTCCGATGTATTTCCCGAGGAGCTTCCGGGTATGCCTCCAGTTCGGGAGATTGAGTATTATATTGATTTGGTTCCGAGAGCAGATCCAGTGTCAGTGAGAGTCTACAGGATGTCTCCTTCAGAGTTGTTGGTGTTGTATCAGTCTATTGAGGAGCTTAGGACCAAGGGATTCATTCGTCCTAGTGGATCACCTTAGAGAGCTCCAGCCCTTCTTATGAAGAAGAAGGATGGTTCATCGCGTATGGTCATTGACTATCGTCAGCTTAACGCGGTGACCGTGAAGAACAAGTATCCCTTGCCCAGGATGGATGACTTGTTCGACCAGTTTAGTGGAGCGGCTGTGTTTTCGAAGATCGATTTGTGGTCTGGATACCATCAGATCAGAGTCAGAGAGCAGGATATACCCAAGACGACGTTTAGATCTCGATATGGCCATTGGGAGTTCCTTGTTATGCCTTTCGGAGCGACCAATACGCCAGCAATTTTCATGGATCTCATGAATCGCATCTTCATGCCCTACTTAGACCAGTTTGTGATAGTGTTTATTGATGATATCTTGGTCTATAGTCGGACTGAGGCAGAGCACGAGCATCATCTTCGCGTGGTTCTTCAGATTCTTCGGGACCATCAGCTTTATGCGAAGTTCAGCAAGTACAATTTTTGGCTCGATCGAGTCTCTTTCTTGGGTCACATTATTGCCGAAGGTGGTGTTGAGATGGACCCCAAGAAGGTTGAGGCTATCGAGGGTTGGCCAGTACCTCGTACAGCTTCAGATGTACGTAGCTTTCTGGGATTAGCAGGCTACTACAAACGGTTTATGGCAGACTTTGCTAGGATCTCCGCACCCTTGACACGGCTTACGAGTAAGGATGTGTGCTTTGAGTGGTCAGATGCTTGTCAGGTTTCTTTTGAAAAACTCAAGCAGAGTTTGATTTCAGCTCCTATTCTGACATTACCCGTCGGACCAGGTGGGTTCACGGTGTATTGTGATGCATCAGGCCGGGGACTTGGTTATGTTCTTATGCAGCACGGTCGAGTGATAGCTTATGCGTCTCGACAGCTTCGGGACCATGAGAAGATCTATCCGACGTACGATCTTGAGTTGGCCGCAGTTGTGTTTGCCCTCAAGCTCTGGAGGCATTATCTGTATGGTGATCGAGTGAAGATTTTCACTGACCATAAGAGCTTGAGGTATGTGTTCACCCAGAGGGATCTGAACATGCGGCAGAGGCGGTGGCTTGAGTTACTGAAGGATTATGATGTTGATCTTCAGTATCATCCCGGGAAGGCAAACGTCGTTGCAGATGCTTTGAGCAGGAGACCCGGGGTCTATTTCTTGACGGAGCAGCGTCACCTTCTGGAGGATCTTCAGGAGATGGGCATTGAGGTAGTGCTACCTGGTGAGACAGCTATGATGGCAGGCTTGCAGGTTCAGTCTACCATTATGGATAGGATCAGAGCAGCTCAATCAGGGGATGCCAGGCTTCAACAGCTCAGAGCAGAGTGTGTGGCAGGGCACAGAGCAGAGTTGTGCATCTATGAGGATGGGACACTCCGATTTGGGAGTCGTCTTTGTGTGCCGAGTGGATATATTCGACAGAAGATTATGTCGGAGGCCCACAGTTCTCAGTACTCTGTTCATCCTGGAGGGACGAAGATGTATCGAGATATTCGTCAGCATTTCTGGTAGAATGGTATGAAGAGGGAGATAGCTCGGTTTGTCTCTCGATGCTTAGTTTGCCAGCAGGTCAAGGCTGAGCACCAGAGACCGGCCGGACTTCTTCAGTCTTTACCGATTCCGGAGTGAAAGTGGGATCATATTACCATGGACTTCGTGACTGGTCTTCCTAGAACCCCGACTGGTAGAGATGCCATTTGGGTTAAGTGGATCGACTCACGAAGGTTGCCCACTTCCTATCTTTCAGGGTTGGTCAGTCTACAGAGCAGTTGGCCGACCTGTACATGAGGTAGATTGTCAGATTGCATGGGGTGCCAGTTAGCATAGTCTCAGATCGGGATTCCAGATTCACTTCTCATTTCTGACAGAGTCTTCAGCAGAGTCTGGGTACCCGTTTGAGTTTCAGTTCAGCAAACCATCCTCAGACAGATGGTCAGTCGGAGCGTACGATTCAGACCTTGGAAGATATGCTTCGATCATGCATTCTTGACTTCAGTGGTTCTTGGGAGGATCACTTGCATTTGGTGGAGTTCTCTTACAATAATAGCTTCTAGGCAAGCATTCAGATGGCTCCTTTCGAGGCTTTGTATGGTAGGAGATGTAGGTCACCCCTAGCTTGGGATGATATTGGAGAGAGACAGCTGCTAGGTCCAGAGATGATTGCTCAGTTAGTTGGAGTAGTCAGGCAGGTCAGAGAGCATCTCAGAGTAGCTCAGGATCGACAGCGTCATTGGGCAGATCAGCATCGACGCCATCTTGAGTTCTCTGTCGGCGACCACGTATTTCTTCGGATTTTGCCTACCCGTGGTGTCATCAGGTTTGGCGTACGGGGAAAGCTTAGCCCTAGATTTATTGGGCCGTTCGATATTCTCGAGCGAGTAGGGGATGTATCTTATCGCCTTGCTCTTCCACCGTCGTTGTATGAGGTACATGACGTGTTTCACGTATCTCAGCTACGTCGATATGTTCCGGATCCGAGCCATATCCTAGATCATTCCGAGCTGGTCGTTGGTACCGACCTATCGTATGAGGAGAGACCCATATCCATTTTGGATCGGAGAGAGAAGATTCTCAAGAACCGGACTATCCGATTAGTTCGTGTTTCCTGGGATCATCACTCACCGGGCGAGTCGACTTGGGAGCGCGAGGATGATATCCGAGCTCGTTACCCGTATCTGTTTGGCTCGTGAGGTATACTTATTTCGTATATCTATGTTCTACCTTTTTAGTATGATTGTAGGAATACATGATGTTGTTGCTTACGTATGTTTAAATTGCTTTTATATTTCTTGTACATTACTCTAGTTGGATTTTATGCTTTATGAGTTTCCCATTTTGATCCTGATAGCATGTTTTCTTGGATTTCTTGCTTGCTTTTGATTACCTTTAGGAAATTCCGAGGACGGAATTTTTCTAAGGAGGGAAGAGTTGTGAGACTCATCTCACAGTATCGGTATTTATATACAGATACGTATTTTACAGCGTATTTCGTATTTTCTTGGTTTCCGGAATACTTTAAATTTTCTCAAAACTATAGGTTTTCTTCTTGATCGGCATACCGCCGGTATACCGGAGTATACCGACGGCATACCGTCCGGACATATTTTCTACACTTTAGATATTTTCGGTTTCTGATATTTTCATGAATAGTGTTTCAGATATTTTCATGAATAGTGTTTCAGATATTTTCGTGAATAGTATTTAGATATTTTCGTGAATAGTGTAGATGCACTCTATTATCCAATAGACAATTGGTTTTGTTTGAATGGCCATGATTGACCTAGATTTTCACACGGATCACGATCCAACGGCTAAGATTAATTCTCCCCTTATATATAAACCACTTCACTTTCTCTCTCCTCTCTCTTTTCATTCTCTTCACACTCTCTTCATTTCTTCTTCCTTTCTCTTCCCTTGGAGCTTGCCAAGAGCTTGACTTCGAGGTCTAGAGTGTGGTTTCGTGTCCCTCTTGGTGGTGGAGTAGAAGATTAGGCTTGGAGCTTAACCTAGGCAAGTACATCTTGCCAAATTCTTGAACAATAGTAATCTATTGTCATTTTTGTTTTCCTTGGTATTAAATGCTTAGAATTTTCCTAAACTTATTTTGTTAAATATGTTTTTCTGATGATTCTCGTATATGTGCATGTTTCCAAAAATTCATTTAAATAAGATTTGATTTTCTGTTAAAACCCAATAGTGACTTAGTAGAAAAACTTGGTATCAAGAGTGATACTAGTGTTACCATCATGGATCTTGGTCACATATACATGTATGAGGTCCTTACCTAGCTAGTATACATGGATTTTGAGTTTGGTGGCAATCGGGACTCGTTTCGGTGTTCCGAGAACCCCTATTTTGAAGTATTTTGAGATATTGATCTATAAAATCTTTGAATTTTTGAAATCTAATAGTTCCATGTTGTAGGAAATTCAATTCTATGCAATTTTGACTTTTAAAAGTCCGAATTTCGATTTAAAATGAAGATTTTATGGCCGAAACAAGTTTTGGCAAATTTTTGAATTTTGTTGCTGTTTGAAAAACCGGTATACCGCCGGTATACCACAGTATACCGCCGGTATGGCATTTTTGGCACCAGAAACTTACTGTCTTTAGTCCGGTATACCGCCGGTATGCCGCAGTATACCGCCGGTATGCCGTTTTATGCTGTTTTTGTCCGTTTTTGCCCGCTTTGACCCGTTTTTGTCCGTTTTTGATATTTTCTTCGACTGTAATGATTTCTTAACATAATAACATGATCTTGCTCAGTTAGATAATGATTGTACAACCTATATAGACTTGATACTAGCACATGTTCAACCATTTTATGAAATGTACTTAGCCTTGATTATTCTTCTCCACCTACCATGATATGTCTTTGGATAGATTCTTTCTTACAAGCTATGATAATTGTTGCCATGCCTTCTTGCTTACTTGATAGTGATCCATCGTGGTGCACTCTTGAACATGTCTTTTTTTGCTTACATGATAGTGGCCTGTCATGGCGCACTCTTGATTCTAGTACATGTCTAGCTCCTTGATAGTGGCTCGTAGTAGCGCACTCTTGTCTTGATATTGTCATGTCTTGTTGTGGCTTGTTGTAGTGCACAATCTTGCTTGTCTTGTCCAGTCTTACATGTCTCATATCTAGGATGGATTCTGCGGATTGCCACACCTAGAATCCAACAAGAAAATGTTAAGGACTAAACTACTAGCTTGATTACCTAGATCATTGGAGACTTTCCCGGTTACCTGTTGCCCTTTGATCTTGGCCCTATATATATATATATACTTGGGATTTGGAGCTATCTGTCATGATGAGCACTCTTCCAGCACACCGTCGAGTGGGGCACCTCTTTAGGACACATGTATCTTACTGCAGTGTGTCTGCTATACTTCTTTTCTTTTTGCTCGGATCATTCAGGTAGTAGCAGGCGGGTAACTGGACTTGGATTTCTCAAACTTGCATGTGTTAGTAACTAGGAATGTGACAACCCTAGTTAGCTAAAGTATCAAGCCGTAATCATTGCTTGGCCGTGATTGATGGATGTAGTTCATTCTTGTCTAGTCTAGTCTTGCTCCAGTTTATCTTATTATAGTATTTAGCTTCCTGTCTTTCCTTACATGCTATTCTGCCTACTACATGCTCGGCTTTACCATATGCTCACATGTCCAGTTTATTTACTTGCTATACTACTTGCATGTTCCAGTTTCCTTCGTAAATACTGTAGTACCAATTTACTATTCTAGTCTCATTTACTGCTTTATCTTAGAGATGTTATGAATTGCATGCTGGTTTTAGTTCATAAGTTTGGCTTCCTTGTGGTACTTGCTATTGGGGTTCTGACCCCACTGGTTTTGCATTGACCAGATCTAGTTGAGGAGCCCGAGGATCTTCCGGACCTTCCTCTCGATGGAGACCACCCGGAGCACCAGGGGACTTGAGTGGGTGTTTTTCTCTTACCCACTCTTTTCTGTACATATTCTTTTGAGGCGTTTAGCCACCGAGCACGTGTTTAGCTCGTGTTTTGGACTTAACATTTGGCCTACGGGCTTAGACATGATATTATATTTCTAGACTACAGCTAGAGCTGATCATGTATTACTTAGTCTTGCTAGTTCTTCATTTTGTATTACTAGCTTTATGATCATCTATATATTATAGTTTGGGACGCTTTACTGTCTTATATGCTTGATGATCATATTCTTGTACTTTACTTCTTGTCTGAGACTGAGATATCTAGGATTATGTGACTTAGGATTGACTGTTGGTTTGTAGCAGTGACCCCCATCTATACAGCTTATACGTTGTTTCGGAGTACTGGAGTACTTTGGTATACGTAGCTGGCCTGGTCCGTCCCTACTTGCCAGTATTCTGGTTCTGGGGCGTGACAGTGTGGGCTTAGTCACTTCAGATACCAAGTCTGGATGGACCCACATGACCTCCCATCGTGATGTGGTAAGGGGTACTAAACCAGCTGTCTGATCTCGAGAAGGCGAAAGATTAGCAATTTCCATTGTCACCTGAGGGATGGATATCATGCCGTCGTGAGCCTCTGTTAGAGGGAAGCTGTCAAATTATACTGACACCATATTGGCTGCCACGGTCACCTCTTCGAAATCAATGGCCAGAGCGTTCGAATCGATGAGCTGTTGGATGTATCGCTTTAGTTGGTAGCAGTCGTATGTAGCATGGTGGACGTAGCGATGGTAATGACAGTACTTCGGACTCTCCATTTCTGTCGACCAAGGTTCCCGTCTTGGTGGAGGGAGGTGAATTCTATCTCCTTGTATGAGCATGTCCAAGATGGGCTTGACATGGCCGTCTTTGAAGGAGTAGGTCATTTACGGCCATTGCTTGTCTGCCGATTTTGACTCAGGTTTTTGGGCTGTATCGGCCACCATAGCCTGCTTGCCCTTGTTGTCCCGATTGTTGGAGGCGTTACCATCATTGTTGTTGTTGGTATTAGGGCGCTTGCCCTTGTCCTCTCCCTCGGAGATGTGCAATCCCAATTGACGAGCCTTCTTCAACCTGTCTTCGGCGCTAGTGGCACTGATGATAAACGTCTTCCAGTCCTTAAATTGACTTTCGCCCATCTAGAGGCTGATTGTTGGGAGCAGTCTCTTTTCGCAACTTTTAATTAAGGAGGAATCCGGATTACCGGACGGCAACTTCATTGCGATTTGGCGAAACCGCTCAATATAGTTCCTTGTCAGCTCATTTTCCCCTTAAACGATGCCCATGAGGGTAGACATTGTGATATCCTGTCCTACTTCGTAGAATCTCTCCAAGAACATGCGCTTGAAACTGGTGAAGGAGTGGACGCAGTTGTCTGGCAGGTTATGGTACCAATCGAAGGCGACCCCTTCTAATGCCCCCAATGAATAATCGTGTAAGGATGGCATCGTCATGGGGCAGATGGTCGGTTGTAACCTCGAAGTAAGTAATGTACCGACTTGCGGAGGTCTTCCCATCATACGGATTGATGTGAAATGGTTTATACTTTGGTGGGAAGGGAACATCTCTCCACGTAGCGGGATACGGTTGTTGTATCCTGAGGTCTTGGCAATTTTCTCGGGCATGGAACATGGCTCGGAGCTCCTGGACCTCTCTTCTTGCCTCCCTGGCCTCGTCTGCAGCGGTAGGAGCCGTCATTTTAGGAGGGTTATTGCCCAGGTTTGGTGCCGCTGAGTTCGAGTCTGTATTGACCGCGGGACCTAAGTTTATTTGGCCAAGCGTCCCTCCTAGCAGAGTAGGGAGAGCTGCTTTGATTTCATCCACTGATTTGACCAAAGTGCGCAGTATGGCCTCCAAAGTGTCGATGCATTGGCGATCACTGGGACCATCTTGTTCGTCGTTTATCATGAATGTCGTTCTCACATGAGTAGAAGTGGAAGGGACGGTGGACGACGTGCCCTCTGAATCATACCCTTGTACCGAGAAGTTATCGGGGTATGTAGAAATATTCTTCTCTGGTTCGGACTTAGAAGGAATAGTACCCCCAGCTTCAGAGCTTGCTTCATCTTGAGAGTCGTGGACGTCCTCGGGGACGTCGGTACCTGCTGTATCTGATTGGAGAGTTGTTTCCCCGGGCTCGTCTCCTTGGAACATCGGATTGTCGTGGATGTTCGAAGGAGTACTACCCCCAGTTCCAGCGACCCCCAGTAATGTGGATGATGAATCTCCTACTGCAGCAGATTTCGTCTTTGAACGGGTACCTTGGAAAACTCCGGTGGTGGACAACCATTTAGACGACAGTTTCTTAGTCACAGTGGTCGAAAACTTTGGGCTGGGAGCGTTTGTCTTCTTCCCTTTCCCATCGGCGGGGATTTTCTGAGTAGAATTGTAAGGGACCACGTGAGGCGCCTCATCCTCTGAGCTCGGCTGTTGTAATCTTTGGAAGGCAGACTGCCGATCTTTTTGTACCGTCGCGTTGTTGCAACAGCAGTTGACAATGATTCGGGTGTAGTGATGTCCGTAGGAGGACTCTTTGCACACCGAGGCCTCTTCTCTTTCCTTGCGTTTATGGAGGATAACCTCACGCAAGTCAGATGGGTCTGGAACGACCATATTTGCTCCCTTGATTTTGGAAGACTTTTGGGAACTACTCTGTCCATTTACCGCCGGGGGCAGAACTCGAGTGGTTCTGTACAACTTCCCATCGGAGGCCCGTATAACAGTATATTGAGCGCTCGAATGGTCAGAGGTCGGGACAGTGGACTGAGCTCGCCAAGCTCGTGCTGCCCTAGACTTCTTCACTCTAGTGCGTGAGGGCACATAGTAGGAAGAGTCTAAGTGGTGTTGCAGAGAGTCAGAGAGATCAGGACCATAGGAGAGGCGATCGAAGACTGAGCTTGGGCCGCGTGGAGCAGACAGCATGCGACTGGAATTAACAATCTTCATGCGGCTGACAATCGTAGCCGCATGGGCTTTCTTCATGTGGCTGGCAATCGTAGCCGCATGGGCTTTCTTCATGCGGCTGGAAGTCTCGGCCGCATAAGTATTCCTCATGCGGCTGGGATGTTTGGCCGTATGGGTATTCTGTATCTGGCTGGCAGTTTCGGCCGCATGAACATCGTACATGCGGCTGGCAATCTCGGCCGCATGAATGTTCGGCTTCTTCTTGGAGCACATAGAATCACTCTTTGCCCCTGCAAGTCCAGCATCGTAGTGCTTTCCTCTGCCGGACTTGGGGATAGTAGAGTCCTCTATGGCTTGTAGTGGGGCCGCATGAGAGTTGCCTTCGACATCTTGGACAACAGAGAGTACTCCGTTCAGAGCTTGGGGAGGAGCAAATGATTTTGGCCTCCACTCCCTGCGAGCCTTCTTTGTGCGGGTTCGCTTCTGGACCGGGCCAGCGCTCCCGTCCGAGAGCATTTCTTCAAACGCCTGTTGGTCGAAGCGGACGACCATCTTCTGTTTTGGGGAGCCAAGTTTGGCTGCATCCGATTACGTCACCAACTTCTCAGCCATGGAGAAGTTTGTCCCCAGCAGAGTCGCAATCGTGTTTGCCATTGATTGTAAAAGTACAGAACAATTATATCGGAGGACTGAACTTAAACTCACAATACAAACTCGCTTGTACAAAGAAAGCCTAGGGACGAAAGCCTAGGTACAGCAATCTAAGTACAATTGTTTAGTTTTATTTCTGGGGAGGGTGACGGTAGAGGCTCGGGAAAGCGACGGCAACTCTGCCTTACTCCTTGGACGATCGGATGTAGCCTTGGCTCTGGTAAAGAAATGCTTTTGGACGTATGGGGAGACTCCTCTGCGCCTTCGGTTGCTGGCTCCCTGTATGTCTCGGTAGTGCTCTCTCCTTTTTTTGCTCTCTCTGTCCTTCTCTCCTCTGCTGCTTCTGCAATAAGAGAATCTCCTCTTTCGCAAGGGAATGGCACCTTGCTATTTATAGGAATGGGGTCATCATTAGGGTTTGCAAATGATTGCTTCCTTCAAAAGTCGGCAGTTTAGGACCAATGAATCTGGGTCGTTCATCTTGAATATAATAATATTTGAGCAATTAATGTGATTGTATCAAATCTCTGTGGGCAATAAATGTTGATTGCCATGAATATTCGTGATTTGTGATAGCCTGCCACGTGTCCAATTTGCCTGATTTGATTTGATCTGGGCCATTATGATGATCACAACAAATCTGATTTTGTTGGGATTTGTTGGCACCCATAATTCTAAGAAAGATAAGATTGCCACGTGTCTTAATTGTAGCGAAGAGCACCACGTGTCTCAATTGGATTGTCCTGGCCGAGCCGCATATGGGGGGATCTTCTCAGCCACATGAAACATGCAGCCGCATAAGGATGAGCAGCCGCATGAGAATGGGCAGCCGCAGGGGGTGAGCAGCCGCATGTAAATAGGCAGCCGCATGCAGTTGGACAGCCGCATGGCGCTGGGTAGCCGCATACAAATAGGCAACAGCATGCAGATGGACAGCCGCATGGCACTGGGCAGCCGCATGGAGATAGGCAGCCACATGCAGATGGACAGTCGCATGGAGATAGGCAGCCGCATGCAGATGGGCAGCCGCATGGAGTGGCCTCGGGACTTGGTGGATTTTGCCTGCTGTAAGGGGATTTTCTCCTCTTTCCTAGGATCAGGCCATTATGTCAGAGTCATTATTACGTCCTTATGTCAGAGCTGTCACAGCTGTTTTTTGTCAGAGTAGCCGTCAGGGCATTAAATATCGCCGACTGTAGAGAACAACTGCTGAAGGCTACGTGGCTTCTTTCTGAGCCGCATGGATCTATCCGAGCCGCATGGACCCTTGAGCCGCATGGACTTCTGAGCCGCATGGGGATCCTTCTGTTGAAGCCGCATAGGTCTTTCTTTTATCTTTTTCCATGCTTCTACAGTAATAGTCAGCGGAATGCCCTGATAGTCAGAAGTTGGGGCAGCTAACTGAGCTCGCCGAGCCGTACTGTCCTAGACTTCTTCCCTCTAGCACCCGAGAGTGCATAGTAGAAAGAGTCCAAGTGGTGCGTTACAGAGTTTGGCACAACCTCCTGAGATACTCTAAGGTCAGGACCGCATGAGAGGCGGTCAAAGACTGACCGTGAGCCGCATGGGGCAGATGGTATGCGGGTGGGATTGGTGGCCGTACAGGCTGTCTGTATGCGGCTGACATGTGTGGCCGCATGAACCTTCTGTATGCGGCTAGAAGCGGTGGTCGTATTAGCAGTCTGCATGCGGCTGGCAGTCGTGGCCGCATGAGCCTCCTTCATGCGGCTGGAAGTTTTGACCGCATGAGCCTTCTGCATGCGGCTGGCTTCTGTGGCCGCATGAGGCTTCATGTGGCTGGCGCCCTTATACGGCTTCTTCTTGGGCCGGACAGAGTTCCTCTTTGCCCATGCAAGTCCAGCATCGTAGTGTTTTCCTCTGCCGAACTTGGGAACAGCAGAGTACTCTATGGTCTGAAGTGGGGCTGCACGAGAGTCTTCCCCGTCATTTTGGGTAGCAGTGAGCCTTTCTTCCAGAGCTTAGGGAGGAGCAAATGATTTGGGCCTCCACTCCCTGCGAGCCTTCTTCGTACGGGCTCGCTTCTGGACCGGGCCAGCGCTCCAGTTGGAGAACATTTTTTCAAACGCCTGCTGGTCGAAGCGGACGACCAGCATCTGTTGAGTGGAGCCCAGTTTGGCTGCGTCTGATTGAGTCACCAACTCCTCAGCCGTGGAGAAGTTAGTCCCCAGCAGAGTCGCCATCGTATTTGCCATTGATTATAAAAGAACAGAACAATTTTATGGGGGGACTGGACTTTTACTTCACAACACAAACTCGCTCGTACAAAGAAACCCTAGGGACGAAAACCTAGGTACAACAATCTAAGTACAATTGTTTAGTTTTTCTGGGGGGGTGACGGTAGAGGCTCGGGAGAGTGCTATCAACTCTGCCTTACTCCATGGACGATCGGACGTAGCCTTGGCTCTGATGAAGAAATGCTCTCGGGATGTGTGGGGGAATACTTATGGGTGTCGCCGCTCTCTTTGTGCGTGTCTCTGTCTCTCTCCTCTTTTTTTCGTCTCTGCTTGCAAAGGAATGGCACCTTGCTATTTATAGGAGTGGGGTGTGATAAGTAGGATTTACAATGATTGCTCCTTGAAAAGTGGGTGGTTAGGGATTGGTTACGATTTGCCTTGATCTTGTTTGTTGGAACTTAATCTGGGCCGTTAATATTGATTGTAACAAATCTGGACAGTTAATGGATTGCACCAAATCTGCATGGGCAATTAATGTTGATTGCAACAAATCTGCATCGTGATGATTTGTTGATATCAGCAAATGCGAGTGAATAAATCTTGGTCAATCTCCAGCCACGTGTCCCAACTGCCTGTTTTGCCATAAATCTGGATTGTTGGGATTTGATCAACTCCTGCCACGTGTCCTAACTGCTGCGAACCGCATGGAGGACTGTCATAGTTGGGCCGCATGAGTGTGGCCTCGTGTCAGAGCCGCATAAGGGTGGCCTTATCTGAACCGCATGGAAGTCCTTTAATCCGAGCCGCATGAGGGTGGACCCCATGATACGAGCCGCATGGGAGTAGCAGCCGCATGGGGGTAGCCCCCAATCGAACCGCATAAGGGTGGCCACGTGCAGAGCTGCATGGGTATGGCTTCCCAAAATCGGAGCCGCATGAGGGTGGCCTCCACTATCCGAGCCGCATGGGAGTTGCAGCCGCATAGGAATGGCTGCCTCATGAAGGATGGTAGCCGCATGAGAGTGACAGCCGCATGGAGATGGCAGCCGTACGAGAGTGGCAGCCGCATGGAGACGGCAGCCGCATTAAAGTAGGTAGCCGTATAGTGAACTTCGGAATTGGTAGATCGTGCCAGCTAAAAAGATTTCCTTCATTTCCCAATGAGCGCGCCATTATGTCAGAGTCATCATTACAGCTTTATGTCAGAGTTGTCAATTCACCTTTATATCAGAGCTGCGTGTTGCGTCAGAGCATTAAATGAGGCCGCTGCTTGATGGCCAGCTGTAGAGGCGAAACGCATAGGGCCATGTGTCTCTTACCCGAGCCGCATGGAGCTATTGGGGATTTCTAAGCCGCATGAAGCTCTGAAGGACTTTTGAGCCGCATGAAGCTCTAAAGGTCTCTTGAGCCGCATGAAGCTTCTTTGAACTGCATGAGACTCCCTCAGTTTTGGCCGCAAGGACTTTCCTGTTCTTTTCCATGCTTCTACAACACCTACTGATACGTACCCAAAACCCTTACACGTTCATAAAATCAACACCAACTATTAGGAAGATGGTAATTTCACAAAATCCTTACACAAACAGTAAACATCCATAAAACCAACACCAGCTATTAAATCCTTACACAAAATCAATTCATGATGTTTTAAAATTAAAAATCAATCCATAAAACCAACACCAGCTACTAAATCCTTACACAAAATCTTACACAAAATCAATCAATAAAACCAATCCATACACAAAATCAATCCATAAAATCAACACCAATCCTTACACAAAATCAATCCATAAAACCAACACCAACTATTAAATCCTTACGCAAAATCAATCACAAAATTATTATTCAAAATTCTTACACAAACAGTGAACATCCTTACACAAACAGTGAACATCCATAAAACCAACACCAACTATTAGGATTGTCAAGTGTAAAATCAGTGTATACTGATACACCTACTGATACCTACCGGAAACCCTTACACATTCATAAAACCAACACCAACTATTAGGAAGATGGCAATTTCACAAAATCTTTACACAAACAGTGAACATATATAAAACCAACACCAACTATTAAATCCTTACACAAAATCAATTCATGATGTTTTGAAATTAAAAATCAATCCATAAAACCAACACCAACTATTGAATCCTTACACAAAATCAATCAGAAAATCAATTCATAAAACCAATCCTTACACAAAATCAATCCATAAAACCAACACCAATCCTTACACAAAATCAATCCATAAAACCAAAACCAACTATTAAATCCTTACACAAAATCAATCACAAAATCATTATTCAAAATTCTTACACAAACAGTGAACATCCTGACACAAACAGTGAACATCCTTACACAAACAGTAAACATCCATAAAACCAACACCAACTATTAGGATTGTCAAGTGTAAAATCAATGTATACTGATACACCTACTGATACGTACCCAAAACCCTTACACATTCATAAAACCAACACCAACTATTAGGAAGATGGTAATTTCACAAAATTCTTACACAAACAGTGAACATCCATAAAACCAACACCAACTATTAAATTCTTACACAAAATCAATTCATGATGTTTTGAAATTAAAAATCAATCCATAAAACCAACACCAACTATTAAATCCTTACACAAAATCAATCACAAAATCAATCCTTTCACAAAATCAATCCATAAAACCAATCCTTACACAAAATCAATCCATAAAACCAACACCAACTATTAAATCCTTACACAAAATTAATCCATAAAACCAACACCAACTATTAAATCCTTACACAAAATCAATCCATAAAACCAACACCAACTATTAAATCCTTACACAAAATCAATCCTTACACTAAATCAATCCATAAAACCAATCCTTACACAAAATTAATCCATAAAACCAACACCAACTATTAAATCCTTACACAAAATCAATCCATAAAACCAACACCAACTATTAAATCCTTACACAAAATCAATCACAAAATCATTATTCAAAATTCTTACATAAACAGTGAACATCCTTACACAAACAGTGAACATCCATAAAATCAATACCAACTATTAGGATTGTCAAGTGTGAAATTAAAAATCACTATAGTTCTCTTCTTGGATAAAATAGTGAACATCCATATAATTTTTTACCACTAGTATTTTACACATAACATGTATTGAATTATACAAGTTTTGGTGGATGAATAAAAATGAACTTATGTTAATGCGTACATGTGCACATATCAATTCATGATGAAACCCTAAGTTTACGAACGAAGTTTACGAACGAAGGGACTCATTTTGGCCCATCACAGAACATAACATCCAAAAACCCACTTCTCTATAATCAAACCCTAAGTTTATGAACGAAGTTGCCACCAAAAAATCCTTACATGAAGAACGAACGAAGTTGGCACAAAAAACCTAGGCATAAAATTGAATTTCAGAGAGAGAAAATTAAAGACATTATACTGCACGGTGAAGATCGAAGTTGCCGTATTGTGAAGAACGGTTGTTGAAGCCTAAGATTTTCTCCAGCATGAAGTTGTTGCAGCCTAGGGTTTTCTCCAGAGCAGTATTGAAGTGGAGGGGTTTTCTCCAGACCGGTTAGGTTTTCTCTAGAGCGGTTTCTGAGACAGAGAGAGGGGTTTCTGAGGGGGAAGAGAGAGAAGGGGTTTCTGAGAAGGGGAGAGACGAGGGTTTCTGAGAGAGGAGAGACGAGGGTTTCGGAGGGAAGGGGAAGAGAGCGGAAGGAGAAGTCGAGAGTTTGGTTCTTATGAGCCTTAAAACTTTTTGTGGAAGACCGTCATTAATTTTAAAGACTTTGAAATAATTACCATAATGGCAAATGAAAAAACCGTAACAACTTTCCCGCATACACAATAGTTAACGGTTATTATCAAAACGTCAATATAAAAGATGCTCTTTCTTGACAGATCCCTCGAAACCGTCAAAATACATGCTATAAATGAGCTAAAGTAACAAAACAAGGCCATCTCTTGACGTAAGCCTAAAACCGTCAAGATAAACCCTATTGTTGACGGTTTTCGACGACCGTCAACTTATAAACCGCCAAGAATCGACATTTTTCTTATAGTGGGTTGACTGTGATCCAGTTTTGGTCAACACCACTTTCGGAGCATATGCACATGGATCAATTTGATACAGCTTACTATTAATTGTGCGTGTGACAGTCAATGTCTATAACAACCTAATTCTGGAATATAGGGTATTTTGTTATTTCAATAATTTATGATAATTATGTTAGAGATGGTAATATTTATTATATATATATATATATATATATATATATATATATATATATATATATTGGTTGTGTGCTAGCCAATTAGAATAGACCATGTGATTTGTTTGTTAGTGGACTAGCCTATTTAATTAGATTTGTATTAGTGGAACAATTAGACTTGATATGACACTTGAATTCAACAATTAGATTGGCATGACACATGGACCAACGCTTTGGACTAGGCTCAGTTAGACCCATTTAGTCATTCCATTTAATGAATAGAGATTTGTCGATTTACCAAATTAGGATTAGAAGCTTCTATCCATTAATTAGCTTTCTTGACAACTTAGAGGGGCATATTGGACATTTTATATTTCTTATGGAGAACCATAAATGGTCATCTATTATAGAGAGGGAGCACTCTCTTTCACTCTCTTTATTTTATTTTATGCCAATTATTCTCTATTAGTGTTCTTCTTCAAGTTGATCCATCTCTCTATCAATTTCTCACAATTTCACTCAAATTTCCTTCCAATTCTCTTCATTCTCATTACTTGGAGGAGCCTAGGAGCTTGGTGGCTAGGAGTACTAGAAGAAGAGGCTAATTGCTAGGAATTCGTGTTCGGATCTTGTCCATTGAGCTTTTCATTGGAAATCCGTCTTCCAATAGGTTTACATCTCAATTTCTCCTCTAATTAGAATCTAATTGTTTAATTTGACCATTAGGAATCCAACCATTGAATAGGACTACCTATAAGAGGAAGACTTAGGCTCTAATGGCCCATTATATATGTATAGGATTTGTGCCCAATTTGGAAGAATTTCGAGATTGGTGCACAAAGTGTTTATCATTTGGTAATTTAGATCTATTTAGACTTATTTAGTTGTGTGTGTCTATATCCGTGTCCAAAATTGGATACAAGTATGCCTTATCATGATACGGTAGGACAGGGAGTAATTTTAGAAGTTTTTTCCTCCAACACTTGTGGCACAAATATCCAATTCCCCATGGCACATTGCAATAGCTATAGATTGTTCTAATTAGGCTCTAATTTATGTTTTAGGCTTGCTTAACTGATATAGTTAGATACTGACTAGGTTTGGTATAGGTATCTTGGGCGTACATTACAAGAAAAATACCTTTTTATGACGGCTAAAAACCGTCATAAATGTTATTTTATAACGCTTTTTGTAAGCCCGTAGGCGTCACGAAAATCAGTGTTATAAATGCTTACTAAAACCGCTATAAATGATCTCTCCTTTTATAACACTTTTTTTTCCAGAAAATGTTATAAATAATACAACTATATATGATACAAAATTTCTGAAGCGATATAAATATCTCTCTATACATAACACATCTATTTTGAAGCGTTATAAGTAGGACACTACAAAAAAGTGTCTTTCTGGGACCCCAAAAATCCGTCTTAAAAAGACCCAAATCAGTCCTAAATTGTGATTTGGGACGAATTTTAGGACGGTAAGTGACAGTGCTATTAGGGTGGCGTGGCAAAAAGTTTTAGGACGAAAAATATCGTCCTAATTTGGTTTTAGGGTCGAAAAATGTAACCGTACCAAAAGAGTTTGAATTATTACATGTTTACGACGGTTTACAAAACGGTCCCAAAATAAAAGAGTTTGTGACGAATAACATCCGTCCTAAACAAATTTGCCAGCGTTACAAAAGAATGTCGTTTATATTTAGGACAATTACATAACTGTCCCAAAAGTAACACTTATGAAATTATTGTCTGTATTTTTCAGCTATAAAACATACAATTTAAATACACATAATTCATATAATCATGGACGTTGTCAAGCTTGTCCTCAGATGTATCTCCAGGTATCAGAGCTCCAATACAAAAAAAGCTTAACAACATCAAGCATTCTTTACCATTAAGTAGAAGACAACAAAATCCATATATAACTATATATGTTCAATTGATAAACAACAAAAAGCTTAACATTAAGCATCCTTAACCACCATTTCCAAAATAAATCCAAAACACTACATCACCCACAGCATCATTTACAAAATGAACACATTGTCTCCACCATTACATACAAAATGCTGAACCCATTAAGCATCCTTAACCACATTTTCCAAAATAAATCCAAAACACTATACATCACCCACAACATCAGTTACAAAATGAACCCATTGTCTCCACCATTACACCATGTTTTTAGTATATCCAACATGAACCCAAAATTAACCCAAACTTTTTATCATCACAAGATCGTCGCCCATCATTTTAGCATATCAGAATACTTTTGAAGGACCTGCAAATGAAGATATGCCAATATATTAGCAACCTGCTAAATATACACGAACAACCAGAAAAGAAAGACAAGTTCTTCCAAATTGTACAGACTAGACTGCATTAGTTTGTGAAGGTTTAAACAAATTGTACAAACCTACTAACAGTTCTTCCAAACTGTACAGACCTGCGTACAAAAAAGTTGGAAAAAAAACAATGTACAGAAAAAGCTTCAAGTGACAAAGGAAGCTTCAAGTGAAAAAGAAAGTTTAAGTGAAGACGGAAAAAATTGGGAAATATTTTAAATGGGAAGTACAATTATTCTAGCAAGAATTATAGTAACAAGCTGGAAAAAACCAATGTAAAAGTTAAAATCTGTTACACTCTATATCCAGTAAAAGTTAATTAAAACATGGCAATTTTAATTAACTAAAATAGGGCATGGCTAAACAGTGCTATAGATAGACTGTCATATATATGACTCCCCTTGTGTGCTGCTGTCTTGCCCATTTCCTGCACCATACAACCTTACATTGGGTTGATACACTCCCTCAATACAGAGTTACCTAGACCACACCACTCGGCTACATTCTATATCTAGTACATTGGATTCACTGAGGACACCTTCATGTACCCAATCTCTACTTCATTTATTCCTCCTTCCTGATAGCTCATGCCTCTGTCTACTAAACCTGTCCTAACTAGGATGATGCCCCTTGAGTGATTTTCTATCTAAGGTGGAAACAATAGACTGACACCATAAGGTTGTACTACTTCCTGTGTACTTGTACCTATATAGGGATTGGTACCAGGGGCTGGCACCATTCCTGTGTGTATAAGAGTATCGAAAACGAGGTAGTCACTCGGTCACTGGGCATAACTCACAAGATTTTGTTCACTCATGTCCCTGTTCTGTCACTATTCTCCCCAAAAGTATAGGCTGACTTCCTCCTCCCTATACAACCTGGTGTGGCGTTGGTCTTCAGTGTACAGGATTCTATACTGGTACAGGATACAAAGTACAAACAATTACAACTGCAACTGGTACCCCTTAAATAAAGTTACAGCAGCACCTAAATTACTGTATCATAGTGTGATTGAACCCAGGAAATGCAGTGAACCTACATGAATTTGCAGTGGACGGGATCAAGGTGGACAGATGCAAGCTAACCTGGGGTTAGGATACCAAGACATCCCACACACAGGTTCAATGTTCTGAACTTGAAGTTCATTCTCCAAAATAAAGTTCAATGACTGAACTTGAAGTTTCAATTGTCTGAAATGAAGGTACAGATCGGAATATCAAAACAGGGGACTGAACTCCTTAGTTCAGAAGGACTGTTTATAATGAGCTAATGACCTGAACAAAATAATGGACTGATATATGTAGGTGATATGGACATTTAGAGACTGAATATAACTGTATAGTGTAAATCTGAGACTGAACATTTAGTCCAATAATTTGAAATTAAAACAAAATAATAGATACCCATCTAACATACTCTAAAATTTAGTGTAAAAAATAACTTGGCAATATGTAAAAAATATCACTGGTTTCGAAGTTTTCAGGGAAAAGGAAACAGTGAAAACAGAAGCTAAAATTCAGTTCCGATACTGATACCGAGATTATGCAAAATTTAGACTATGCAAAATTTAGTCCAAAAAATCAGTCCAGAAAAGAAACCAATGTAATAAATACAAATTTTAACTTGAAAGAAAGGAAATGGAGAACCAAACATAAATTGTAGCCACGAAAGAAAACCAAACATAAGAATCACAGAGAAAAACCAATGTAATAAGTTGATAGTTGGCAAATTACCTGGACGATGTACTAGATTGTTGAGAAAGTAGTTGAGCATTCAAGAACATGGCCACAACTTCATCTTTGAGCTTAGTCCTAAGCTCACTCTTGACCGCCTCAAGCTCTTTCTTGTGCCGGGCCTCTTGCTCCTCACGCTCTTTCCTTAATGCGTCAGTCTCTTCTCTCAACTTCTCCGCATATTCTCGTATCTTTTTACCATCTTCTCGTAGTTGTACAATCTTAGCATTTGTTGCTTGTTGAATCTCAGCCTGATGAGATGCTATGGATGTTGATCCTTTACCGCTTACACCTACTCCTCGGCCTAAAACTCGGCCATGCCCATCTTGTCTAATCACTTCCCTGTAAATATTATTCAATTGCTCCTCGTTATCTCGTTCTTCAGCTGGTAGCTCTTCAATTCTCCTTTCTAACATTTTCTATAGCATGCAAGGAGGTTTGTGTTAAATTTTTCTAATTTGCAATTGACATTTTGTTAAAAAAACTCATTAAAAATATGAATTTTATATATCTCTGTTCCAGCAGCCCCGTCTTCTTCATTATAACTGCCATCTTTTCCTCTAGGGGCTATCCACATGTTGACAAGGTCAACAGGCTTGTTTTCTAGCCTCCTCTGATGTGTATGCATGTTCCAAAGTAAGAAAAAATTTATACATTATCAACTGTATATATATGAGAATTATCTTACCAAAAAACACAATACTAACCTTTCTCTTTATTTCTGGAAAGGATCTTCTACCAGTTCTAGGGAGAGCACAAAGTTTTCCGCGATTAACTTGGTTCTTCTCCGAAACTTTTTAAAAAACATTTGGACATTATTTAGTAAATTGAAATAAAGGGTTTGCCACTAGTATGAATATGGATGTAAGTTATTTGTTAGTCGATTTATACCTATGTGTTACCAAAGCCCCAATATGCCACTAGAGTTGGCCATTGACTGGGCTCCACCCGGGGCGGCACATTTGCTAGGCGCTCTTCATCGGTCTTAAACTTTGTATAGAAGTCTTTTTTCACACGATGCTTGAAGGCCTTCCAGGAAATTCCCATTTTCTTAAAGCAAATAGCTTTAAAAGCATCGGGTGCATTTGTGTTTTCCTTAAAAAACATAATATCTAAGTTATCAATATAAGTAGCCATTATTAATAGCAAAAATATGTGAACAACTGGTGATGGTAAAGCATTCAAACATGATATCCGAGGTTATACTTCCAAACAACAACAAGAACAGCAAGATATAAATTAGTTGAATCATCCCAAACCAAAAACAAGGAACCACTTCAACATCTTCATTTCAACATTAAAAGAATATAAACAAAATATTGCACTTGAAATGACAGTTTCAATCAACACTTCTAGGCCACAGCTGCTTCAATCGATTTGTTTTTACTCTTGATGGTGAATTATAGTGCTATGATCTATAGCTTACAATACAGACCTTGAGTGTTACTGACTACAAAGTCAATGCCAATGTGTCTAGGTTTAGCAAGACAGACAATAGGGGGTTCACTATCAAGTAGGATAATAGTGAAAATAAAGATAGTAATCCATAAAAATACTGATAAAGAGACGGGGAAAGTTACCTTAACCGACGCCCAGACCATTTCTAGTTTATCCTTATCAGCCTTACGCCAAGATAACATTGTTAACGGAAACAATTCGCCATTTCGCGAAAGGTTACTAAGATGAGACATCAAATGGTGCCCATGTTCTCCAACCGGTTGGCAATCTTCATCCCACTCTATGATTTTTTTACTCCATTATCCCATTTTTTTTCCATGGCTTAGCAGCTCCTTTATGTTGCATAGTGGAAGGTCCACTCTCTATCGTACCTTATCAGAAACAAAAGAGAAAGACTCATAAATAGACTACTTAAAAACCAGAACCATTAATAGCTCACAATTTACATTATAAATTTCAATACAAAACTTACCCTTCGGTATTTTCTCAAAATTCTCTACTGGCTCATTATCTAAAGGCTCATCATCGCTCTCCTGAAAAATTTGATGTCTTGATATAGGAATGCGCAAGACATCCTCCATAAAAGAGGGTTCTAATCGTGGATCTAATGTCCTCTCACCCATTGCTATGACATGTTCCATATTCTTTACAATACGAGATGACCTACGCGTAGGACTGTTGTATGCAACCTGAAAATACATAATAAATGTAGCAGTATATAGGTAGGTGTTGTCAAGATAGTCCAACACAGTGCCATAGGGAAGTTCAAACCATAGTACGTAGTAAGCTATGCAAAAAAACACACTAATAAGACATAGAAGTTAGTTCAAACCATAGTAAAAATCTATGCAAGGAAGCTCAAACCATAGTAAAATACTCTTCCTCTACAATTTGATCCCAGTTGAAGCTAGGCATCATATGGACTCTCACCGTGGGTTGGCAAGAGCTCAATCGCATCCATGATGCGGCTCAACCAGCTCTACCAATGAAGAACCAAACCACCATAGCAGGATACCCGAGTATCAGAAGAAGTATCAATTGCACAATGGCGTATCAGAAGAAATTTAAGTGCACACTGGTGTATTAGAGCGTATCAGAGCTCACTAGACATTGGCAGTGCAAGCATTGGCAGAGGGTCAAGACCAGCATCAATGGAGGATCAAGACTCGAGGACCCCGGATGTTGCTTTTCTCATTATTTGCTTCATGTGTTGTATTAGATATAAGAAAATTAGATTCAATATGTATATAAAGAAAAGGAAAAATGCTCATCCTCGACAAAATTTGAGGATCAAATATCCAGAATTGTCAAGATAGTCCAACACACTAATAAGACATAGAAGGAAGTTCAAATCAGAATAAAAATCTATGCAAGGAAGCTCAAACCATAGTAAAATACTCTTCCTCTACAATTTGATCCCAGTTGAAGCTAGGCATCAGATTGAAGCTCACCGTGGGTCTGCATGAGCTCAATAACATCCATGATGCGGGTCAACCAGCTCTACCAATGAAGAACCAAACCACCATAGCAGCATACCCGAGTATCAGAAGAAGTATCAATTGCACAATGGCGTATCAGAAGAAATTTAAGTGCACACTGGTGTATTAGAGCGTATCAGAGCTCACTAGACATTGGCAACGCAAGCATTGGGAGAGGGTTAAGACCAGCATCAATGGAGGATCAAGACTCGAGGACCCTGGATGTTGCTTTTCTCATCATTTGCTACATGTATTGTATTAGATCAAGATAGTCCAACACTAATAAGACATAGAAGGAAGTTCAAATCAGAATAAAAATCTATGCAAGGAAGCTCAAACCATAGTAAAATACTCTTCCTCTACAATTTGATCCCAGTTGAAGCTAGGCATCAGATCGAAGCTCACCGTGGGTCTGCAAGAGCTCAATAACATCCACGATGCTGCTCAACCAGCTCTACCAATGAAGAACCAAACCACCATAGCAGGATACCCGAGTATCCGAAAAAGTATCAATTGCACAGTGGCGTATCAGAAGAAATTTAAGTGCACACTGGTGTATTAGAGCGTATCAGAGCTCATTAGACATTGGCAGTGCAAGTATTGTTAGAGGGTCAAGACCAGCACCAATAGAGGATCAAGACTCGAGGACCCCGGATGTTGCTTTTCTCATCATTTGCAACCATAGTAGTAAGCTGTACACTGGAACAGTAAAAAAATTGCTTATAATCTAATTTTTAACCTTTTTCATTTTAGGGACAGAAGAGTCATCATTGTTTGCAACCTGCAACGTAAGAAAAATAGTGAGATATTCCAATGAATGAAGACAAAAAACACAAGACTTGATATCCAATTTATTACCTTCTTTATTTTAGGGTCGGAAGATTCTTCATTATGGTTGCTATCTTTCTCGCTAAGCAAGACATCACCGACGGGGATATACTCATCATCTCTTTCACTTGCGCTTCTTTTTCCCATCTTACTCGAACTTGTTCGAGTAACCATCTTCGAATTCATTACAAGCTTTGAAGCTTGTTGCAAATTCAAAGCATCCATTTTCATTTTATTTCTAGTAATATTTTTCAATCTTTGCCTCTCATATCCCGACATGAACCCATGCTTGATAAACTTCTTCTTTTGTGGGGACATTTTTCCTAATAGAAGTTAAAAATTACAATATGCAGGGTTATCCCGTGATTGGTCATTACAAACATACACTATCAACTCAAATACAAATTGCAGTCTCGTATAAGTGGCATGATGAATTAAAGGGATACAGAAGCCAGAATAGTAGAGCCACTAAATAATTTGATGGTACTTTACAATTTGGATGCTTTATCACAGAACATGTAGAAGCCACTAAATAATATATGTTTATCACAGAACATGTAGAAGCCACTAAATAGTAGAGCCACTAAATAATATATGTTTATCACAGAACATGTTTATCACAGTAATGGACAAAAAAGTAATAATTAAGACACAATCTAATTGGATACAAACACATATATGATTAAAATTATATTACAAGATAATGTCACAGAACATTTTTGTTCCAGACTTCCAGTCTATTGAGGAGTTTCTATGTCAAAATACCTGATAAGCAAACGACATGCGTACATTTATATACTATCATCATGCAGACATTACAACATTAATGATATTTATTATTAACAGCACAATGACCACAATAGGATGGCTAGCACACCCAAAAGCCACTGAATAGTAGAGCCACTAAATAATATATGTTTATCACGGAACATGTTTATCATACAACATGTAGAAGCAAGTATATGACAAGATGAATGAAGTATAGTATAGCTTCTACAACCACTTTCCTGTTTTAATAGAAATTGAGAATGAATGAAGTAAAGAAAATAAGCAAAATTAATCAACATTCACAGAAATAAGCAAAATTCATCAACGTTCAATCACAGTAGATAAAACAACCAACAACTTGAAAGAATATAAAATAGCTAAGAGATACAAGTTTGTAATTTGATATCCATCACAAATAGTTGCAAATCAAGCTACAAACTTGCTACTCATGACCACTGTCATCATGGTCATCATCACCATCACAAATATTTGTGTCAACCACCAAGCCCTCTACTCCTTGCCTAACCCAAGATCCATTATGAGCTTCATCCAGATGTTGCATGTTATAAGGTTCCACTCTATTAGCTTCTAAATCTTCTACTATTGTTGAGTACTTGTCAAATGCGTCTTGCGGCGACATCTGAACAACAACATGCCAATCTGACTCTAGAGGGTCTTGAACATACCAAACTTGTTCTGCTTGGGATGCTAAGATATAAGGTTCATCAATCACCCTATTCTCTTTGTATAACAAATGATTGAAGTTCACCAGAGTAAAATTAAACTCATCCACTTTCTGGCCCACTCGTGGATTAACCCAGTTGTACTTAAATAAAATATACTTCATGTCGTTCAAATATTTTATCTCAATAATGTCTATCAGTTGTCCATAGATTATAACATCTCCTGTAAGAGGATTTCTATCTTTCCGACTAGAATAACTCATTTGTTCTGCTTTTAGGAGGACTCCACTATTCTGAGTTTTTCTACGAAGATCAATTTTTTTTGTTCGAAATCTAAAACCATTAACAATGTAAGAATTAAATTTCAAAGCATCCTTAAGAGGGCCTGAAGCTAGCCTTATGATCTCCTCTGATATTTGTACGTCTGGTAAACCCTTCACCTATATTAAAAAACATTAAATAAGTTTAATAATGATATTTTACTGCAAGTTGTCAAAATATTAAATGTTCATTAAAAGATACATCTACTTACATGCTCCTTAAACCAAGTGACAAAGTGTTCATTATGAAGGCGACTAATAAGGTGTCGTTGTGAAGCTTGTGGATATTTTGCCCCAAGTTTAGCAAGGTGTTTCCTGTATAAAGATGTAGAAATTTATTTCAATTACATAACTAAACGAGAGGATATAAATCATGGTATTAGTCAAGACAAACTTACTCAATGAATGGTGCTACTGCCTCCGTGTTGGCAAGCACATATCGATGAGCTTGTATTTGCATAATTGGATCAAGTCGAAAGTGCATTGCTTTACCTACAACGCGACCGGATTTCTTTCCTCCATCATGATTTCTTCTTGGCCGCTTCATTTTGGTTTCCGTACTATTGTCCAAATACCTTGAGCAGAAAGTCATACATTCTTCTAACAATACTAATTTAGCAATAGAAGCCTCTGGATGAGCACGATTCCGCACATAAAGTTTTAAGGTGTGCAAATATCTTTCCATGGGATACATCCAACGATACAATACTGCTCCAGCAATTTGTAACTCATCCACTAAATGCAAGGCCAGTGTTCCATATATCGAAAAACCCAGGTGCAAAATCTTCCAAGACTACAAAGCGTAGCGTCTACGATCTTCAAAAATTTTCAAGTCGTAATACTATTTACACTGAACACACACCACAAAGCAGTTGCCTAATCAATTAAGGATTAACAACATGCTTCGGTAAGACCCTTCGAATAGCTATAGGAAGTAACTGTTGCATAAAATGTGATTGTTATGACTCTTAAGACCCCCACATACTCCGTTCTTCTGTATGCACGCATCGAGATATATTAGATTAATAACATCAGGGACTTTACATCTCGCAAACACTTTTAAGAAAATGTCCTTTTCTTTGTTGTCATTGTGAACCAGCTGGAGGCAAGTACTCTAGAGTTCTTCCCCGTGGTTGAGGATGTAGCTGATCGAATTTTCATATCTCTGAGATCTTTCAAGCCTTTATTATCTTGTTTTGCCTTTAATACCTAGCAATAAAAATGACATTATCGCATACATTTTTTTCAATAGCATAACATCTAGATGTGGCGAATTAAATTGTGTTCCCAATAGTGTAGTCAAAAAAAGATGCTCTTCTTCCCAACCTAATCGTTTTGGCAGACATGTGTATTT